>CM076580.1:505783148-506181942 GCA_034641835.2 Pinus albicaulis
TGAATAAACCCTGTGGCAAAGGAGAAGCACCTAAACCAGCAATAAGGCAATGGAGGCAGAAAAGACAGAGACAGACAAAAGAGGGAGCAAAAAAGCGAACAAAGGAAGGTAAGGCTGAGGCAAAGGCAACGAATAAAGAGGCAGAGCCGTTATCAGAGGCAGAGGTAGAGGCAGAGGCAGAGCCGTTATCACAGCAGAGGTAGAGCCATTTTTTATGGAATGGAACCATGTGCAAACCTACATAATATTCTGAGAATCATTACCCAGCCGGAGGATACATAAACTAATATTCCAGGAATCTTAAACCCAAGCGGCAAGTATATATATATATATATATATATATAAATTCCAAGAATCGCCTACCCCGCTGGAGGATACTCTAAAGCTGGAACATAAAAGCATATATATATATATATATATATATATATATATATATATATATATATATATATATATATATATATATATATATATATATATATATATATATATATATATATATATATATATGCAGTACAATACATATATATGCAGCGCATTACATATTCCCCAAAGGTCCAAAGTTTATATATATTAAATTATATGGAGTGCTTTATGATCAAGAATCAAAGTAGCGCAAGATCCAAAGAAACGAAGTAATATAAGGTTGGGCCCTTCCCAATCGCATCAGAGATTATAAGGGCAGCCGAACATGCAACCAAATAATTGCGATTTCGATTAAGCTCCGGACCTGATGGATTTATAAATCATGTTTAAACAAGTGTTTGAGTTCCAGTTCCAATCGCATCGGCAAAATACAGTGAACAGTGGTCAATTGCATCGGAAAGAAACAGACCGTCAGAAAATATATTACAGGACTTGTGATTGTGATTGAAGCCCAGACCCGATGGGCTTATAAACTATGATTAACAAATGTTTGAGTTCTAGTTCCAATTGCATCGGAAAAATGCAGTGAACAGTGGTCAATCGCATCGGAAAGAAACAGACCGTTGAAACATATATTAAAAGACTTGCGATTGCGATTGAAGCCCAGACCCGATGGGTTTATAAACTATGATTAATAAGTATTTGAGTTCCAATCGCATCGGCAAAGAACAGTGAACAGTGATCAATCGCATCGGAGCAAGGTAGCTTGCGATTACGATCAATTGCAATCGACAATCGCTTGAGGAGTAGAATATTGCATCGGAAAGCATGGCAAGTGGGCCCGAAAGGGCATTAGTTATGTATTAAACATGATTCTTCAGTGTTAAAGTGGACATGGCAGTTTTTTTGTTAAAACGTTGTATAACTATGCCGAGAGTTGAAATTACGTTATATATATATATATATATATAAAGGCGCTGGTATATATATATATATATATATATATATATATATATATATATATATATATATATATATATATATATAACGCGTTGTTGCGATTTTATTAAAATATGTCGCGTGGTCTGTGAACCCATGGGCCTCGGCTTAAGGTGGAGGGTGATTATTAATATAAAACGATTGCGATGTATGTCTATTCTGCTTGCGGAACTCACTGCATCAACAAGACACTTGTTGTATGAAAAGCGTTGGAATTTGCCCTGATTTAAAGTCAGCAGTTAAATATATATACAAAATGCACTGATATAAAAGGCACAGTTACATGTATGTAGCAGTTACACCACAGCAGAGGACAGAAGAGCAAACAGAGGTGAAAAGAGATAAAACATAGTCACAGAAAAGACAAACACAGTCAAAGAAAAGACAAATGCACAGCGATCCAAAAGGTTGTATGAGTGAGCTGGAGTTCTCATTTGTAATTTGAATGTAAATGTTTTATTTAATTTATATTGTTTTGATGCATTTGCAAGTCTCTGGAAGAGAACAAATATCCCACTGTAATGATAAACTGGTACCTACAGTTATCTTTTCTGAATGAGCGGATAAAAGAAATGAGAAGGCAGAAGGCAAAGAGACCTAGTTGTCCATTTCGAATTCCCAGTAGAATACAAACATCCATGAAGCTAGTTTGTATAAAATAGGATAATATCCAAGGGGAAAAGGTTGACAAAAATAGAATGAGAGAAGAAGAGAGTGTGCAGCAGAATTGAGGAAAGTTGAAGAAAATAAGAAAGCTGCAAGAGGTTAGAGAGAGTGAGGTTGGAGAATGCAGAATTGAGGCAGAAAAGATAAGAAGAAGGAGGAGCAGAACGAGATGTAGAGAAGTTAGAGAATGCTGAAATAAAGCAGTGAAGCGGAGAAGAAGAAGGAGCTGAGTAGAGAAGAAGGTGCAGCTGATATAGAATCCAAGAAGATGCAGAGATAATATAAGATAGATATGAAGACTGATGCACAGCAGTGAATATGGCACAAAACAAATCTGATATCCAAAGGTAAATCAACAAGTGCTTTTCTTTTGAAAAAGTAAGGAAGTTGGAACTTCCCTATCAAGTTGTAGCTTGATAGATGTCAATTGTAGCTGACTGAGGTAGGAGCCTCCTGTAGGTTGGTGCCTGCAAAAAATAGATGGGAGTTGGTGCTTCCACATCAAGTTGTATCTTGATAAAATGTCAGTTGTAGCTCACTGAGGTTGGAGCCTCGTGTAGGTTGGTGCCTGCAGAAAATTGATGGGAGTTGGAGCTTCCTTGCAAATTGTAGCTTGCAGAATTGCGGTAGGAGCCTCCTGTAGGTTGGTGCCTATAGAAAATTAGTGGTGAGAGGGAGTTGGAGCTTGCCTTTGCATCACAACAATAATAAGATGTGGTTTTCTCCCTTTATGGGTTTCCACTTATGTCTGGTGTCTCTGTGCATGATGTCTATGTGTTGATGTGGTTTATCTAATCTGCTTAATACATGTTGCTTACATATTAAGACTACTGTTACATAAAAAAATCTGCTTGATACTTGCTGCTCAAAAATTAAGATTGCTCACATATTAAGTTGATCATGAAATGAAGGTGTAAATAAGTGTTAAGGGAAAAGTTTTAAAAGTCCATGTATGTGTTAAATTGATTCACACCCCCCCCCCCTCTCAGTTTAACTAAGGGTTCAACAATTTCATGTTGGTTGTTTTATGCCCATAAATTAGGTACATGGTCATAATCATAATCTCAATTGGGAAAGACCATTTTTCAAGACAATGATTGAATATGATGTGTTTTTATTAATTTTAAGGCTATAAATCATAAAATTGTTTAAAAGTAAACAATTTCCTTGAAGATTCACTAGAGGTACTATAATCCTAAAATTTACATGCATAAACAATAAAATCAATAATGAAGGTATTTACATCCTCCATTGATGCTTTTTTCAATACTATAGCTTAATTTAGACTTGCGATGAAGGTAAACTCCAAGATAACTTTAGGATTTAACCTCATTAAAGTGTGATCATCATACACAAAATATATTTAAGTCTTTTTTTGGATTTGATTGTCATGCTTACTAACATACAAGTGCTTCAATAAAAATACTTGAGTCTCAACCCGTAGGGAAACCTCCCATTTCAGTACAATATTATTAACATAAATAAAAATTATGATGACTATTCTAGCTAATGTAGAGCCAACTCAAACTTATTCGGGGGACAATATAACTTGTCAATGTAAAGTCCAAAAAGGGTAGGCACATGGGATAGCCACTATATTATAACATGGTAATAAATTTCTAATGTAATCTCATCACAACAACTCTCAAGTCAAAAGAAATCTTTAATTATTCTAATCATTTTCAAATGATATATTTAGGAACTACATCAAAATATTTTGTAAATATGAAAACATATATGTGAGAGTGATTATATTTTCTATAAATTCTATTGTAATAATCCTAAAGAGTGACTAATAATTCCATGGCTAAATGATAGCCTCTAAAAATAATTTGGAATTTTATCCCATTTTCCTGAACTATCTAACCATATCCTAATCCTATTTTTTGGAATAATAAATGTAACTTGGATAGAAGAGGGATAATAATAATGGTCCTCATCATCTTGAATCATATTGGTTCTTATAAATTTTATTTTGGTTGTATATTTTTCTTAGGAGACCCATTTTAGACCTCAAAAGTTCTCTAATGGCTCTAGTGTTAAAGGTTCCAGATATGGAAAAGGAGTTTATGGTATATATAGATGCTTACAAGAGAGAAATTGGTGGATTTATTATGCAATTTGGAAAGGTGGTATGCTATGAGTCATGAAAACTAAACGAGCATGAGAAGAACTACTGTACATATGATCTTGAGCTAGAATAAATCATACATGTATTGAAGATGTAGAGGAACTATCTTCTTGGCAAGAGGTTTGTACTCACGAGTGATCACATTAGGTTAATATACTTGTTTGACTAGCTAAATATGAACATCGAGAAATCTATAAGGTTGTTCATGATCAATGAGTTTGAAAATGACTAGTTTCTCAATCAATGGTAGTCCTCTGACCATTCATTTTATGTGCAACAAATTCAGACCTTCGAAATTGAGATGTCCTAATCTCAAGTGCCATAACCAATTCTCATCTTTCACTTTCTTTTGAAGGACCTCTTGAGTTACAGCTGCTACATTCTTTCTCTTTCTCTTCAGGTCTGTATTGAGCTTGAGTGGAAACATTCTATTGCTGGTCATTTTCACTTCTGCAATAACCTTCTTGCTTGGAGGTATGTCCATTATTGTGCACACATCATTTTTGAAGAATACATTGTAACCTTTGTTAATGAGCTGCCCAACGCTCAAAATATTAGATTTCAAGCCAGGAACATAGTATACATCTGGCACAAATTTCTACTCTCCATTTCTTGCACAGATACTTATTCTACCTTTTCCCTTGACAAAGATCTTAGTATCAGTTCCAGTTGTTACTTCAAATTTAACATCTTCATCAAGATTGGAAAAAATTGCTATGTTTCCAGTCATGTGATTACTACAGCCTGAATCTAAGAACCATACATCATCTTGCCTATCTTGTGCTACATTACATGCTAACAGCACATTCTTTGGGTTCTTTTCTTCTCTTGCTACATTTGCATTTTGCTTATTAGTCATGTCATATTTATTTTTCCTACACTCATTGGCATAATGCCTATATTTTTTGCAATAATGACACTGGAAATTGGATTTTTCATATCTTTGTCCATGAGCATGTTTTTGTCCACCTTGTTGGCTGCTGCTTTGGCCTTGGCTTTGATTCTGATTGCTTCTCCTTCCATGAGTATGTGAAGGCATGTTTCTTCCTCCTCTGTTTTTTCTTCTGCCTCTTCCTCTTCCTCTACCTTGACCTCTTCCTCTTCCAAAAGGAATCTGGGTCTTGAAGGCATGCTCCAAAGATGGGTTTACTGATCTTCCCAATCTTTGTTCATGAGTCATCAGTGATGCATGAAGTTCATCAACTGTGAACTTTGAGATATCCTTTGTCTCTTCAATGGTGGTTACAATATCATCAAACCTTGAGGGTAGGCTCCTCAACACTTTCTCCACTATCCTTATTTCTTCAAGTGTCTCTCCATGAGACCTTATCTGGGTGACCATCCCAATCACATGTGTGAAGAATGGGTCTATGTTTTCAGACTCTTTCATATAGAGAGTTTCAAAATCTCTCCTCAGCAATTGTAGTTTTTTTTTCTTCACTTTCTCCATACCTTGATAGGTTGTCTTAATAGTATCCCATGCATCCTTGGATCTCTTAGCTGTTGCTATCCTTCGAAACACACTCTCATGTATTGCTTGATAGAGATAGAGGAGGGATTTAGAGTCCTTATTCCTATTTCTCTTCAATAAATCCTTCTCTACCTGTGTTAAGGCATTAAAGGTTTTCTCATCAACTGGTTCATCAAAACCGTCTTCAACAAATTCCCATAAATCCTGAGAGGCAAACAGGGCTCTCATGGTAATGGCCCAATAATCATAGTTCTTCCAATTAAATTATGGGAGCTCAGTATTTCCAATACTCATAGTAGTGCTTCGTCCAGCCATGGCTTACAAACTGAACTTTGAAATAAAACATGACTGTGTTTTTCAAAAAATTTGCCTCTATGTCTAAGAGTCCAAACTCTGTCTCTGAAAAATTCTTTGGACTGCTCTTTTAAACTCAAAACAAGAACTCTATTTTGATAAATACCTGGACTTGAACTTCTGTTGGGCTTGTTGGAGATCTGCTGGTGAACTGCTGCAACAAGCTTCCTTCTTCCTTCAGCTTCTTTGACACCTTCAAAGACCCTGGATTAGCTCCGATACCATGTTGGAATTTCTGACTATTATGAACACACACGGAGAATAAAAATTCTCCTCCTTTAACATAGACAAAATGCAAAAAATTCTTACTTACTGGACAAAGATGACACAAAATTTTTCTATTTCATTAACAAAACAAAAACTATTACAAAATGGAGATTCTGTCTTCAGAATGAAGTTCTGGTTTTACAATGGATTAGCTGCTACAGACACAGTGTTACAATCTTTGCTCTCTATCTCTCTTTCTTCCTTCGGGCATTACACACACTGCATAGACAGTCTTCTTCTATTACATTAAGCCTACAGGATTTTTCTTTTATATGGCGTGATAATTAAAAAAAAATTAAAATAAAACTATATAAAATTATATTGGAGACACCTCTCTGTGGGTCCCTGCGGAGGCAGTCCTCCGTGGGTTCAACAAAACTATGTTGTGCTGCCGCAGTGAACGATAGTCATTGATCTCTGGTCAATGCACGATTGCCTGGTCAACTGCAAAGGCACTCTCTCCAGTGCTTTGTAAACCTTTATACTGCCCTCGTAACATTACATTTAACCAAAATTCAATAAACTTTTAACCCGGACTTCAATCTTCAAACAAACTAGATTTCAATCTTTTTCACGTAACAAATGAGCCCTACGTCAGCAGACCCAAAACCAGCGTGAACACTTTGTGATTGGTTGATTGCTGGGGCCCACGGAAGTCAAACAAAACATAAACCTGATTCTATAAAATCTTCGCGTAACAAATGTGGTTGATGGCGTCATGGCAAAACCTACGTGATAAAATGTGATTGGTCCACGCACTGGCTGAGTTGGCAGTGGGACCACATCCCATTAGCGATTGAAAAATGAATGGTTTGGACCTTTGGATTTTGGCGAATGCGATTGCGATGTTGCGATGTTGTGACATGGGGACCACATCGCATCGCAATATCGCATCGATGGAACAATGGTGTGGCGGCAATTAAACTTTGGCGATTGCGATTGCAAAGTGCGTTGTGCGTTATCGTCATTGGCGCATCGCATCGCAATACAAACTTCGGAACATAACACAGCAGAGGGTTAATGTGATGTTGCGATGTGCAATGGTGGTAGGGACCACATCGCATCACAATATCGGTGATGGACTAGTTTCAAAGGCATAAACATTGTCCGTTGCGATGTGTGATATATGATATCGAAACATCGCATCGCATCGGAACTTCATATCAACAAGACACAAAAAAACATTTGCGATGGGCGATATTGAAATGAGTGGTGGGGACCACCATGACGTGGCCCATTCAAAAACTTAAAAGACTTGGTGCGTTGAATAAAAACTCTTTTTGTTTAGTTAGTGAGGGATTTTACGCCTGATAAGACTTTTCTTTAATAACCTCTATTGTTGCGTGGTTGAACCACGATTTCTTCAATGCTCCTCTACAAAAATGGCTGCGCCCATAAAACATAAATTCATCCTTACAATTATCCATGCCTCTGTTAAATGCATAGTGGTGCACACTCAACCTAAGCGGCCCCTGTTGTACTCTGTTTCTACCTGCACGGGGTTTGTAGGTGACTTTAATATTTTCAACAATCAATGCCCGTGCGGATGCTCTGGTTGTTACAAAATTTCAGGATGTGTCTACTGATAAATAAATCAGACACATACCAGAAGCCCTGCTAGATATATGAGCCTCTTCTATGTGGAAAAGTTTTCAATTTGAACAAATGTTGAAGATTCATTCCTTTTAGGTATTTTAAATGAAATATATCAGGATAGAGACGAGAGCCCATGAATGCCCACCAGAGGGACTTAATCAAGAGAGACAGAAAATGTTTGGATGTCAAGCAGACCCAGCCACCATAAATTTTGGGGTTGTCAACATGTCAAATTTGCAGAGGTGGAAATTTTTTGGGCCACAAGATCCTGAGAAAAGGAATCTTGAGACTGTTTTAAGATATTTTTGATCCCGTGCTATTTTGTCCCGAAAATTCTTTGAGACTAAAAAGATATTTTAAAGAGCGTAGTGTTTGTAACTTGAACGAATCCTTGCAGGGCGACCTATGATGGAGTGGATTTCTATAAGAGAATTCCCCAAGGCAAGGAGGTAGTGTTAGATTTGACCGACCAAGATCATTCAGGGAAGTTCATGTTGCAACCACTAGATAAACCTCGCAAAACTCCCATCCCAATCAAATCTTCCCTGGAGCAGTCCATATCAGAAGCCCATAAGATCCGATCATAAAATATATTTGTCCCTGGTAGAGGGAACTGAAATGTTTAGTTGATCGAACACAAATTTGAGGGGCAGAGAATTGGAGTGGAGCGAAGATGGAGAATGGCACACTCTCAATAGGTTCAAGTGATATTGTGAAGCACAAATATGTGAAAGAGGCTTGTATACAGGCGCAATATCTAGAAAACATAGGCTTAAAGAGAGCATAATCAAGTGGATTAAAGCAAAAAGAGCAACAAAATGATTCTAAGGGAAAACAATTGCTAGGATATAAATCTTTGCTATCTCTATATGGCATTCCTTAGCAACTACACTAAATAACCAAAAAGAGAGAACTTGATAACGTGGATACTCTTTTCATGTCAATGATGCAATGCCTGAGACCAGCCTCTTTAACTAAGATCTAAAATTCTACTTTCACCCTAAACTAAGATCCAAAATGCTACTTACACCTTTTGGCAACATCTAGTGACACACTGTCATCATGGAAAAGTAATAGTTTAATTGTACTCTTTCCTATAGTACAACCTTAGGGCATTTTCTTCGCAGCATCTCGTGCAATTGTTTGTTTTAGTTTGTAAAAATAAAGTACTAACCATTTTTCATTTTGAAGAAAATCCATGTATGTCATCAAAAATATATTTTAAACAACTTAAATTTACAATCTTGCTAAAAAGTAGATGATTATATTTGAAAAAAAAAGGGTTAAAAACTTCTAATAATTAAAGAACTATGTAAATAAATACTTTTATGGGACCTAGAGTATGATCTAAAACAAGACCCAAAAACATATGACATGAGTGAAAACCTATTATCATGTGTATCAGTAATAAAGTAACTCCAAATGATTTGATTTTCTTTAAATAATAAATTAGTATACATTTACAAATAATAACGAATAATATTTGTCCCACTATTAAGTTCATTTAATTAAGAAACAAAACTGGTATCACTATTACTATTGTAGGACGAAGACGGATATACATTGAGGATATAAACGCTAAACTTAATAATGTGACAGAGTGACAGTGCAAGGAATACACTGTTTCACCAAGTGTTGGCTCATAAGCCACACACGTTAATTCTCTGCAGAGCCCATAGCGATTCTGCTTCTGTTTTGTTGCACACATCTTCCATGCTTGGGATGATGCTACATGGATGCCATGTGCTCCACGATTTCAGGACGATGGATATGATTTTCTCGTCCAGTTTGGCTGTCCATTGCCTCACTGAGGGAGCTCCCGCTGTTTTGGTGGACAAGTGTGTTGCTGGGGGACTGGTAGTTGTAGGAAAGGGCCCAGAACACGAAGTTGAACAAGTTGGCCACGCTGATACAACACAACATCCAATAGAACCGGTTCAAGTAATCCTTGTTCAAGTCGTTATTGGAAAGCCAGCCACCCACATGCACCGTTGAGTGGCCAACTTTCTTGATTTTCATGGTGACCTGGTTAGTGACAGAGACCAAGAGGGAGCTCAGAAAATACCCCATTGAAACCGAACATGCGTTGAGTGCCACTGACATGGATCTCATCTTGGGAGGCGATTGGCTGTACAAAAACTCCACTAGCCCAACCCTAGTGAAAAATTCTGCCAAGCTGGACAATAAAAACTGGGGAACCAAATACAGTATTGATATTTTTGTTGCACTGGATCTTCTCCGGGTTTCTACTAACGCTGCTACTACCATGGAACCAGCCGAGATTATCAGGCCGAGGCCCGTTTTCTGTAAGGTTGGAAACCCTGCAGGGTGACTCGTCATTTTCCTGGCAAATGGCACCAAAAATAAATCGTACAGAGGCACTGCGAAGAGTAGTAGCAGAAGGGGAACGGCCGCTAGGGAAGCAGGAGAGACGTTGAAATTGTTCCCGAAACTTGTGATCATTAGGGTTCCTTGTTGGACTGAGAAAGTCTGTAACTGTGCTACTGCACAGTTCATTACTATCGTGCTGCCGAATATGGGCAAAACTCCGAGGAATGATTTTGTCTCCTCTACTTGCTCCAGGCTGCACGATCGCCATGGCGATGGATGGGAGGAGCTGTTCTCGTCCTTCATGGCTGCCTTGTCCAAAAAGCTGCTGAAAATCATAATGCGATCGTTAGAAAACTTTTTTCCTTTTATGCTTCTTCTCATATCGCACCGGTCAATTAAAATGTATGGTAAGAGGGGTTGAATTTGTTTTTGTAACTGAGTAAATTAATAGGAGGGGTCGACAAAACCAAACTAAATTATTTTTCTTATTTAGAAAAGGAATTATTATTTTTTCAAGTAAGAAAAGGAATTATTGGTTATGAAAGAGACTTTTATTTTGGAATAAAGTTTTTAAAGTTTTAATTTAATTATCAATAATTATTAGGAGATAGTAGAGGCTTATGAAATATTTTAATATATTTGTAATAATATACACAAAATAAACTTGGTATTTATCTTCAAAGTAGCTATGTTATTTTTTCTTTTTAAATTAAATTGATTAATTAAAAAAACTCTCATATTAACTAGTGTCATATCATAAATTATAGTTTTTTTTGGGTATGTGGTATCTATAATCCATGGTATTTTCCCAAGGTGATATAGCAAAGCTTACTTACAGATTAATAATCGCAATGATAAAATGGGGAAAATCCTCACTGTAATAATCGTGTTCCATGTTTTTCTTAAATGTATATATGTTTAACTTATATACTAGCTTAGCCATATAATAAATATACCATTATGAATATTCTCTACCATCCATTTAATAATTATTGATAATTAAATTAAAATTTAAAACCTTTATTTCAAAATAAACACATGTATAAAAATTATTATAATTATTATTATATTAATTTAAAATTTTAATAAATATAAATTACTATGATAAATAGATTAAATTAATTATAATATAGAAAAATTTAATATATATATATATATATATATATATATATATATATTCGGATTAATCACATCATTAGGATTTGGTCGACTCAACTAATGTGGCTCATCTGCATGACAAGGTGAAAAAGCCAAAGGATTTTATTCAATAAATAGTGGATGTGTCACTTGGCAGAATTAGCCTTTTAAAAACTAGCCATTTAAAAATTAGCCATTAATGAATTAATTAGTTAGTTATTAGAGTAATATTAAATTTTTTTTATTAAATTGTTTTATTAATAAATTTTAATTTGTAAATATTATAATAAAATAAAAAAATTTAATGTATATATTTAAATAATTGAAATATTTTATAATGTTATTTTATCAATATAATACATAGGAAATTATATAATATATTATAATATATTATAAAATATAGGATAATATATAAAATAATATCAAAGGGAAATACAGAGAAACAAGATAAAATAATAAAAGACCAAGAGTAAAAATGAAAAAGAAGGAAAAATAAAACTCCAAAAATATACACAACACAAAGACAAAAAAAACAAAAGAAAACCTACCGCAGGGGTAATTTACTCAATTTCTAATCATCATTCGTGTTGAGATTTTTAGCATGTCTTTCAATCTCAATGAATTCACTAACCTTCCTACGATGAAAGTTGTCAACCTTAGTAATGACTTTGGACACAAATTCTTAGCATGTTTTGCATGAGCCGCGAGATCGATTATGGCTAATATCTGCAGCATGCTCCTGGATTCTTTGTCTACTAAATCGGCCTAATGATATGATTAATTCGAAAATACATTTATCTACTTTATAGATCACAAAAGTATTGAATAAAATTATTACTTTACACAAAAGATATATAGCTAATAAAACTAGTCATTTTGAACCAGCTCGATTACAAGTGACTTAAAAGGTCTGATCTCACATTTCACAAAAAGATATAGCAATGGATTATTGATTCCTGTATTTTCTCGCATTTCCCGTCCTCTAAACTATCCTAAAAATAAGCCTATTTTCTTAAAGCTAGTTTGGCTTAAGCCTATTTTCTTAAAGCTAGTTTGGCTTTGATTAGATCAGAGATGAACTTGATTTTGTTTCTCGGAGGCTTTTCTTTCTCCATATGGATCTGGCGAATGGTATCTTGTTTCTCTTTAGAATCTGTTAGATGGTGTTTCGGCTGCTAAGGCGTGTAGTATGGAAGAATTCTCAAAGAACAAGCACGCTGCCAAGTTTGAAAAATTACTGAGGGCGTTTTCTCATTCTTCTGTTAATCAAGCTTCGTCGAACCAAGGAAGGACCATGATTAATGAAGTGCATATCTCTGCCTTGAGATCTTGGGTTGACAGGCATTCTTCCGATTCTTCTTAGAATTCATCTTCCACGAGATCCTCTTCAGAATCGACTTCGACATAGTCTTATCCTCGTCACTTCGCAGATTCGTTCATAGTCTCTCCTTGTCACTCTTCGGAATGTACAAATGGTATTTCTCCAGCAAAGCCAGTGATATTTTCTGACACCGGGGACTTAATGGTCGCGGATTCAATTTCATCTCGGTGACTTTGACTTCAGAATCGTTTTATTTCTCCAGAGCTTGTGTTCACCTCTGACAATGTTAACGGATTGGCTTCTTCTTCTTATTCATTCTCGTTGGGGGTTGATCATGATTCATTCCTGGACTCGAAGTTATGCTCGCAGCAGGCAAGGGCAGAGATATCTCCCTCTCCGCGTCCCTCTGCCCCGCCGTTGACTGATTTTATCGCTGCATCGAAGTCTATCCACTCGAAATCAGATTTACGTTCCATCACTGGCTGCAGAAGCACCGCTCTTCGTTTAGATCATGGCAGTGTGAACGTTGTCCCCTTGGCTGCGGATTTACGTTCCTACCAAGGCTCCATAAACTCCGCTCTACGTTCATTCCATGGCAATGAAAACCTTTCAACGTTGGAATGAGAAGATCGCGGTGTTTGGTAAGGTTTTAAGGTTTTAAATTCGCTAAGTATGGCTCTCAACCCATTACATATTTTTAATTGCAACCCTAATAATGTGAATATAACAATATTGATAATTTAATCTTGAGTAATAATAATAATATTTATAATATTAATGACAATAATATCGATAGCAGTGATTTTACACCTAACAATAAAAATAATGATTTAATTAACATAAAAACATTCCTAATAATAATATTAATCAAGCTATTAATAATAATACTATTAACAACATTATACTAGTAATAATAATTATTATATTAATAATAATACTAACAATTTTAATATTCATAATTTTTCCTTTATGAAAAATGTCATTAATCTTTCTCGTTCGAATTTTGACTATTATATTTTTAGTCTCCTTAATAAGGGGCTTAATTTCTTCCTGACCTCGAAGAAGATTCCTATTGACGACATTATTTGTAACATTGAATATAGCATTAAGGATCTTCATGATAATGTTAAGGAGACTATTAGATAAGATTGTTCTATTGTTCTTAGGAAGGTTAAGCCTCCCAAAAGAAAGTTGAGCAAGCTTGAGGTTCTTACCCTAAAATCCTTGAGGGACGACCCTAGCATTGCCATCCTTAAGGATGATAAGGCTGGTGCCATAGTCATTATGGATAAATCTCACTATGTTAGCAACATGATTAACCATCTTTCCAATAGTGGTTGTTACATTAAGCTTAAAAATAATCCCCTTAAATTTGTTTCTAAGGAGATTTCTCGCGCCATTAAATGGGATCCCTCCCTTCATGCTCTCTCTAGAAATCTTATTGATACTAATCCCCTCACCCCCAGGATTTATGGCCTTCCGAAAATTCATAAATTAGGAGCCCCATTAAGACCTATTGTTAACACAGTAAGTGGTCCCTCTAATAATCTTGCTAAATTCTTACCCCAAAATCTTAAACCCCTTGTGGGTCTCATCGACTCCTATGTTAAGGACTCAGCTTCCTTCATTAAAGAATGGAAGGACATCAGAATGGAACTTGGGGAATTATTGGTCAGCTTTGACGTTGTTTCCTTATTTACCAAGGTCCCCATCCAAGAATCCATTGATGTCATTAAACGGATCTCTGATGATGACACTTCTAAATTAGTTGGCCTCTACCTCACCTCGTCCTTCTTTAGTTTTCAAGGTGAGTTCTATGAGCATACTTGCGGTGTTGTTATGGGTTCCCTCTCTTCCCTATTGTTAATAACTTATTCATGGAGGTTTTTCAATTTCGCCCTAGGAAGTGGAAGAGATTCATGGATGACACTTGTGTCATTTGGCCCAATGGTCGATAGAAGTTAGATCTGTTTCTTGCACACATAAATTCCTTTTCAAACTCCATCAAATTCATGATGGAAGTGGAGGTGGATGGTTGTCTTCATTTCTTGGATATCCTTCTCTCTAGAATGGATGATGGTTCCCTTTCTCACCAAGTTTTTCGCAAGAAAAATCACACGGAACAATATCTTCATGTTGGTTCTCATCATTTTCCTACTTATAAATTTGGTGTTCTTTGCACTCTTGCTACCCGTGCTCTAAGAATCTTCGACGACAACCACTTGGAGTGAGAGAAATCTCATCTTCTTGACGTTTTTGAAAATAATCGATATATTAGATGTGAAAGCCTTAGGGCCTTTCAAAAGGCCTATCAATGATCAAAAGGGGAATCTACTTAGGTGGATCCTATTTCCAAGGTTCATCTCTCATTTATCCAAGGGACCACGGAAAAAATTTCCCATGTCCTTAGAAGGAATAATGTCTCCTCTTTGTTCAAGCCTCTTTATAATATTAGAAATTCTCCCTATATTGGTGAAATTGGTTGATCCATTAGACAAAGAATCCAGGAGCATGTTGCAGACATTATGCATAATCGATCACACACATAAGCTCTTTCAGAACATGCATAGAAATCGTGTAACCATGTATGCATTGAAGACTCCAAAGCATTGCTAAGGTTGACCACTTCCATCATAGGAAGCTTAGTGAATCCTTTGACATTGAAAGGCGTGCTAAGAATCTCAACAAGGATGATGGTTGGAAATTGAGTAAGAGCTAGACTCTAACTCTCTCTAGATGATTCCCCCCCTCTTGCGTTAGGTTTTCTTTTTCTTTTTGTCTTTGTCTAGTGTATATCATTAGGGTTTTATTTTCCCTTCTTTTTCTTTTTTACCCCTCTTTTTGATTATTTTATCTTGTTTCTCTTTATTTCCCCTTTATTATCTTATATATTATCTTATGTTTTATATTATCTTATAATATATTATATAATTTCGTATGTATTTTATTAATAAAATAAAATTATAAAATATTTCAATTATATTAAAATATACATTAAAAATATTTCATTTTAATATAATATATATAAATTAAAAATTTTTAATCAAATTTTTTAATTAAAATATTTAATATTATTCCCTAATAATCAATTAACTAATTCATTTGACTAGTTTTTAAACGACTAGTTTTTAGCAATTAATTCTGGACTATGATGCATCCACACTATTTATTCAATAAGATCAGTTGGCTTCTTCACCTTGCCATGAGGATGAACAACATTAGTTGGTTCGAAACATCGATCAAATCATGTGATTAATATGAAAAAACATGTATCTACTTTATGGATCACAAAAAACTGAAATCTAATATATATATGATAGTTTCAAATTTGATGTAAATATTTTATTCCTTAATTTTTTAAATTACATTTTAATAATGTATAATATTAATATTATATTACTTTTTACTAAAATAATATATTTAAATTTATTCAATTAAATTAAAAATATTAATATATTATATTTTATATTAACATGTTATGAATAATTTCATGGCATAATGAAAAGAGCGAAAATCTTTAAAATGTTAGTTTGGATTAAGAAAATAAATTTATCACGTCTAAGATTTCTGTTATTTGTATTATGTGAAGAGTTTATGTTTTTATTATGTGAAGAGTTTGTTTCTCGATCGATTACATTGATTTTAGTTATTTATCGGCCCTTCTACAATCACATTTTCGATTTGAGTTATTTTATTGACCCTTTTACAATTACGTGTGCCTCATTTTGATGATGAGCCACATGCTATGGTTTGAAGCGTGGATAAAATAACTAAAATCATTGCCATGGATAAAAAGAAAACACTCTCTCCAGCCAACATTAATAACTAAACTGAAAATGATTAGGAAGATGGGTTTGCTACATTTTGTTATGGTGTTTTTGGGTTATACTAAGATGATAAAGCTTTCCTTATCCACACTTAAGGTATTTTAGGGTCTTTAGGCTAGTCCAGCCCAAACCCTCATTTTATGGTGATGTAAGTATATTTTATGGATGTATATGAAGTAGATTATGAGGACTATGTATCTCCACAATATTTCATTCAAATAATATTTCATTCAAATAAGGCGTTTTTTAATTTATGTAGAGTTAGTAGAGCCCGCACTTTGGACAAAATGAAATTTATGACTCATCTGTGTGACATTCATCTAACAACAAAAGCTTTAGTGTATTTCGTGATCATTTCCACCATGCAAGGTGGTGAACCTATGGTTCACGTGGGAATGCATCTTGAGGTAACTAGTTAGGGAAATCTACCTCAAGTTGTGGTCAACTCCAAACTTTCTTAGTCTAAACTCAAGCTACCTTTTTATGGCCCTACGAAAACATGCCCTTTATTTAGTATAATAAGAGTTCAAGCATCCAACCTCTTTGAGAATTCTAATGGGAAGGGAATGAAGTCATATATCGAGCTAGCAAGCACAAATTTAGAAGGGTAGTAGGCAAGGACATGAGGGTGGAGAATGTTCAATACTTTTGGGAAAAGTAGTTTTAGGTTGTTTTGTTTGAAAGATTGTGCACCTAGAGACCTTCAGGATTTGGTTGGAATATAATTGATTACTTATAAGGGGATTTTTTCTATATTTTCATATTCTAACCAAGAGTTTTGTTTGATTTTTCACTCAAGTGAGGACTTGAAAACCATAATAAATTGAAACTAGAGTGCAGGACCTTGAAACTGGGTCGTAATGGAATGGGGATTTAGTTATGATCCTACGAGGGTGCTAGTAGCAATAATGTAAGTTTAGAATATCCTTCTTAGCCTCCCTTTAGTTTTCTATTTTTCCAATATTCTAGGATATATAAGAAATAACAGAAGGAATTTCATTAGACTTGAGAATGATTGTGAAACAAATCCTGGCTCTCATTGTGCTTGGGTGTAGGTAGACATTGACCTTTTTTGGAAATATGATTATACTACGATGGGGCATGAATCAACATAATGACCAATTTTAATGAACATTAACATTATAAAATATTTAAAATTATTCCACAATCAATCATGTAAATGACACATATAAATAAATTGAAACACCAAATGTACATGAAAACCCATAAAGGGAGAAAAACGCAAAACTTGTGTTTGAATATTTTTGTAGGTTACAAATTATTGTTACATTAGATATTTTGGCCCAAACTAGATGAATGCACCCATCCCATTAATTTACAAGGAAACACTTGAAGGAAGCACCAACTTCCTAATCATTACACGATCTAGCCTAAAGGAAGCACTAAAATCCTAATCTTTTATACACACCAACTTGACGGAAGCACCAACACCAAAATTTCTTACAGACACCAACATGAATGATCTGTATTTGAAAGCTTGAAGGTTTGATGAAAGTTTGGATGTAATTTTTAGGTTTTCTATATAATTAAACAAGTTGCAATAGCCTATAAATTAAGTGATTGAACTTATTTTTGCAGCAATAAAAGGAGACAATAATACTATAACAGAAACAAAAGACATAAAAATTATGTTGGAGTTTGCCCCTCCTGAAATACATCTCCTGGTCCAGCTTCCAATGTTGGGCCTCTTTCATTATCTGCTCAAAATATGTGTTTACATGGATTTGTAGTGCTCAAAATACAAAAATATTGTGTCCAATAGCTCCATAACAGTCAAAATCCCCTAGTTGGGCTCTTTCTACACTAAAATTGGTCAAAACCTGACTGAGTTATGATCTAGTATAATGTTTTTGCTATAGGTTCTACAATATGCACCCACCTACAGTTCATCATACAAAATCCACCAATTTTGGAAATGTGGAGCGACAAAATCACCCCATGCTAGCAAGGTTCACATCAGTTCGGGTGAAAATTGTCGCTTGTTTTAAATGTTCAAGGGCCAAGTGGAGAAAATTACATCATTGATCTAGGGTCAGTTCAACAAAACCTACCAACAGTCTGACCAAGCTTGAACTATGGTCATGTTACATTGAACCCAGGTCAGGTTTGAATTCCATGCCTGATATGAAAATGACCTTAGTTACTTAGTTCAATTTTAGAGATTGATTGTAGAGGCATTTACTGGATATGTCACGCTTAAATAAAGGATGAGATCGAGAGGCTACCTGGCCCTCTACAGACTCTGTCTATAGAAATTTATAGCGATTAATACTCAGGTTATTGAAATGCAAAATTTTACCAAGATCTCTCCTAGTCCTTGTACAATATGTGAATGGCAGTATTACTGAACAGTTATTATGTGCATTAACTGTTTAGACATGAAATAATCTATGTATGTTTAGATTGAACAATTTCACATCAATCACATAAGCAATACCATAAGAAAAAGAAGTTTGTGACGAAGTTCGTCCCTCCTGGACTATGTCTCTGGGTTCGCCTCAGAATTGTGCGTCCGTTGTATTCTTCAAGCCAAGAGAAATATGCTACAATGAATCATCAGTTGCACTATTGACGTTACAGATATAGACCATCCCTTGAATAGGCTAACTGATACAAACTCTTTTCTTTCACCACTTGAGGAAAGACATTGATGAATCACACATAAACAAAACTGAGGAATTGAAGCTTTATGGACCTTTTCTTCAAGGTAGCTAAACATAGTTTGGCACAATCAAAGTATATCTCATCGACCATCAATTTACTTTGATGCTAAAAATTATGCAAGTATAATGAGTTTTTCCTCCTTCATATAAACCTGCAATAAATCAAAACTCACTACCAAATTATGTGACATTCAATGTAAGAGATTTTGCTTCATCTTGAAGTTGATTAAACCCCTTCTTTCACCACTCTCCTCTCTTGAGGTCTCTCCTCTTCCTCAACACTCGCTCTCCCTTTTACAAAGAAACATACTTTCCTTTATATATTAGGAGTTCATACATTTAAGGCTTTACAAATCTGCCTCGAACCGCTGTTTGTTGTAATTAGCATTTTGTTGGAGATAATTTTTTGATAAGGGATTCGAATCCCATCATCACATTCAATTCCTAGGATAAAGGTTCTAAACCATAGCGCTGATATAAATCAGAAAACCCATTTTTAAACCATATACTAAATTTAAAAGCCACGGAGTTATCTAACCGCACGGAGGAGAAGCCTGTGGCATGTGATCAGGCGGCAGCTATGGTTTATCTCAACGGTTCTGATAACCGTTACATCTTTATCCCCATCAGTTGTGTTCACATGTTTATCTGACTGTTAGATTGACTTTGGTGGTTGGACTAAACAACTGTCAACCACATATTTTCCGCGCGATTCCTGTCACATGGCATATTCATCACAGGTTAACATCTAGCAGTCTCCAGAACTTTGACACCAAGTTTCGCTCGTCCTTTGGCACACAACTTTGAAACCTGTCATAGTCACTAAATATTCGATCATATGCACACGATTTTATCACGCGGTCTGGACTTTAACACTGTGGAAGTTTATTTTCAATGTTTAAAAAAAAAAACCCCGAACCATTTACATAGTCCAAAACTTTATAATAAAGTTTTTTTTACGCCATGGTTTATAAAATCCATCCAAAAATTATATAATAAGGTTTATATATATGTTTAAAACCTGACTTCCGAACCTTTAGAATAATGTTTTTTGGCTATGGATTATAAACCCGACCATAATACTTTCTTTGCGCTATAAGGTTTTTAAACCCCAAACCTTAATACTTTGCGCTATAAGGTTTTACATCGAACCTTTTAATCATGGTTTTTGACATCTGAACCTTATAAAGAGGTTTATGGTATGAATTTTGTGCTAGGGACTTTAAGTCAATAAGTTTATAAAACTTAGGAATAGGACTTTAACCTTTTAATAATGGTTTTACACCATGGACTTGGCGCTTAGGTTTTTGATTAGGATTTAAGACTTAGGATATGTCTTAGGCCATTACAACATTTTAAATGTGTTTCCATTTGACACTTAGCTCTAGCCTTTAGGACTTAAACCTAGTACTTAGTCCTTTTTACCTTAATAAAAATGTTTACAAAAGAAGACTATAAACATTTTTCGACCTTTACAATTAAGACTTAGGACAAGTTTTATTACATAAGTCTTCTAAATTTTTTTTTTGTTTTTGTCGCAAGTCAACTTGAAAATGTCTTGATTGGCACTTTTGAAGCATATTTGCTAATGTTGAAACAGAAGTTGATGTCAATCGATGTCGAACATTTGAACTTTAAAAATTTCATGACCATCTTGATCAATACTTGAATTATTACATAATCGATAATTACCAAATTACAAATAACCATCTTGGTCATTTGGGTAATTTCGATACAATTTTAATAATTCTAAAAATTGGATCACACCTCCCAACTAAAAGAACTTTTGGTTCTCCAAAAGTTTTATTACAATTCTTTTGAAAAACAAATTCAATTCTAGAACCTAGTTACAACTTTACTAGATCTAGATATTACAAAAGCATTTACGCATAAGGCATGAAGTCTGCCCAATTCCACTCAGCACTTGTTTGTTCTCTCGCAGGTGACTTGGATTCTTCCTGGGCTGCTGGTGTCAGTACTGTTTCCTTTGGAAGCATTGGACAATTATCTTTGACATGCCTTGACAATTTACAGTTCTGACAAGCTGATAGTTGGCAAGTGTTCTTGCCCATCTTATACCTGCAAAGAACTAGCTGCTCTGATACCACTTGATCTGAAAATTACCTGAGTTACTTAGTTCAATTTTAGAGATTGATTGTAGGGGAATTTACTAGATATGTCACCCTTAAAGAAAGGATGAGATCCAGAGGCTACATAGCCCTCTACAGACTCTATCTATAGAAATTTATAGCGATTAATACTCAGATTATTAAAATGCGGAACTTTACCAAGATCTTTCCTAGTCCTTGTACATATGTGAATGGAAATATTACTGAACTGTTATTATGTGCATTAACTATTTAGACGTGAAATAATATATATATGTTTAGATTGAACAATTTCACATCAATCACATAAGCAATACCATAAGACAAAGAAGTTTGTGATGAAGCTTGTCCCTCCTAGACTACGTCTCTGGGTCTGCCTCAGAATTGTGCGTCCGTTGTATTCTTCAAGCCAAGAGAAATATTCTACAATGAATCATCAGTTGCACTACTGATGTTGCAGATATAAACCATCCCTTGAATAGGCTAACTGATACAAACTCTTTTCTTTCACCACTTAAGAAAGGACATGGATGATTAACACATAAACAAAACTATGGAACTGAAGCTTTATGGACCTTTGACTTCAAGGTAGCTGAACATAGTTTGGCACAATCAAAGTAGATTTCGTTTACCATCAATGTACTTTGATGTTGAAACTTATGCAAGTATAATGTGCTTTTCCTTCTTCATATGAACCTGTAATAAATCAAAACTCACTACCAAATTATGTGACATATAATGTAAGAGAGTTTACTTCATCTTGAAGTTGATTAAACTCCTTCTTTCACCACTCTCCTCTCTTGAGGTCTCTCCTCTTCCCCAACACTGCCTCTCCCCATTACAATGAAACATACTTTCCTTTATATATTAGAAGTTCATACGTTCAAGGCTTTACAAATCTGCCTCGAACCACTATTTTCTATAATTAGCATTTTGTTGGAGATAATTTTTTGATAAGGGATTAGAATCCCATCATCACATTCAATTCCTAGGATAAAGGTTCTAAACCATAGTGCTGATATAAATCAGAAAACCCACTTTTAAACCATATATGAAATTTAAAATCCGCAGAGTTATCTAACCGCGCGGAGGAGAAGCCTGTGGTATGTGATCAGGTGGCATCTATGGTTTATCCTGACAATTCTGATAACCGTTACATATTTATCCTTGGCAGTTGCGTTCACATGTTTATCCGACTGTCAGCTTGACTTCGGCGGTTCGGCTTAACAACTGTCAACCACACATTTTCCGCGCGGTTCCTGTCACATGACATATTCATCATAGGTTAACATCTGGTAGTCTCCGGAACTTTGACACCATGTTCTGCTTGTCCTTGGCACGCAGCTTTGAAACCTGTCATAGTCACTAAATCTTTGATCACATGCATGTAGTTTTATCACGCGGTCTGGACTTTAACACTGTGGGAGTTTATTTGCAATGTTTTAAAAACAAACCCCGAACCATTTACATAGTCCGAAACTTTATAATAAATTTTTTTTATACGCCATGGTTTATAAAACCCATCCAAAACTTATATAATAAGGTTTATATCTATGTTTAAAACCCGACTTCTGAACCTTTAGAATAAAGGTTTTTGGCTATAGATTATAAACCCGACCTTAATACTTTCTTTGCGCTATAAGGTTTTTAAACCCCAAAACTTAATACTTTGCACTATAAGGTTTTACATCGAACCTTTTAATCATGGGTTTTGACATCCAAACCTTATAAAAAGGTTTATGGTATGAATTTTGTGCTAGGGACTTTAAGTCCATAAGTTTATAAAACTTAGGAATAGGACTTGAACCTTTTAATAAAGGTTTTACACCATGGACTTGGCACTTAGGTTTTTTTATTAGGATTTAAGACTTAGGATATGTCTTAGGCCATTACAACATGTTAAGTGTGTTTCCATTTGACAATTAGCTCTAGCCTTTAGGACTTAATCCTAGTACTTAGTCCTTTTTACCTTAATAAAAAGGTTTACAAAAGCAGACTATAAACCTTTTTTGACCTTTACAATTAAGACTTATGACAAGTTTTATTACATAAGTCTTATAACAAAATTTGTTGTTTTTGTCGCAGGTCAACTTGAAGATGTCTTGATTGGCGCTTTTGAAACATATTTGCTAGTGTCGAAACTGATGTTGATGTCGATCGATGTAAAAAATTTGAACTTTACAAATTTGATGACCATCTTGATCAATACCTGAATTATTACATAATCGATAATTACCAAATTACAAATAACCATCTTGGTCATTTGGGTAATTTCGATACAATTTTAATAATTCTAAAAATTGGATGACTGCCTAATCCTTTAACCAATGCTTCGAACTGTGGTGAGGTTTGTAACCGTCAGTGGTTAAGTTTCATTTACTACCCATTGAACTAAGGTAGGGTTTTGTATATACCCTGATTAGGTTCTAAAACTGTGCGCCAATCATAATGTTAACCTGCTCCATTACGGTTGGTTGAGTTGCTATGTGGTTTGGGTTCCAAACCACCAATTCTAATGTATATTGAACTATGGTATG
This sequence comes from Pinus albicaulis, assembly GCA_034641835.2. Classification (NCBI taxonomy): domain Eukaryota; kingdom Viridiplantae; phylum Streptophyta; class Pinopsida; order Pinales; family Pinaceae; genus Pinus; species Pinus albicaulis. The sequence continues at coordinate 505,806,944 of CM076580.1, forward strand.
ATATGTATTACTTAGGTATTGGGGTTGGTGTTTACCCTACGCCCTTGGCGCCTCGACCTATGGTATTGTGGGTTGTGGTGGATCGGGGACTAGGAGTTAAACCCAAAATCATCCCCCAACATGACGATAATTGAGCTTTATATAGTAGTGGTGCACCATATAGGCTAAGATCCATGAGATAATATAGTAGTAGACCACTATTTTTTCCAACATGAATATGTGTGTTCAAATCCTTCCAGGCCTGATCTGACCCACACCAAAATGTTGTACTAATGCTGGGAGGCCATGTGGCGGCCACCCATTGGCTCACGTGGCCTCCAATCATTTGACCAACAAAAACTACCGACAACCAATCAAAACTCAAAGAATATTCGACCAACCACATGAAGGCACTTGTCGAAGAACCATTGTCCCAAAATTACACAATCAACTACCCAGTCGCCTGCTTGGTCAACGTACAGACTACTAACTGTGCATACCTGCAACCAAACTACAAAATTTTAGTTGCTTAGGAAAATATTCATAACACAATATCTGGAGAATACGATATTATTTTTGAGTGGTTCAAGTTGCGTTGGATTCAGGGCAATGAGATATTCGTTTTGGCACCGGTTTCGAGCACTTTTGGACACTTTGATTTTTTAGCACATTACTGATCCACTAGATCATTCCTCCCCACTAGAAGCTTTTGGACCTCCAGAAGATCATATTCAGTTAAAAAATAGATGAGGGAATAGTTCCCTCACCCTTGAAATCTCAATCTTTTTGGATTTTCTTGGATTTTCCCTTTCAGCTGCACACTAAGGTACTCTGCATTCCCTTATTTTGAAGTCTTTTTATTCATGACAAGGACGATGTCTTTCTATAATTATTCAAGATATTCATGAGTAAAATATTCAATTGAAGGAATATGAACATTCTCTCCTTGATTTTCAATCAAAGAAGTCTCATACAAATCTCAAATTATCAGCATTAACAATTGCATAAATTTTCATATATGAAGTAAAATCCAACCTGAAAGAATTAATGCCAATCCTTTCCAAAATCTTGAATGAACCATATCAAATTGGTTTCAATTTTTTACCTTCTCCCTGGAGTATCTATTTTCTAATGTGAAGCCAAAATTCATCTGCGACTTGGAATCTGTGATCCAGACAATGCTTATAATGTCTTGTCTTGTACTTGGATTGACTCTTTTCCAACTGTTCTTGAAATGTTTGATGTACCAATTGAACTTTTTCAATGAAATTTTTTTCCTTATTTATGTCACTATGTCCATCAATATCAACATATTTCCCAAAGATAAAATCTAAAGGAGATTTGGGAAAGTATCCCAAGCAAGCCTCAAATGGCAATGTTTGAGTCGATGAATGCTTGGACTGGTTGTAAGCATGCAGAATATAGTGCAAATGTTAATCCCACAACTTAGGATGCTTGCTACAATAACCACGAATAAAACGTATTACCATTTTGTTTACCAACTCTGTTTGGCCATATGTTTGCGGATGGAATGGTTTTGTCTTTTTCAATTTGGTTTCGATGAGTCCCCACAATCTTGACCAAAAGTTCCTTACAAAGTGATAATATTGATCACTAAAAATGGATGTGGGAAACCCAAAATGTACTCATACATTATGAAAGAACAACTATGCATATTGTCCAGCTGTAACCTGCTTTTTACAACGAATCAAAATACACATTTGGTTGAACCTATCTACAACTATATAAACATTATCATGACCTCTCCTATACATAGGTAGACCTCCTACAAAATACATAGAAACACTTTCACATGGACGGGAAGGTACCGTAAGTGGAGTATACAATCCAAAATTTCTATTGTTAGGCTTACTGAAAACACATAAATAAAGTCCTCCTACAAATCATGACACACTTTCAAGCATACAAGGCCAGTAAAAATACCTTTGTAATTGTGCCATTGTCTTACCTACACCGAAATGACCAAAAATAAGAAAATTATGGGCTTCCCTTACGATGTTGACTCTCTCTTGCCAATATGATATAAGAAGGTATCAGGCACATGATAATCCAATTACTCTACTTAGTTACCTTGACACAGTCACATATACATCCTTAAAATAATTATATAAAGCATATTTCTCAGCATAGCTCTCATGCATGACAAAATTATTCTTAAGAATAAAGGATGCACTAACAATTTGTCTACAAAGAATATTAGTAGCCTTTTTATAGATACATTTTTTTTATACATTATCACCAAGTGGAATTGTTGTAGAAAACCCATCCATCTGAAGTGCCTTTCTTTCTATAGCTTTGTTTGTGATTGCAAGTATTGCAATGGTTGAGGATTAGTGTGAATGATTGTTTCCTTACCCATCAAGTAATATTTACACTTTTTCACACTTTGCACCACTGCATGCAATTCCTTGCCATATGTAGGATATTTAATCACTTGACCATTAAAAGTTTCATAATGAAAATAAATGGGCTTACCATGTTGCTTTAAGAATGTACCCATGGGATATTCACTTGCATCAGTTTGTATCTCTTAGTCATATTTTCAGGCTTTCCTTCATGTTCCATGGAGTCCTTACCTTGTACTCATTACTCCAAAGAGGTTCATAATGAAGCCCACTGTTGGAATGTTTGTCCAGAATTGAGGCCTAATAATTTCAGCAAAAAGGGGAAACAAAAGGAAATTGCTACCACACAACAAGATCTTGGATCTGACTCAGGAGATGAGACTAAAATTGCAGCCATGGTCACAAAGAAAAAAGAATCCATAGCAAGTACTAGTTCATCAAATTGTCACAGGAACACTCCAAGTTAAGAAAGAAGAATAGAGTTGTTTCATGTAAGAGTGATCTCAAAATATACAAAAATTGACAGATTATTTGATAGTGGTCTCAAGTGACCTTAATATCTGAATATTTAGTCAAGAATATTAATATTGAGAACTTACCTCATCATAAGCCATACTCTTTGGTTTGAATAACCAAGGATACAAATTTACAGGTTACAAGAAAATGTCTTTTCCAGTTTGGAATTACCGCAAACTTTGTTCATGAAGTTGAGTTAGATGTCGTACTGCTTGACATATCAGGAATTTTTTTGGTAGTACATATCTCTATGACAGGAAATAAGTCTTCTATTGCCATGAGAACAAGTACCACTTGTTCAAATATGGAGTAGAATATATTGTGAGAGCTCAACGCAAAAATCTAAACCTCTATTTGGTTAATGTCGGGCAAATGAAGAGACTAGTAAATTCAAGGAAAAAATTTGTGCTTCTTATTATCAAACAAAAGAATCATAAGTATTTCAAATATTTTGAAGGTTGTGATGATAAATTAAAATATGATTTGTTTGATGTGGTAAGTCAACATGGCGAGATGTTTCTAGAAGCAAAGGGGTTACCTCCCAAGAGGGGAATCCAACATGAGATGCAAGTGCAGCATGATGTTTCACTCCCTAACATTGGCATATATCGCATGTTGATAATGGAAAGTGGAGAAATCAAGAATAAAATCCAAGAATTGTTGAATAAAGGTATCATTTTCCCATCTACCTCGCCATGTGGTTCATCGATTGTATTGATGCCCAAGAAGGATGGAACATGTCAGATGTGTGTGGATTTCCATGCAATCAACAAAATCATGATAAAGAATCATTATCTACTCCCAAGGATTGATGATTTGCTTCATCAATTGAGGTATGAAAATTATTTCACTAAGTTAGACTTAAGAAGTGGTTATAATCAAGTTAGAGTGGTTGAAGAGGACACATGGAAGACAACATTTACAACTAAACAAGGATTATTTAAGTGCCTTGTAATGCCCTTTGGTCTTTGCAATGCTCTAGCTACTTTCATGAGATTTATGAGTGATGTATTGAGACCATTTCTTGATGAGTTTTTAATTGTCTACTTAGATGATATTTTGATATTCAACAAATCACGAGAACATCATATCATACATTTGAGAAAGTTTCTTGATTTCTTGAGAAAATAACAATTGCTTTTGAGGATGTTGAAATGTGAATTTCATAAGACTTCTATACTATATTTGGGACATATTGTTGGAGGAAGTGAGCTGAAGATAGAACCCTCTAAAGTTGAGGTCATTGTGAATTGGCCTACACCAAATTTAGTCACAGAGGTAAGAATTTTTCTAGGAGCAACACAATATTGGAGGAAGTTCATTACTAATTTTTCTTCTATTGCAACTCCATTACATGCATTGACTAGTGTTAAGAAAGGCTTCCAGTGGGGAGGAAATTAGAAAAAATCATTTGATGCCTTGAAAAGGAAGATCAATTCAGCCCCAATACTAGCACTACCGGACTTAATACAACCCTTTGAGATTCAAAATGATGCAAGTGACTATGCCATGGGCGCAATCCTCTTACAACGTGGTAAGCCTATTTCATTCCATTCAGAAATGTTTAATCGTGCAGTGATAAATTATCCAACATATCACAAGGAGCTCTATGTGTTGGTTCAATTTTTGAAGAAGTGGATACATTATTTTATGGGAAAGGAAACCGTCATTCACATCAATCACCAACCATTGCAATACTTGCAATCAAAAACTAAATTGCAATAGTCAAGGCACTTTCGATATATGGGATTCTTGCAGCAATTCCACTTGGTCATCAAGTATAAGAAAGGTATATACAATAAGGTTGTTGATATGCTTTCTAGGCCTATTATTAATGCAACTAATTTACTCAGGAATACTTATGTTTTACATTAAATTTACATTGAATAATATACATTTGACAATGACTTTGAAGATGTCTATGCAAACTTGAGTCAAGGTCATCAAGTTGAGGAATTAGATTACCATGTACTTAATAACTTGTTGTATCATTTGGGAAATATTTTTATTCCAAAGGGTGAGAGAGTGAATGTCATAAGGGAAGCACATACTTCTCTTATTGCCGGACATTTTTGTGTAAGCAAAATAGTGGCAAATATTCAGAGGTATTCTTATTGGATTTTTATGATTGAAAGTGTGTGATGTTTTATTAAAGGTTGTTCATTATGTGCAGTAAGTAAGCCTAGTAATAGGAAGTTAGGATTGTAAAACCCACTTTCGGTTCCTTCACTTCCATGAGACAGTATTTCTATGGATTTTGTGGGAGTTCCTCCTTTATAAAAAAGAGGTAATGATTATTTGTATGTAGTTATGGATAGGTTCATCAAAATGGGTATTTTGATTCCATGTAAAAATCAAGTTACAGCTAAACAAACAACTCATATTTTATTTCAAAATGTTCTGGTTCATTTTGGGTTTCCTACATTTATTGTAAGTGATAGAGATTCTCGATTTATTGGGAATTTTTTTCCAAGCTTGTGGGATTGATGGAGACTAAGCTGAAGAAGATTACAAACATTCATTGATATTCTTCGAGGATATTGCAGCAAACATCCTATGTTGTGGGATGAACAATTGCATTAAATTGATAATGCTTACAACCGTGCAAAAAATTCCTCTACTCAAACATCGCCATTTGAGGCAAGTCTTAGATACTTGCCAAAATAACCATTGGATTTAATTTTTGGGAAAGATGTAGCTATTGATGCACATAGAAACATAGATAAAGCAAAGAAATTTATATAGAAAATTATATTGATTCATCAAATAGTGCAAGATCAACTAGAGAAAAGTCAAGGAAAGTACAAAGTGAGGCACGACAAACATCGTGTGGATCATAAATGTCAAGTTGGTGACAAAATTTAGCTTCACATTAGCAAGGAAAGGCTTCAAGGTGAAGGTAAAAATCTAAAACCAATCCCTTAGTGTCCTTTCAAAATTCTGGAAAGGATTGGTAATAATGCATTCAAGCTTGATTTGCCTTCATAAATTTATTCAACTGTTAATGTTGAAAATTTGATATTGTATGAGCCTCCTTTGATTGAATATCAAGGAGAGAATGTTCAGTTTCCATCTACTGATGATTTTTATCCATATTTCTTTTTTGAGCTTCAACAAGACACCATACTTGACAGGAGGACAAGGACATCAAAAATAGGAAGTGTCAACTATCTTCGAGAGGGCTTACAGGAAAAAATCCTTCAAAAGACAAATGGATTGAAATTGGGAAGGTGGGGGAACTGTACCCTCACATGTTCAGCAATTGAATATGATATTTTTGGGTTCAAAACCTTCCAGTGGGGAGGAATGGTCAAGGGGTCAGTTTTATGCACGAAAATCAAATTTCTCATAATGGCTCGAAACATGAATGATTGTGTAATCCTCATCATTCTTAATCTGAAACACTTCATTTTGTGTAAAATGAAATCTGTATGCTCCCAGAAATGAGTTATATTTTATTTTCTAAATAGGAAAAATTAAAAAAAAGGGACAGATGGGTGCTCACTTAGCAGTCCGTACTACTGACATGGCATGCTGACTGGGTAGGGTTAATTTTTTTCATTTTCCTCCGGAAAATACTAAACTTCCAACTGGCAGCATGGTATTGGTGGAATTTTCGAGTTATGTGACAAGTTATTATTGATTTGAAATTTGGTCCAATTAGGTGAGGACACATGGTGCAACCTAGGTCCACCACGTTCGCACCCCCCCACCACACCCCCCCCCCCCCCCCGCCGCGCGCCCCCCCCCCCCCCCCTCATGGTGGATAGTGGGCTAAATTTTTTTAGTTCAAGACCGGATGGAGGAGTCGTGGTTCGACCTCATGACCTCCCACAAGCCAGCGCCACACATTACCACTCTGCCACACCATGAGACTTAACCATATTTTGGTGCCATATCTATTTATTTTTTGTAATGTTTTATGGTAGGGGAAGAGGGGTCCAGTCCTTGAATCATACGACCAAGCCTCATAACTACCAGTGGGGGCTAATCCAAAGCCCAAAGTTTAAGATGCTAAACCTATATTAATTAGCGCTTAATCCATATTTAATTAAAACTAAGATGAGATTATGTTAAGCGCGGGTTCGATGCTAAGCAGTGCTTGATTAGCGCTAACCACAATTTATTTATTTAACGAGGATTAAGTTGGCGGACCACTAATTTCGGCGGAAACTGCTAATTTAACTCCATCTAGCCGGATTTAGCTCCAGTTAGCTAATTTTAGGCCTAAAATTGTGGAGGAAATGTAAATGGTCATAACCTTTTGCATTTTCGACCAAATCAAGTGCAAAAAGAGGCTAAATGACCATTTTTTATCATTTTGGACTTATTGGTGCAGGTTTTAGGAGTAGAAAAGCATTGTAAACAAGTAATTTTTCAAATTTGAGCATAATATAGAGGCCCAAGCCATGGAAGTTGGACCAAGTAAATGTAGCCCATGAGGGGTGAACTCCTTCATCAAATACTTGTGTTGATGTTTTGTATGGTGATGTACTGTACTTTTATTATATGTTATTCAACCTTTATTTTATGTTAATTTTTTCATTAAATTAACATGACAAACACTCATGAGACTTGATAATTTGCAAGAGAACTGGAACCCTTAAACACAAATAAGACGTTGTATTCAAAATCTGAAAGAGTAATTAGCATAGAAACACTAACATCATTAAGATCAATCATGAAGTGGCTATTGTCAACAAGTGTCTCTAAAGTTAGGAGTTTCATCGGAGTAACACAATAATTGAAGAAATTCATAGCTTAATTTTTAACAATAGCTAAACCATTTGATGTTATAGATAGAAAGTTGTAAGAGATTTTACTGGAGGAAGGTTCAACATAAGAGTTTTGATGATTTGAAGAGAGAAATTATGCACGCACTATTTCTTTTGTTACTAAAAATGAAACATCCCTTTGAAGTGGATATGGATCTAAGTGGTATGATATGGTAGCAGGATTGATACAAGGAGGAAGTCATATATGCTAAAATTTATAATTATTTAGTGGGTACATTATCAATTACCCTACCTATTACAAGGATCTATGTTCTATGTTACAATTTGTCAAAAAGTTGGTAAATTATCTGATGAGAAAGGAGACAATCCTCAACACAGATCAATAGCTGCTAAAATACCTATAGGTATAGAGTAGGCTACAACATGCCAAATGCCACAAGTGGATATCATTTTTATAGTAGTTTCATTAAGTCATTAAGCATAAAAAGGTTAGCACGAATAAGTTTTTCAACATGTTTTAAAGGCCAACCACATCAATAATTATAACTATGGTAACTCTAATGCACATGAATCCTTTAACCCATGATGCATATAGAAAGACATATAGAAGATGAGGAGTTGAAGGAGGTTTTTAAATAACTATAGGGCCAAATTCACATTGAAGATGGTGATAACATAATTGATTATCATATCCACAATGGGTTACTGTATATGTTGGACATGCATTTTATTCCAAAAGGTGAATGGATGTTTCCTACAAAATGGGATCATAACTCCATTATGGTTTGAGATGATTCCATGTCAACCATTAATAATCCCGTAAAAGGGGCTAGCCACATGTGGAATATGAATAATACTCCGAAAGGGTCAAATTTGTAAATATCGTTGAGATTTGAAGAAGTCAAACTTAAACCTTAGTTAGGTATTGAAATATGTTAAAACTAGGTCACTAGGAGGTGAACAAGTTACATTCTATTTTATTGTATTATGTTACATAATAGAGAAAATAATTTGGGAGTGGCAGTGGGAGAGCATACTAGAGTAAATTAGTGTTTTTTAGTATCTTAATACGTCATAGGTCGAAAATAACTCCATAGAGTGTGCCTTCTCCTTTTTAATTGATTTTTTGCATTCTAGAGAGTAGTCTCATCTTATTGTGGGTTTTCTCTTGTAAGGGTTTCACAAAGAAAATATTTGTGCCATTATGGTTGGTGTGTGAATGTATTTTTTATTCCCTATTTTCTACATTTTACCTATTTCATGCATAAGAAAAAATAAAATTAGTTATCAATCTAGAATCTAAATGAATTTAACCTTCATATTATATATTTAAGTTTATTTCATCATGTGATGAGCTGTCTAGTGGAATATTGATAACAATTTATATATCAATATATGTATATCTTTGTAATTCCTTGTTCTAGAGCAAGTGAAGGTAGTATTTTTAAGGCCAAAAGATAAACATGATTATTTTTGGATTCTCCTACGCCTAGAGAGAATGATATAGAATGGATATTAGAGTGGAATAAGATCTTTTGGACTCCTCCCAGAAAAGGTTTTTCTTGGGAAACTCCAATGAAGAAGTCCGAAGGCAGAATAGTTTTTATTTTTACTTCCATCCTTTAAATACCACATTAATTTTAGTTCGAGAATCTAAAGACCTCTATGATGGATATGATTGAATCTTTTTTTGAGTGGAGAGAGAACCTTCATCAGATATTTCCTTACTATGTTCCACTCAAATCGCCATAAGAGATAACAAGAGGTATGCCTTTGAGTTGCATTCTAATATGCAATGAAGGCCCTCGAGATAAGGAAACACACACAAACACACACACACACACACACACACAGATATATGGCCTTGTGTTATTTTTTTATTTGCAATGAAGGCCATTTGCATAAGGAAACATATGTGTGTGTTTGTGTGTATCACTCCCCAAATTGTAAACTATTTTTATTGAGATAAAAAATATAGTGATAGATAATTGGTAAGGAATAAAAGGGAGGCTTGCCACCGAAGATTACAATTCTAATCAAAACATTGTTCTTCTAATTCTTGAGAAGGATTTTTTTTTTTATCATAGTTTTGAGATACCTATATATTCATAAATTTTGAAAAAAAATCATAACTCTAGACATACATTCAAATACATTGATAAAAGTGATAGAGGAGAATTATCACTCATAAAATTTCATATTTTTAGGGGATTGTGCCATGGTTATTCCTTTTGTGCTAGGGTCAAAAATTTGGATTCAACTAATGTTGGTGGATCATGTATGAAATGTAATTCATCCAATAAATTTTTTATTGGAGCTATGAGGACAGATCCCAAAGGATGAGATAAATTTCTTCCGCATGGCCTATTTGTTTGATTAGAGCTCAAGGTTTCTAAATTAGTCTTTTGAAGTTGAAATTCAATGATATTGGTACACCAACAAGGTCATGAAAATTACATTTGTTGTGAGCCCTAGATTTCTATTGGATCTAAGTTTTTCCATTTGGATTTTCATATCCTTAATCTTATTTGAAAAAAATTCATTTTCTTTCCTATTCAATCTTAATTCTAAATAACCCATGAGAGGATAATGGATATCCATTCTTGATTTCCTAGTATTTGGAGTAGAATTCTTGTTAGTGGTTGTTGGAGCGGGATCCCTAACCGCAATTTTGGTACAATTTTGTAATATTTTGTAATAGTTTAGTCTAGCATAGGGGCTTTGGGATAGGTCAATACCCCCAATGAATTGTAATGAGTCAAAGGTTATACCAAGGGTCTGCAAACCATGATTTGCGGACCATAGAGTAGCGCAAGATAATATAGAATAAATATATGGATAAATCCAGTCTGTAAGTAGAAGTTTAAGTTTGGAATAAGTCTGGATATGAACTTTTGAATTTGTTGTGTGGATTTTCTGGGTAAGGGCTCCTGCTGGTTGTGTGCACGAAGACGCGAATTCCTGCTGTGTGTAGACCCCACTAGCTATGTGCGCGGGATGGTAAAGAGTCTATAAGTGCAATCTGAATATGAATGAATGAGAAGACCGTTTTGTGATATCTGAGTATTTCTATGTTATGATTATTGGTTGCGCTATATTTTATTTTTGAGATTATGTTTTTTTATTGAATACTAATGATTTTGTTTATGCGCACGTGGATGTGATGCTATAAAAAGGAATCAATGCACAAATTTGGTTATGGTTTTTATTGTTACATCTGATTACTAGTTAACTTATGGTTTATGAGCTTCACTTGATTTATTCTGTCAATATACTATTCAGGGTTTTTGGGTTAGGGATTCTCCAGTGCAAGTCTGTTAGATCTAAAGGGACCCAATTTAATTAACTTTCTCTCTCTCTGGGTGCAAAAACTTCATTCCAGCACCCTCCCATACTACTTCGGGTGAGACCTTGACATGTGCAAGAAAGCCATTGCCAAAAGGGCCAGTAGTACAAGGGTTTGTTGGTAAACCTTAAATCTGAACCTTGGTCATGACCCCTCAAACCAACAAATGGTTCTATTGTCGGGACTGGGAGCATTTTGAGAGAGAGATCGAGTAAGTCCACGAGGTCACTGGCATTCATTGAAGCCTAAACTGGAGGACTGGTTTGAAAATCAGATTCAAGAGTTTTCCCTAAAATAAAATAGGAGTAAGAAACTATTTACTGAGGAGTGGAAGAAAAAGTACATTTTTACAGAGGTGCATGAAATATTCTTTGTAACCTTCGCACATGAGCTACAAGAGTAGTTGGTGAGCTTAGCAGAGTTCCAGACCTATTGGAAAGATGATCAAGTCACACAGTAGACTCATGAGTTGATCCTACAGTTGGGGAAGGTTTATAACAAGATCACCCAGACTGTAGATCACTAGGTTGATAGTGTTTTGGGAGGATTTGTAACTGAGTTTGTGGTCGATCAGTTTGTGTCCTATTCTGAAGCATAGCGAAGATTTTTCAAGGGATTTAGGGGTAATTTCTTGCAAACATTGTCATTTTTTATTAAGATGCTAATGTGTGAAAAGGGTGTCCTATGCAGTCACATCGAGTGAATGACCTCTGACTAGAGTGGAAGTACAACATGAAGCAGTAAATACTATCAGGTTAATCAAGAAGGGGATATATCGGTCTACATTCCTCTGAGGGATTCACCTGATGTCAACCAAGACGGGGTTACACATGCAGAGACCAGTCCCCCAGCTACACCACCATCAAACTCACACAAGGGTACAAATTATATTACCCCACCTCTGCCACCACCTGCAGAAGATATGGCTGTGCACATGAAGCTACCCACCTTTAAGGGTGTGGGGGACGAGGATATGGATTGATTATGGTTTGTGATAGAGTTGAAATGGACCACACAAAATATTAATAGTGATGTTGTAAAGAGAGTGCAACTATCAATAGCCTTTAAAGGGAGGGCTCTGGATTGGTTCATGGGATACATTGGTCAGCATGCCAATTCCATAATACATGATATTAAGTATGCACTAAAGCAGTAGCTCCGAAATCCTAAGTACTATGCTTAATGTATAGTAGATATGAAAGATATTAAGCAAGGAGCTACAGAGTCTGTTTGGGAAGCTGACTAGCAGCTGAAGAAAGTCATGAGTGATTGAGGATTTTTCTATGAGGAAAAACAACATAAGGAGTGGTTCATCGCCATGTTATTTCCACATATGTGTGGACCTATGGATCAGCAGAAGATTAATTCACAGTAAGAGGCACTAGAGATTTCCATGAAGTTAGAAGGTGCACCAAGGGATGATGCTCAATTTGGGGCACTGCAGATCCAAAGCCATCCAGAATCAATGCACTTAGAAATTAATAATCTAAGAAGGGATTGGGGAAAATAATCTAGCAGGGATGTCTGGTGCATATGCTGCAGGGTATCGGGCCACACTAAGGATTAGTACCCCCTGCTGTCAGATTATATGTAGGCTGGGGGACCAAGTCCACTACGCCCGAGAGATATTTTTGGACCAAGTGCCCCCACACTATGGTGTGATTATTTTCAGGTAGAAGGAAGGCATGGTATATATCATTGTCCATGATTAGGCGCATATGTCCCAGAACTAAAGAAACAATGGTACAATTTTTTCTCCTCAGTGGGTTATGATGAGCACAAATGTCGATCATTCGACCTGATGATAGAGAGGGGGAACTTATACAAGGTGTAGGCTCACCCTTCATCACCAGTATCTCCCTCTAGGAAAGGAGGATCCCTTGCAAGAGGATAGAGAGGAGGGAGAGGTAGAGACGCAGGTCGAGGACGAGGGAAACTAATTTTTACAACCAGGGGACGTTGGGCATTATGCAAGAGACTGCTTGAACCCAGCATGGAAATCCTGCAGGTATTGGAAACAGTTCGATCAAGTAATTGAAGACTGCTCTATTTTGATAGAAAATATGCAAGAGAAACAACAGACTCCAACACATAATGTGCAACACGTTAAGGCAGAACTGCATGATTATGGGCCAAGTATCAATGTAATTACCCACAATGGCATTTCCACTAGAGGAGGTGAGGAAAAATATGTGCGCGAACCACTGATCATGAAGGCCTCTCACAAGAAGGAAAGCATAGACATAAAAAAGGAGAAAGAGAACTTCATTGAATCTAGGAAGGGTTTTGGTGAGGATGAAGCATCCACCTTAAGGATTTCGGTGGATCCGAAAGCAGATGAAGCATTTAAGCCATTCCTTCAGGTGTGTATGAATTTACTAAGAAATAAGAAGGTGGTGGAGAATCTCCAAGCATTAATAGACAACTGTGTAGAAAGGGATGCCCCGCGAACGAAGGTTAAAAATGTGAACAAGATTTATAAGAACAAGAAAAGAACTGGTCCAGAGATGTGTATGACTGTGCAGACTGGAGACTATGAAATGGATCAAGTCATCCTTGATCTAGGATCAGATGCTAATGTCCTAGCCAAACAAACCTAGTAGGGGATAGGAGAACCCAAGTTGGAATGGTCCACTATTCAGCTATGTATGGCTAACCAACAAAAGATCATTCCACTAGGTAGGCTGCCGACGGTTGTGGTAGACATTGCAGGAGTTAAATTATATGCATATTTTGATGCAATCTAGATTGTGGATGATGCAGACCCATACCCTACGCTCTTAGGTATGGATTGGGCTATTGACATGGGAGGTATCATCAATCTGAAAAGGAGAAGCATGGCATTTGAGAACGATGGTACGTGGGTAATATTTCCCTTGGATCCAGCAGAAGGAGAATGATATACAAACTGGTGTGCGAGGAGGAGGATGTTGACCACATTTACAAACTGACTGCCTGGGATGATGATTGGATCAACCCTACAGTTGATGTCATTTTATGTTGGGAGAAGGACAACGCATGTCTCTTAGACATGGATGGTGAGATAGAAAATTGGAAAAATCGATTGCATGTCGTATCTGCACGGCGGTGCCTCAATATCACAAAGAGATTCTGATGCATCTCCTCAAAGGTAAGAGAACTTCCCTACTTTGATGGTACTGGTAGTGTTAAGGAATTTATGAAAGCATTAGAAGAAAATTTCCCTGAGGATCAAAGATTTTTCGCACTTGATTTGGCTATGCACGTGACCCCTACGAGATGGTGGGAAACTAGTAAGGGGTATTTTTAGAACTAGGAGGAATGTCTAAAAGTGACAATCCTGCGATTTGAACCTCTACTCAACCCACCCATGGAGCTTTTTTCTGGCCGTGGGGACTCCTGCAAGCACTTGGCTATGTGGATGTAGGTATGGAATGAAATGAATTGGAATGAATGGGTCCATATGTTTGTTTATGCCTTAGGACCAATCCTCGCCAACTAGTATGTAGATGGAGAGCTACACTAGCACACTCGCCACTGGGGCACCATGACAGAGGATTTGATGGTGATATTTGGTTTAGTTGGAGGGACAGAGAAACTAGATGAAGCCCTACAGGAGATAGATGCTCTTTTCTTCGATGAGTCTTTACCTTGAAAAGAATGTGTTACACTAGCTTGGGATGCACAAATGCAGGATATTGTCAGCTGGTACAATTTTTCAATAGAAGATTGTGCTAAGGATCCTAGAAATATCACTATCCCAGAGTTGAAAGGAGAGCGTGCAGTTGTAATACCCCTATTGCAGGCAGTAGATGTGACCAAGCCATTAAAATTGAAGGAAATCAACATTGGGACAGAAGAGCAGCCTAAGTTGGCCAAAATTAGGGATTAATGGGACGATGATACTGTTGGAAAGATTACGAAGCTGTTAACTGAATATTAGGACCTATTCCCTACAATTTTCTCTAAGATCAAGGGGATTGTAAGAGATCTAGGTGTCATGAGGATCACCTTGAAGCTGGATGCGCGACCTATTAAGCAGAAGCCCTATCGGCCAAACCCTAAGTATAAGCAGAAAGTCAAGGAGGAAATAAATAATATGGTGGACACAGGTATCATTGAGTTGGTAGAGAATTCAGATTGGGTAAGCCCTATGGTGGTTCAAAAAAAGAAAACCAAAGGAGAGATAAGGATTTGCGTTCATTTGCGCAAGCTAAATGATTCCTGCGTATATGATCCCTTCCCTACGCCATTCTCTGATGAAATCTAGGATAATGTGGGAGGTCAGGAAGCATACTCATTCACTAATGAGTTTTCAGGGTACCATCAAATAAGGATCATACCATAGGATTGCAGCAAGGCAACCTTCGCAACTGAATGGCACTCCTTCTAGTACATTGTTTTTCCTTTTGGGTTGAAGAAAAACCCTGGAATTTTCTCGCTCATAGTTGTAACAATATTAAAAGAATTCATCCATAAGTTTCTGGAGGTCTATTTTAATGATTGGACGATATTTGGATTGGTGAAGAAGCATGTGTCAAACCTGTGCATGATGTTGGATACCTGCCAAAAACACCATATCTCGTTGAACCTCAAGAAATTCATATTTTGTGTACCATTTGGGATTTTGTTGGGGCACATTGTATGTCAGCACGGATTGATGGTTGACCCAGCCGAGATTGCAGTTATCATCAATTTAGCAGTCCCTACCATTGAGAAATAGTTGCGCTCCATCTTAGGGCACACACGCTACTATAAGAATTTTATTAAAGGGTACGCCCTGGTCAACGCACCATGGAGAAGCTACCAAATAAGGATGTATCCTTTTTCTGGGATGAGGAGTGTCAGAAGAGTTTTGAGTTGTTGAAGGAAAGGATGGTCACTGCACCTATTTTCATATTTCCATAATGGGAGAAGGTCTTTCATGTACATGTGGACGTATCAGGGATAGCACTGGGAGTTGTCTTAGCGCAACCAGGAGAAGGAGACATTGATCATCTGGTTGTGTTTGCTAGCAGGAAAATCTCTAGCGTAAAGTGCAACTATTCTAGTACTGAACAAGAAGGATTGGAAATGGTGTATGTCCTGCAAAAATATAGGAGCTATCCATTAGGAGGACACTTCAAGATGTTCACTAACCATTCATCTTTAAAATTCCTGGTCAATAAGCCTCTATTGGGGGGGGGGGGGGGGAAGATTTGTAGATGCTTAATGCTATTCTAGGAGTATGATTTTGAAATTATTGTGAAGCCTGAGAGACTGAATTCCAGACCTGATCACTTGTCTCAGATTGAGAGTGGGGAAGAGCCAACTAGTCTCGAACAAGGGTTACCGGATGCAAAAAAAATTTCTATCAAGGTGGTTGACGAGCACTTTGCAAACATTATTCATTTCTTGACCACGAGGATGGAACCTACAGACTATTTAGTGCAATAGAAAAAGGAGTTGGTGGCCCGCGCAGTTGATTTCGCGATAATTGCTAGTCAATTATACTAGTTGGGGGCAAATGAGGTATTATGTAGGTATGTATTAGAACATAAAAGACAAGCTGTATTGGCTAAAGCCCATGGAGGGGTGGAAAGAGGCCACTATGCAGGAAAATAAACTACGCAAAAGGTGCTGAGGGTTGGGTTGTGGTGGCCCACATTTCATAGTGATGCACATGCATACCGTCGAGCTAGTGATGCATGCCAATGAACGAGGAAACCTTCATGCAAAGATGAGATGCCCCTGCAACCATAGATGGATTTGCAAGCATTTGAGAAATGGACAATAGACTTTTTAGGACCCATCAATCCCCTATGGAAGAATATTGGTGCACATTACATCATTATTGCCACTGATTATGTAACCAGATGGGTGGAAGCGAAGGATGTGAAGGATTGTACTACAAATACCATTGCACACTTCATCTTTGAGCATATTCTGACTAGTTTTGGCTACCCAAAGATCTTGATGAGTGATAGAGGTACACATTTTTTTAAAGAAACCATTGAAGACTTGACTAAATAATTTCAGATCCACCATGCGAAGAGTACCCCATATCACCCACAGGATAATGGGGCGGTAGATTTTTTCAAAAAAAAATGTAACATGCGCTAACTAAGGTTTGTAATACCGATTAAAGTGATTTGGACGTGCGCATCCCCTCGGTGCTTTGGGCCTATAGGACCACATGCAAGAAACTGACCGTGAAAACTCCTTTCTAGATGGTCTATGGGAAGGATTCCATCATGCCCATGGAATATATCGTCCCTAGCCTACACATTGCAGCTTTTACAAACATGGTTTAACTTAGCATCATGGAGGAACACTTAACGCAGTTGGTTGCCTTAGAAGAGGATCGGTTCATTGCTAAATTTCACCAGAAGGTTCAGAAGGCTCGAGAAAAAGGTTGGCATGAAGGGCACTTTTGACAGAAGGCATTTAAGTAGGAAGAGTTGGTTTCGCTCTATGATAGTTAGTTTGTGCACCACCTAGGGAAGTTCCACAAACATTTTTTGGGTCCTTATATAGTAAAGGAGATTATTGATGGTGGTGTGGTAAGGTTGTCTGCGCTGCGCGGAGACTACCTGCCTGGGTATGTTAATGGAAGCCACTTGAAACCTTACAAGGATGACACAAAGCCTACCAAATGACTATATGGCTGCAGTATATATATCAGGAGTGTTGCACACACTAGGATGGAAAGGAAAAGGGATGGGTGATAGGCATGCAAGGGTAGTGCGCAGGTCAAGAGGTGTAGAAAGGTGTGGTAGAGGCGCAGTGGTTGTGCGCAGCTAGAAAAACTAGCCATTGGAACAATAAAACGAGGTGAAAATTTTATTTTACCATTCGATGGAGCAAGTATTTGGCAATTAATGAAATGATCTGAGAATATTTTTTACCGTTTCCTTAATGGTAAGTCGCATTTACAACTAATCCGACCATTTTTACTCCTGGAAGGCTATAAAAGGATGGGCGCAGGTCATAATCGATTCCTTTTCTTTTTGAAGTTCCTACGCCCTGTGCTTTACTGTGAATTCTGTGTGTTGTGTGATTTCACCATCTTTATGTCGAGGCAAGCTTCCTCCTTTGACAACAACAACCTAGAATTTAAATTCCATGCTAGGATGACTACTTCTAACCCCGCTGATTCGTCGCTTGTTACAACCTCTATTGAAATCGAGTTTGAAGATGTGTTTGAGGTAACTCCTGACGTTGAAGAGGTCATGTCTATGCCAGAAAATGGAAAGGGAAAGGTGAAGGGAAAGGGCAAGGAGAATGGGATGGGGAAAAGTCACGAAGTGGGCTTTAGTGAAGCCGTGCACCTCCCCCAAGATTTTTCATTTCCCTTGGTAGGTGCCTCAGGCATGCTCGGCCAATCATTTGAAGCGCTCCATGAAAGCCCAGGAGGAAGATCTGCTGGTGGCTCCGTTCTCATGGCTACCAGCATATGTTAATCCAAGAAAACCGATGGTGCACACCCCCAATAATGTCGATGTTGTTCAAGAATATCTGCAAATCTCGCTAGCTCCGCAGGAGGTCCCTTTAATTGGTGACATGTTTGGGAGCCTTCCCTCCATTAAATTTGATGACCACAACCTAGAAAATGAATATGCCTTCCCATATTTGGCCCCATAATTGTATATTTAGAGGGTGTTGTATGACAATGTGCCGAAGGTTGAACCAATGACGTGGGCGCGCAAGCTAGAGGTCTCAGGGATATTGAATTTGCTACACATCCCCCACTTTGGGTGATATCCTATCACCAACTTGGTTGTGATCCAGCTGATTGCATTGATCCACGATGGGTTCTTGTGGATCCAAGGCGGCATCTCGATTCACATTGTGTTAATTCATAGAATCACTAGCCTGTCCATTAAGGAGCTCGATCCCATAAAGGGATTCAGAAATAAATATGAGTAGAAGGTGGTAGAAGAAGTGCGGGACAAATACAAGGTAAACCGCGACAAGCGGGGATTCATATTACAGACCATCACTGACCAGGGAGTGCGCATAGGAACTTTGCGGCTCCCATGCAAGATGATACACAAGTGTAGGGCATCGGCAGTCCCTACCATTGTGATTCAGCTAGGAAGATGGTGCGAGAAGGGGGCCTACTATAACTAGTCACAATACCTCCACGAGGATTTCTTGGACAACCTGCATGAGGCATAGGACCAGGGAAACGCATTCTGCTACTCCTACTTGTTGCTGTTGATCGCCTTGATCGCATGGGAGACCCCTGACGATGCGGTGCTCCCTGAGCTTGAGCCTGATGTCTATGAAGGAGTGCATTATGCAAACCTATGGGATTCTAAGGATTCAGAGCACATTGAGGAGAACAAGGAGTTCTAGGTGTTGTTCGACCGTGCGCTGGCAGCGGTGATCCATTCCATGTCGCGCTTGTCACCCGCAGTCTATGAGAAGTACAAGTGCATTAATCACTTCCATGTTACCATGCATAATGTGCAGATCAGGGCTTGAAAAGATCTAGCGTGGTAAAACCTCCCTTACATGGTCACTGAGGCAAAGGTTGATCAAGCCGTTGCTACATGGCCGCCTGAATGGAAGCTTGGCCTCAAATATTTTGCCTTAGTCACAGCAGGCACCTCTGGCAAGGATACAGTGCTGAAGGATATTGTCCCACTGAACACTGCCAATGAGACTGAGGTGCGCTCCACTAAGAAAAAGATGACTAAGGAAACCCCCAAGGATCGCACTAAGAGGGCAAAGCAAGAGCCTCAGCGAGATGCAGATAATGAAGGATTTGGTGGGGAGGGTGCAAAGTCCCCACGTGGAACGAAGCTTCACTGGGAAGCCTCACAAAGGGAAGCAAAAGGAGCGAAAGGCCGATAGAACCGGAGGAGAAGAGGACGTTACGTTGACAGAATAAGATCTGCACAAGATCACAAACGTCGTTGCTACTACCTCCCAGGATAGATGGACTACTTTGGAAGATCAAAAGAATGTTGCGCTAGAAGCATTGTAGTCTAGGTTGTAGGTGCTCCATCTCAAAGAAGATACCCTTCAGGCAAGCGTGAACCATGCAAGGCTGATTCAAGCGAGCCTGCCAGCGAAAACTGTCATCATAGCCACACAAAGCAAAATTTTCCCCTTCCCAGGTGTGGTAGTAATGGTAGAACCATCAGCCCTATGCAAGCAATTCTAAGCATGCATGGAAGTTGGCCTGGACATCACAAAAATAACAAGTGGGTAGCTACATGCTCTCCACTTGTTCGTGTCTGGAGAGCTCCAGAATAGAGAATTTTGGGCACACCACCAACTTATTAAGGCTGAGTAGACGATCGCTACTAAAACTGCTGAATTTGCACAAGCTCAAGCAACATAGATTGTCGTAGCTGTGAAGCAAGCAGAATTAGAGAACCTAATCGACCAGTTATGTGAATGAATGCTATAAGTGATTCCTTCCTCTGTTGCACCACAGGCCAATGTTGAGGGCTTGGTTGCTGCATTAAAGGCATCTAGGCCAGAAGTGCAGGCCATTAAAGTAGACCTGGAGCAACAGATTGCTACGCAGTAGGCCAAACTACAGCTTGAGACCCCTTTTTGCAACTCAAGACCCATTTCTGAGGTGCGCGCCCAACAAGCCACGTTGGTCAAGGAAGCAACAAGCGGTATCTCCGCACACATCACTAAGGGTTCAAAATTGTTAGATACTACTATGGGACTATGGTCCACATTGCAGCGTGATCCCCTCCTTCGATAGTTCAACTAGGAGATGCACCAAAAAGAGCAGGATTTTGAGCATATGGAAGCTACCATGCCCACCCTCGTGGAAACACAGCGCTTTGCATGTCTTTAGACCAGCCACACTCTACGAGATGAAATTGAGGCGCTGCGCTACAAGAAGCAGGTCCTCAATGACCATTTGAAGCCATGGGCAGACGAATCTCATAAGCTTGCACAGGACTTAGATGCATCTGTAAATTAGATGAACTAGACCCTAGATAGCGTCACTGCAGCTACTGAACTGTCGAATTCATAGAAATTGGTCGAAATTGCACAGAATGCAGCTGCGTAGGGTGAAGGTGTCTCGCCCCCTTTTTCCTTCATCGTGGAACAACTCCAAGCCAAGATGAAGACCCCACTACCATTGTGACTCGAGACGAGTCATAAGATTATGTTGGGGGCTTCTTGGAGCGGGGTCCCCTAACCACAATTTTGGTACAATTTTGTAATATTTTGTAATAGTTTAGTCTAGTGCAGGGGCTTTGGGGCAAGTCAAAGCCCCTAATGAATTGTAAGGCGTCAAAGGGTAGACCAGGTGTCTGCAAACCACAGTTTGCAAACCATAGCGTAGCGAAATCTAATATAGTGTAAATAGATGGATAAATCGAGTCTGGAAGTAGAATTTTAAGTTTGGAAATAAGTATGGATACAAAATTTTAGATATGTTGTGTGGATTTTCTGGGTAAGGGCTCCTGCTGACTGTGTGAGTGGAGACCCTAAGTCCTGCTATGTGCGGACTCCGCTCGCTATGTGAACGGGTTGGTAAATATTCTGTAAGTGGAATCTGAATACAAATGAATGAGAAAACTATTTTATGACATTTGAGTATTTTTTTGTTATGATTATTGGCTGCGGTATATGTTATTTCCGAGATTATGTCTATTTACTGAATACTGATGATTTATTGATGCGCACATGGATGCGATGCTATAGAAAGGAATGAACATATAAATTTGGTTATGATTTTTCTTGTTACATCTGATTATTGGTTAACTTCTGGTTTATGAGCTTCACTTGAGTTATTCGGTCAATATACTGTTAAGGTTTTCTAGGTTAGGGCTTCTCCAGTGTAGGTCTGTTAGATCTGGAGGGACCCACTTTAATTAACTTTCTCTCTCTGGGTGCGGGAACCTGGTTCCAACACCCTCCCATACTACTTCAGGTGAGACCTTGACCTGTTCAAGCAAGCCATTTCCGAAAGGGCTAGCAGTATATGGGTTTGTTGGTAAACCTTAGATCTTAACCTGGGTCACGACCCCTCAAACCAACAATAGTGATCTAGTCTGCTTGATTCACTCTATCTATTGAAAAACACTTTCAGAGGATGCCCTGGGAGACTATTCTTGGGAAATTTCCAATTTTCTGTGGAGTCTGAGTCTTGAGAGAGGTAAATGGTTCCAATTCCTTCTCGAAGGCCTCTAATCCAAATGAAGAACTTAAAGAGTAAGGTGAGAGTAAGTAGAGTGGGGACATGGAGAAACAATAAGAAGTGGTGAGCACACATATAAGAAAGAGGACCCCTAGGGAACCAAAAACGGGCAAATTGCAAGGGGGAAAGAGTTCTAGATATTGAAAATGGGTGTTTCTCCTAAGAAAAGTAATGGTGAATGAAAGCCAACATTAGAGTGAGGAGTAGAGCAATGAGGAAGATCACATATGGTCTCAACAAATGAATAAAGTGAAATAATAATTAAAGGAGGTGGGAAATGAGTCTAATAGGCTCGCTTTGAAGATTATTATATTCACTTTCATGTAACTAGCAATATTTGGATAAGTGTTAGGTCCTTCTAGAAAGACATGGGATACTTAAGGAATTTAATGGACATGTTCTATGGCTTTGATTAATAATAAAGAGTCTTTTTTTCTTAGTCGTGTGATTCTTGAACATATCACCTAATGGTGTGGTTATTAAGCATATCACCTTTCATATTTTGAAGCTTAAAACTATGGAAATAAAAAATGAAAGGAATTCATTTTGTTTTTGAATACCATGGTTTAAATAGTACTTCATAACCAATTAATTAAATCGAATCTCATGATTTACGTAGTACTTCATAACCAAACAAATTAAATTTTTAATATATTATTTTTCTTTTTGTTTTTTGACTTGATAAATTTTTTTACATATTATTTCAGAGTACCGTTATAGCTAATTGAGTTTTTTATCATAAATTCAAATTTTAAATCTTAAAAAAAAAGACAATTTTATCTTTAAAAAAAACTCATAAATTATCCCAAAACAACATGATTATAAATACACCCTTATCCCTAAATTAAAAGTACCCAACTCCTAACCCCTTTCTATAGTTAATATTTCAAACAACAAAAGAAAAGAGGGTGTAATTAAATTTCTATTCTTCTTCCTAAGATAAATCCATAGTCAACCTTAAGATATGTTATCTCATTGTGATAACTCTTATTCACATTAAATGAATATATGCTAGTTATTTTAATACTCGTGATATTCGACCTTGCAAGCTGCATACTAGTGTGATTCTAATTTGATTTGTGTACTTGTGATATTTCGTTGAGAGCATGTAAGTCCTATGTTTATGCTACTCATAATGCAAATCTACGATACAAACAACCATGGCCTTTTTGCGGAATTACCACACCTGAGAATAACCCTATGCTGAGGACTTGCGTATTCTCCTTTCTGGAGTTCTGTCGCCTTGGAGTCGCGGTTCCTAAACGCTGCCACCAAAACCTGAGCTTCACATAAGGCAGATCATGTCACCATATATCTTTGTGATGTTCATTCTTATTATTAAAATTTGATTTGATGGTAGATTTTGAAAATATTTCAAATGTTGATTGTTATATTATTAAAGTTGTAAATTTAAGAAATATTTTAGAATTCTATGTACCTACAGCATTGAAGTTTGTTTTACCTAGTTGAGTTCACCTAGTTGAGTTGTTGTCAGTAAGATTTCTAAATAATTTCAAAATCTAATAAATTTAAAAAATTCGGAAATCCTATCAGACAGCAGTGAGTTCTGTTTAACCTAATTGTCCGCAAAATTTTTAAATATTTCCAAAATCTAATAAACTAAAACAATTTTAAAAACAACTAAATCAATCATCAAATTCCAAAATATTCCATAATTAAATTAAAACAATCTATTTACAATTAAGAATTTACATACCTTGAGTATACGAGTCAATGGGCTGCCCCTGGGTACCTTATTTCTGTAAAGAGACTTACCAGAAATGAAAGTAACACAGGCCACAAGCATTACCATTGCAGAAATGCCAAAGCCCCAGTACCTGCCGATGTTGTCCTGTACCCACACTAAAAGCGTGAGGGCAATAAGAGAACCGAAGCACGATACAAAATAAGCCCAGTTGAACAAATTGGACAATTTTTTCTTCTGCTCCGGGATTCGTTGATCAAACTGGTCTGCTCCATGAGCCAGCAAATTGGACTTCATAAACCCACTTCCCAGAGCTATAATGTACAGAGCCAAAAGGAGCAGGGCTTTCTGTCTACCACTTGCCTTCTGGCATTGGTTACTCAGTGAATTCTCTCTAGAGCACTTGGGTGGCCTTAGGGAAGGCAAGTATGCCTGGACTGTGAGCAATATGTATCCCTAAAGCCCACATACAACAAAATATCATTGAGTTACTCAATGAACCCAACCGTCAGACACAACAAAATAACATTGAGTTACTAAGTTATAGACACAACAAAATAATATTGAGTTATTTTAATATTGAGGGGTTTCAGCAATGCATTATATTAGATATTATTTTTTGGGATTCAACTACCTTAATAAATATGATCATTTTTATGAGAAATAGTCTTAATTGACTAATTTCTCATGATTTTTGAATAATTTACTTACCACTCATTGCATTGGATGATGTTCAGAGAGATAAAATGAACTGTTCAAAAATCATGAAAAAATAGTGAATTAAAATTATCTCTCATAAAAATAGTCATAATTGAATAACTTTCTTAATACACAGTTAAATCCCAAAAAATAATATCTAACATTAAATTACTAATTATAATTTTAAATATATTTCAACATCTTTTAAAAGCAAAATATAAACCGTTAACTTTTGAAAACAAAATATTAACCATTAACTTTTGAAAGCAAAATATGAACCATTAACTTGAGAAGGGCTATAAAAATATGAACCAATAATTCTACAGTGGAGAAGATCGCCATGGTCATAAAACGATTAAGAAAAGAGTCGGACACAAAACCCCCGGGGAGAGCAAGCAGATAGGCTGTTCCAGCGTAACTTGTGACCATATTAGCTGATTCTGCAACTGAGAAATGCATATCTTTATAAAGATATCTTATCAGATTGTTCTGCACCGCCGTCATGGCCATAACATCGAGCGCCTGCACCACTTTACAATATGGTATTTAAGGATTAATCCACATTAGAGATATTATTGTGGGGGATAATTGTTTAGTTTAAGTTATTAAACTATAATCATATTCATGAGTATTAGTTTTAATTGATGGTTGAGATCATGTATTGTTTTCAATTGATAGTTGTGAGCATCATTTAATGTAACATATATTACTTTTAATTAACAGTTGTAAGCATTATTTATTGTAACAAATTGAAACAATTATCACTCTAAATAATTAATAATGAACTATTCAAAATTATAAAAATTTTAATGGTTTAAAAATAAAACTCAATATATAACCACAATTTAATAACTTTAAATCCCAAAAAAATTAATGTACTAAGTTAAAATAGTATTTCATATACTGCATTTCCAAACTCCATACTCCATATTTAATGAAAAGCTGCTAATACCCACTAATCCAGCACAGAAGCTATTCATTTTAACTCATTTATTAAAACTAAAGTATTCGACTAGGTACAGAAAGGATGAATTCATGCATACCAAGGATAACAGCAGCAGCCTTCAGGCCACCGGACTTGTTTGAATCACAAGGCTTCCCTCGACAGTCCACGAAATCAGGATCTTCTGTTTCTGCACTTCTCTGCGAACTGCCATCGATTTCTATATCTGTAGTTGTCTCCATTGAAGAACTTATGTGCTTTCCTTGGACTTTCAGCCCAATAAAGTGACACTACACAAGTTATCTACACATTTCAAATTTAAGCCAGCAAGTTATCTACACAATCAACTGCCAGAATCTCACTTTCATCTTGCAGGATATTTTTGAATTTTATTCTATGATAGCTCAAGCAACTGTTACTGAAATTAAACTATAGTGTTAATTAACTGCTATGTCAATGGTTTCTGTGTATTTCAATTACTCAGTCTGGTGAAAATGAAATGTTATGTATTATTAAAATTTAAGTGTAAATCTTTTAATTTATTCGGGAGAATTTGTTTGCAGATT
The DNA here is from genome assembly GCA_034641835.2 of Pinus albicaulis. NCBI lineage: Eukaryota > Viridiplantae > Streptophyta > Pinopsida > Pinales > Pinaceae > Pinus > Pinus albicaulis. Next base: position 505,832,943 of record CM076580.1, read on the forward strand.
TTTTTCCCTTTGTAATTGGAAAAAACTATGAAAATTAAGTACTATATAACAAGATATTCTAATTGAAACATCCAAATTTTTCTATGTAATAAGAAATTCTAATTCAAATCCCCTTACTAACCGGGTCAAAAAAAACATAAAGAAAATACTTAAAAATGACCCTATATCACAAAAGTGAAAATTCATCCCAATTACCAATTTCTTTAATACAAAAATCAAACAACTACAATATTCGATAGTCATGATAGAGTAAATAGTTACAGAGGTCAGAGATGGAAATACAGGGAGATTCCCCACTGTGTGTATATATATATGATTCCTCTTATTCCAAGGTTGATGTCTCATCAACCTTCCATGTTCTCCACATGGACCTATCTCTTACAGACAGATATTGTTTTTCTTTATAAAGTCCATTATCGAACATGCTCCACAGACGAGGAGGTAACTTTTTCCTCCACTTTATTAAATAAAGATTATTGGTACAAATTAATCTTCAAGTGCATCGATGCTCTTAATTTTTTCCCTTTGTAATGATGCAATTTGTTGATTTTATGGTTTTATAAACCAGATTTGATGCAAATCGAGAAACAAAAGCAAGATTTTTGGTGGAATCCTCAGATATAATAACTTTAGTTGGACCACTGCAATCTGAGAAAGAGAAAGGAATAATTACACACTAACGCAAGAATAAATTATTAAAGTTGAGGGACCACATAAGCAGGATTGGTGATTGGACACTAACCTATAATAATTTTAGTTGCAAAGTGCGATCTGAGCAAGAAAGCAAAGCAATTCATATTAACATATGAATCCCCACATTAAAGTTGAATGAAATATTATTAAATTACTATCGAGTATAATTAAATAAGTGCAGTTTTATACATTTTCATAAAATTATATTAATTTTGACATTTTTAATAAATATATATATATATATATATATATATATATATATATATTAAAAATGTCAAAATTATATATATATATTATTTACTTTAATTATTTTTTTATGTTTTTAAAAGTGTATTTTGTATTTAAGTGGAACTTTTTAAAACTCAACAAATATAAAGTTGCTATTTCTTTATTTCATGGGATGTAATACATTAAAAAAAAAAAACTTTTTTATCCATTCAAGTGATTTATATAATTTTTTTAATTAGAAATATGACTTTATTTTTTATAAATGAAATGTTCAAAATTGAGAACAATAAGATTTCATCATATATGAGATATCTCATACAAAAATATTCTTTGCTCTGACCATTAATTCATCAAATTAATAATCACAATTCCAACTTTGAATAAACCATTTATTTTCATATATTTCTTCCTATACACATGTTGAAGAGAGATTATTGAAAAACACTCTCAAAGCTGTGACCTCGTTCAAAACAAAATTTAGGATCCGCTATCCCCTCCTTGTCAGTCCCATAAAAAATCCCCCAAAAAGCTCTTATAAATTTGTTCTTAAAACTACATTAACTTTATTTTGTCAAAATCTCTAACTAAAGTGATAAATAATTCATTAATTTGCTTTAGAGTGACATAACTTTTTCTAAAACGTTTAGTTTGGAAATAGTTCAACATTGAAATATTATATGTTTATTCACATTTTAATGCGAAAGTAATTTTTATCTTTAGCTTTTTTCTTAACGATGACAACTTTCATGCCGAGGGGTTTTAGGATTTTGTGAACTTAATGTTTCAATTTTGTTTAAGGTAATGTTGATTTTATTTTTAAGGTGGCTATAATTAAAATGTAATATTGTCATATTGTTTTCTAAATTGGGTTAATGAGTTATACACTATTTTTTTTCTTATCCTACATTTTATCATTACATTATAATTTATCCTTAAATTTAGAATTTGAGAATATTTTTAATGGCATTTGTATTTTGTAGAATAACATTTTTTATTTCAAAATATTTTAAACAAAGATCAAAATTTGTATATCATTCATTATTAAGGAACATATGTGTTTGAATAAATATTGAAGCAATGAGAGTTATTTTTTTCTTTTTCATGTTGGTTGTTTTGTGCTAGGTACATGGTCATAACCATAATCTCAATTGGGAAAAGCCACTTTTCAAGACAATGATGGAATATGATGTATTTTTATTAATTTTAAGACTATAAATCATAAAATTGTTTAGAAGTACACAATTTCCTTGAAGATTCTCTAGACATACTATAATCTTAAACTTTACATGTGTAAACAATAAAATCAATAATGAAGGTATTTTCATCCTCCATTGATGCTTTTTTCAATACTACAGTTTCATTTAGACTTGTGATGAAGGTAAACTCCAAGATAACTTTAGGATTTAACCTCATTAAAGTGTGATCATCATGCAAAAAATATCTTTAAGTCTTTTTTTGGATTTTATTGTCATGCTTACTAACATACAAGTGCTTCAACAAAAATCTTTGAGTCTCAACCCGTAGGGAAACCTCCCATTTCAGTACAATATTATTAACATAAATAAGAAGCATGATGACTATTCTAGCTAATGTAGAGCCAACTCAACCTTATTCAGGGGACAATATAACTTGTCAATGTAAATGATGAAAAGGGTAGGCACATGGGATAGGCACTATATTATAACATAGTAATAAATTTCTAATGTAATCTCATCACAACAACTATCAAATCAAAAGAAATATTTAATTATTGTAATATTTTTCAAACGATATCTTTAGGAACTACATCAAAATATTTTGTAAATATGAAAAAGCATATGTGAGATTGATTATATTGTCTATAGATTCTATTGTAATAATCCTAAGAGTGACTAAGAAGTCCATGACTGAATGATAGCTTCTAAAAATAATTTGAAATTTTATTCCATTTTCTTGAACTATATAACCATATGCTAATCCTATTTTTTGGAATAATCAATGTAACTTGGATAGAAGAGGGATAATAATAATGGTCCTCATCATCTTGAATCATATTGGTTCTCATAAAATTTATTTTGGTTGTAGATTTTTCTTTGGAGGCCCATTTTAGACCTCACAATTTCTCTAATGGCTCAAGTGTTAAAGGTTGCAGATATGGTAAAGGAGTTTGTGGTATGTATGTATGCTTACAAGAGAGAACTTGGTGGATTTATTATGCAATATGGAAAGGTGGTATGTTATGAGTCATGAAAACTAGACGAGCATGAGAAGAACTACTGGACACATGATCTTGAGCTACAAGAAATGATACATGCATTGAAGATGTGGAGGAACTATCTTCTTGGAAAGGGGTTTGTACTCACGAATAGCTGAATATGAATGTTGGGAAGTCTAATCATCTATACATACTTAAGAAAATAGGGAACAAAATATACATTCACACACCAACCATCTCAGGAAGGCGAAAGGAAAGGGAAATATTAAGCCATGAAATAAATGTAGAGATAGAGCATCGTGAAAGAGATGTAGAGGTGCATGACAATGATGAGGAAATGACTTGTAAACGAGAATATTGAAAACACAAATGTCGAAGATAATGTTGAGAAATTTTTCAACGAGAATATTGAAAACACAAATGTCCAAGAGAATATTGATATTGATCTCACTGGTGAGTCAATAATTTCTTCAATTTGAATTTTGTATTTTTTTTAAAAAACATTGTAGTTCAAGATAGTTTTAAAATTAAAAATATGTATATGTTAATTTCAAATTAGAAGTTAATATTGTTTTTATGCAGGGACAACATCAGAACCACAAGAAGATACCACCACACCTCGAATCTCACTGCAATTAATTGGAAGCTCCAAGAATGTTGTATACGACTATAAATTTCTAGAAAATATGGATCGAACTAAAATTAAAGAATTGGGACCATCAATGGATGAAAGGATAGTTTGAGATAAAATAAATTGGGGGTTGAAACATCTTTTTGAAGGTAAATATATCATAGCACAAGCTCAGATGTTACATAGATTTTTAAAGCACAAATCTCTTAGAAATTCTATGGAATTATTGGGCATTAAAAGTGAGAAAGAGGTTTTAGAAAATGAAATTCTATCAAAAAAATTGACGTCGACACTTGCCACACTAGCAAAAAAGCGATCTCAAGTTGAAAAGAATGTTCGTAGAGCAATTTTAATACGTGTACTCATGAAACAAACTTCATCAAGTCGGTTGATGTCAACAAGTTCAAAATTGTTTAAAACATCAAGAAATTTTTTATGGAGGCATACAAAATTTAGAATGCAATTAGATGAGAATGATGAACATGCATGTTTGGCTAATATCTATAGGAATCCATATCATGATAGACTTCCTAATGGTGTGAGGGATAGGGTAAAAGAGTTTTGGGATTTGAATTCTCGTGTGTCGCCAAATGAAAAGGACACTGTGTGACGTCGTATATCTAAGGGAGTTTATGAATCTCATGCCAAACATATAACACAGGTCAATCAAGTAGAATTATTCCAGAACTTTATGGAGAGTAATACTGATGTGAAGGTTTCCCTTAACACATTTGTGAAGATTAAACCATGGTATGTTAGGCCTATCACTGTTCGAGACACATGTTTTTGTTGATACCATGTAGAATTCCAATTATTTTATAAGACATTTGTAAATTTTGGCATAAAATATTGGTCAAATGACCCCCCTCCTTCAAGTGTTCATGAATTTTTATCGAAGATATTATGTGCACGAGAGAATAATGAATTATTTTCTATAAAAAAATGTGTTGGTGGAAGAAAATGCCCAGAATGTTCTCATTTGGCACTCTACGATGCAAAGTATCCCATTGATCCTAATGATCCCAAACTGTCAAATCTCAATCTAAATTGGAAGCGATATCAAAATGTTACTTACACTCCTATTGCAGATTCAAGCACAACATCAAAAAATATCACTTTACTTGACGATGACATTTCAGTGACATCTTTTATGGAGAATTTCAAGGTGCAAATATACAAATACATTAAGCACTGTCATATAGCACAATGGCAGGATTTACAGTTCAATAAATCATGTGACGTGTTCCCAAAAGTAACAATATTATCATTGGTTGATTTTGTTGAGAATTACACATTTAGTCCACAAAAGGAGATACAAAGTGAGTATTATCATTCAGACCAAGTATCTATATTTGTGCATATTTTGTATAGACATCCAGAGCTTGATATCGATGGTTTTGATAGCAATGAAAATAATTGTGAGGTGATTAAGGAGTACCATTTCTACATCAGTGATGATAGAATACATGATACATGTTTTTTTCAACATTATTTTAATGTTATTTATAATGAATTGTTGAAACAAAGGGTCACTTTTAAAGAACATTGGGTATGGTCAAATGGTTGTGCTAGTTAATTTAAATCAACAAGATTGTTCTTTTGGTTGTCTTGTCTTCATAAGAGAACCACTACTCGACATACATGCAATTTCTTTGATAGAAGGCATGGGAAAGGAGATCACAATGGTGTTGGGGCATTTGTAAAACATGCACTTAGGAGGCATCAATTGAATCACTTAGCTTCCCAACTTGCAAATTATTTAGATGTGGTTAATTGGTGCAAAGAAAATTTAAGTCATGTATCGAACACAAGGATGGTTTATGTGCACAAGTAAGCGTATACATTTAACTAACAATATATTATACATGTCTAGAGATATATGTGTATACATATGTGTGTATATTGTTATCAAAAAAATATTAAATATTGTTCAAAATTTGACTCATACATGTGTGTGCTTTTCTCAAGAAGGTACTTTTGGAATGTTGCAATGGGTGGTATTGATAGATCGTTTCCATTTAATTGCCTTGGAATCCCTCAAACAAGAAGTTTACACTCAATTAGGAGTAAGAACATGACAAATTTACATTGAATTGAGAAATGAAAGTGCTCTTGCTTTTGTTCTGCATGTATTTATCAGACAGATTCCATCGATGACTATGAAAAACAAATTAAGAAATTTGTTAAACCATGGAAACACGAAGAATTGACACCATTTCCCCCATTTCCCCCATTTGGAAATGTGAATGAAGAGGAAATGGACAATGAAGTGGCTTTGATTGACAATTATTATGATCGTGTTTCTGAGATGGTTAGAGAAGTTGATGTCTACATTATCATTGCACCAGAAAAAAATCAAGAAAAAATGCATTATTATTTCTTACGATGTACTATGTCTAAATCCACGTTGCTGCAAGAGTCTAATGATCCATCAAATTATACATACCCAATCGGTTCAATGGTGTTAATGGTACATTTATTTCAAGAAGTAAAGAAATGTAAAGATCATATTATTTTTCAAGATTACCAGCCAGAGGTTATTTATGCCCAATATAGTCACTTGGTCATAGAAACTTGGTTGTAGTTGAAGCAAGTGAAGAGTAGAGAAAAACAATGAAAATGGAGGTTATTGATAGATGATCATGATGCCATTCTAGAAAATTTTCCACTAACAAATTTCATATGAGTGGAAAATATTATTCAAGATGAATAATGAACTTCGATTCTAGGGTTAGAACATATAATTGCTACAATGCATTGGACTTTATATAGTTTAAGACTATATTGTGGATTGCTTTCAAATAAATGGACATGTGGATGGTTAGATGTGTATTGGTATGCATAATATATTATGATCTACTGGATAAGGGTGCTTTGATAGATAATTAAGTTATGGTGATTTAATGTGTCCATGATATGGTAATTTAATGTGTCCATGATGTTTACTCCTAGATGATATTAACTTGCCCCTTTTTTTGCATGGATATGACGGTGATGAATGAATATTTAATTATATATATATATATATATATATATATATATATATATATATATATATATATATATATATATATATATATATATATGTATGTATGTATGTATGTATATATATACATATATATATATATATATATATATATATATATATATATATATATATATATATATTATTGTATCGTTAGTTTCTAGTTTTGATATCAAATTTCATCATATTTTCATCTCTTCATTAGTTTAGATTATTTTATATTTGATGTGGCTAATCTCTTCATTATTGTCTCTTCTCATGATGGAGGTCTCCAACTTTTATTTTCTATTGACATGTTTCTATTTTCCATGTGCTTGGAAAATATTGCTCACAACATGGAATATATCCTACAAAGGAACATTCAAGAATGCAAAAATATTCATAAAGGCATGTTTAAAGCTATGAATTAATTCTTATGTTAGAAAGTTTCACTAGTAATGGATTTCACACTTTTATATTAAGATATATGTATCCCACCCCTTGTAGAAATAAATCCAAAGGTGTTTAGATGTTCAATTATTATTTCCAAAGGAAAAAAACTCAACTCTCATCAATGTTTCAATATAGATGAAGAGAAATGGTTTGGTAAATTTCAAATTTAAGGAGAAAATTTACTCAAACTAGTTTATGCTCTCATATTGATAACTTCAACAAAGTATCCTACAACTGTCAAATATCAATTGTTTCTATGTTCATTTGACATGTTTCTATTTTACATGTGCTTGGAAAATATTGTTCACAAAATGGAATAGATCCTACAAAGGAACATTCAAGATCTTGTAATCGAGATTTAGTTATTTCTCCAAAATTCCATCTTTAATTGTTTACATATTGTACACATCCGCTTGTAATCTATATTTTGTTTTCTCAATATTTTGAAAGTTTCAACATGTGGTATGGAAAACATTCTTATGCCCTATTTTGTAAGCCATTTCCCTTTACTTGGAAGTTGCCATTTTAATTTCTTTTGGAAACATTTTTATGATTATTTTCAAGTATCATGAATTTTCTTATTCATAATTGTATTTCTAAATAGTATAATATATAAATCTAAACATGAATAATGTATGTTATTACTTGTAATAATGGTTTCCTCATCAATCATCATGGAAGTATCAAATACAATTTAAATATTTTTTCTCTATTATTATTATAATCCAACCTCATGGGCATGGGTGGATTAAACTAGAAACTGTTCTCTTCCATGTGTTGTACAACTTTTCATTGTCATCCCTAAAGCTCTTTTTAATTGAGATATAACCACACCATATATAACCAAATTTGCATTATTGGGTTGTTTTATGTTGATCATGGTCCTCCATATAACAATTTTAAGTTATGTGTAGGTTCTTGCACTTCCAATGGATTTCTCAAACTTTGATTGTGACCTTAACCATTTTTTCCTTCATAATTACCATTTGTAAATGGTTTTTTAGCAAATATAAACAAAAAAAAATTAAAAAGAATTTTGTTTATGATCCTTTTCAAGTGTCATGAATTTTTCTATGCAATATTGTATTTTAAAATAGCGTAACCTATGGATCTAACACCAAGCATGATACTACTCATAATAATGGATTTTCAAGATAATCATCAATCATAATGTAAATCTGAAAGTGTTTTACCCTTCTTTCTTTCCGTTAATAATGTCAAAACTATTCATAAAGGTGTGTTTAGCTATGAATTATTTCGTATGTCAGAAAGTTTCGCTAGTAATGGATTTCACACTTTTATACTAAGAGATAGATATACCACCCGTTGTAGGAATAAATCCAAACGTTTTTAGATGAAATTATTATTTCCAAAGAAAAACAACTCAACTCTCATCGATGTTTCAATATAGATGAAGAGAAATGGTTTGGTAAATTTCAAATTTAAGGAGAAAATTTAGTCAAAATAGTTTATAGAGCATATATTGATATCTTCAACAAAATACTCCTAGTTTTTAAAATTGGAAGAAGGATTAGCTTTATTATTTTATATTTTATTGATGGAGCATAAAATTGGAATGCTAGGAGCATAAAATTGGAATCATAAAAAATAGAGGCATATGCACTTTGAAAAGGGTTTAAAATCACTAAAGGAATAAGAATGAATTCAAAAATTATGATTAATGACTCTAGGATCATTATCATTCATATGATTAAACAACAATTACCCATAGGAAAATTTCTGCTTGTCAATTCCAGTTGATGCTGTTACTTGATAAAGCATATATTCACCAAAATTCAATACTACCATGTCTTGCAAGAACATAATCAAGAGAGGAAAATTGGTGAGAAAATTCAGATTTAAAATAAAATTGGGGATATTAAGGTTAATCGTGTATTATTCCACAAATTTATCCCCCTAATTATTGTATATTTGAAACATATTTTGTTGGTACTATAACATATGGTTTAAAATCTCTAAATGGATAAGAATGAATTTAATGTGAAATGTCAAATGTTTCTATGTTTAAATCATAGAAACATTTCAAATGTGTTGAGAAAAGGATTTGGCCTCGACCATTAACCATAACATTAATATTCTTGCATCAAATACACCTATATACAATTAAAAACATCTACCAATTATATCGGGCAACATTTACGGTTCTGCGAGGTATATGATCCATCAATCACAGAGTAGAACAACTGATCACATACACCAACAGATATCTTAGAGTATAACTTCACTGAATGCCACATAACATAGTAGAAAACAATTGAAAATGTCTAACAATTAACTTCCATTAGCTATACTAATTTAAAAGTATTATTTGTGGCTGGGGTTTAACCTCCATGAGCTATAGTAATGTAAGATATTTGTGGCTAGGGTTTCACTACCGCCTCTATGGATTCCTTAATCAAACCATATCCTTATCCAATCCCACCATGTTGTTTTCCATCTAACAACATTTCTAGTTTTGTAGAAGGGGTATTTGATCCACCTCGTAGATTAGTGATAAAGCTCTCCAGTGACACTTGGATGTTTCAAGTTTTATCATCATAGATGGACACTAGCAGTAAGGAGAATTCCATCCCCCAACTAGATGAAAACTTGGATACTTGTAGTAGGGAGAATTTCATCCCCTAACTAGATTCAAACTATAATAGAATGCTTTTCGTTCCCTTGAAGAGAACCAAGACACCCAGTAAACAATAGATGTTTATTTTTTTTTAAAGAAAAATATTTCACACTAAATCCTACTCGGAGGCTTTTGAATGGCATGCTCATAAGAAAGTAGCTGAACATTAGATTTATAATTGACATAATCATAAAAGAATAGTTGAACATCGGATTGCTAGAAACCCTTTAGTATCCAAAGTCAATCAACTAAAACACAGAGTACAGATCCTTTGTGTGCTAAATATTATCAGATTCAATTTCTAGTGATAACTGATAGAAATTTAATCTCGCAAATTTGAGCATGGTCCTATGAAAATTTAAATATTTCCAAATTTGAGCATGGCAATGCCTTCACTCGAGATCAAACACATTGGTGATTGATTAGGATATTGCATACCAGATGTACATGTCCCATGCTATCGACTAATAGTTATAAGTTCTAATCTCAACCTAATGGTGATTGAATGGCCCATTGCATTCCTGGTATCCATGTCCTACGTTACTGACTAACCAGCAGGGTCAAAGGTACACTAGCTCGATGAATTTCTAGCCTTCTAGTTAGTAGCTGATTTTTATGCAACTTGGAAAGCGGGTAAGGTAGTTCTTCACTTATGGAAAGAAGACGAGAAAATATTAAAAAGAAAAGGAATATTGTTCTTGAGTATAAACTAACTTGAGAACCAGAGAAAACGAAGTAACTTAAAAATTTCAATGAAGACGCTTGTATTAACTCAAATTAAGAATTTAGAAACAACGAGGATGTTATTAGTTAAAAGGTAGAGAAAAATTTCTATAGTGTAGCATTTAATTTGTTGATTGCTTCAAGCAGTCAACTATGGCATCCAAAATTCAAGATTTATAATCAATCAATACAACAGATGCAAGTCCCTTTGGAATAAGAGGGTGGGTATGGCCTTCTAACACCTCAATTTTGAGCACAGCATATAGGGAGGATCTCCACTTTGTTGTCTCTGGTAAGATGGGCTATTAGTGCTATCTTTCACCCTGCCTGCATAGAAAGGCTAAGGGAAGTTCGGCCTGATACTAATTGAACAAGACCCTCGATAGGGATATAGCCCACAGGGGAGCATGCACACCTACCATTGGCTAAAAATTTCGCATAGAAACAGGCCAGCAGGTCTTTGGTCACAGCAAATCTGACCACTCCTTAATATTACCTAGAAAATCCTAACTGAACTAGATGATTGCCATAAAAATGATAGCAAGACTTTCAATAATATACAGACGAAAATCACATCATTAGTATAGAAAGTGATAATGTAAAACCAATAACAAACATTTCAACAGTATGCAAAGACCGAAAACATAACATCAATTTGATATGAAGTGATGGTAGATATATTAGAGGGAAATACTGAACAACAATCAGGTCGGTGAAATAACACAACTTCTACAATGTAATCATTTGTCATTGTAATCTTCACACTCCCACCACAAGAAAATAATTGAGGCTTCAAACTTTGTGGCATTTGGATGCACAATTTTATGAGTGACAAATATTAGATCTGGAATTTTGAATAGCTAACATAATATCATGTTGCTATGACTAATCCAATTATGGTCTCCCATACACTAGAAAAAAAATTTACAAGCATTTCAAAATTAAGGCTATAAATATGATCTTAGAAAATGTTAGGCATCTTCAAAATGTAAAAAATTTTACATAGGCATGCAACGAAAAATCCACAGAAATAATATATTAAAATATGCAAGTCCTTGAGGATCTGCCAATTTTAGTCATCAATCCAACCCGATGAACTCTGATGTGGATAAGGATTTTTCCTTCCTGGTGGCAAACCCTGTGAATCAAAAGGAAAGTTTTGGGATCCATGTACTTGCACAGCCCCATAAATATTCCTAGGTGCTTGATCACTCTGGTGCAAACTTGATCTTGTATAGTTCATTTTTTTATCCAGTCGAGGAGCATAATGGTCCATTGCAGATGAGGTCAACCCTGTGCATTCATAAGCATCAGAATGATATGGAAATCTAGAATGGAGTTGAGGGGAATCATCATGTTGTTGGCCTATCATTAATGAGGCATATTAGGCATGAGATCCAAATTTCTGGAGTAGATGTTGTTTACATGGGAGCCCTGGTCAATATAATATCTACCCCTTTCAATGGTATCACCCATCAACCACTCAGAACCTCTGTCGTCTTGAGACAGCCTTGGTCGTTTAGAATCAAAATCATGTTGACCTTGTCTGCTATATACTCTATCGCCACTATGTAGCACTTGCAAATCTGTGGGGACCCCGAATATTCTGATCCCAAACTACTAGGGAAATTCCTGTCAATACCTCTACTTATTTCACCAGCAGCATATTCCTCTTCAACATTACCAGGACGACCTAGTTTCAACCCTCTTCCATATTCCTTAGAAAATCCTCTATCCATTCCTCTTCCAAGAGCATCATTCGCACCACCAAATACCCTTTGATAACCCACACTATAGCCTTCATCAACATTATTAGGTGGAACTCCCTGGTAACCTCTAACAAACTCTTGCCCCAAATCAGTTGAACCAATATGATGTCCTCTAACAAGGTCTTCCCTATTACCAGGTCCTCGCTCATATACTGTCCCAAAACTCTCTGGGGAATTGATAGGTAAAGAACCATGCTCTTGAAAATGATATGAATCTTGATCCTTCCCAAATTCTATTCTGATTGATGGTGGTGACGCAACAGTTCGTTCTTTCTCAAACCGGTCCTTTTCATACCTCTCATTTTTAGATCTGTCTTTATCACGTTTGTCTGTTTCATGCCTACCTTTCTCATATCTCCCCTTTTCATATTTTTCTTTGTCTAGCCTATCTATTCTTTCTCTAGACAGTGATATTTCCTTCTGATTTTTCTTATGCCCACTTTCATCATCATTACCTCCTTCTTCTTGTCTCCTTGCATGATTCTGCTCCAAAATTTTACCTGGGCGATCATTGGTAGGATCATAAAAATCATATTCCTTTTCCTTATCTGCAATATGTCTGTTGTATGGGGATTCCTTGTGTTCCTGTTTAATTTTTAAAGATGAACCATCTTTCCATTGTAACTCGTCTACTCTTTGTACAAAGTATAGAGAGTCAATTTTTGATTCTTTCTCATCTTCTCTGTTGTTAGCCCCATACAGGTTAACAGGTTTTATGCCAATGCCAGAATCTTGTTGATATTTCTCAGAACGTATTTATGAGGTGGCCTTCCCTTTAAACATCTGAAAAGAATTTCCTTCTCCATCATTAGGAAGCTTTGTATCTAGAACATTGTTCTGAGTTGTTACCATATTTTTCTCTTGTGTCCCCTTACCAGTATGTCCCTATTTAATTGCTATTGTCTTATGTTTTTCAGTCCAATCTACTTGACTCCATAGATAAAGTGGTGGTGCCACCAAGTTCCATTCACTTAGTAGACTGTCCTTAGAATCAATATAACTGGGAATAAAAAATTATTGTAAACAAACACAAGAATTATTAAGGAATGAATTTCAAAGGAAAACAAAATTGTCTAAACTTGTGTAATATATTGCTGAAATTTATTAGAATCAAATTTCTCTGTGCCTAACTATCATCAATGTACACAATGAAGCACATTTTTGTTCTATTGAATTCTGGAGAAACACCTGGCCTCTCAAAAGCTCTAGATCCTCCCAAATAAGATCATATTTCTTTGGTCCCGTTTTCTCATAAAGTCTATTCAGGAAAATTTTCAAACCAAGAAATGTCATATCACAGAAACATAACAAATATTGGCCACATAATTGATTCAAGATATATATATTTTGTAGTATTCTCAGCTTTAAAATGTAATAGGGTTTATTACAAGATGTATGATGACCTAACTTCATTGACCTATAGTTTTGCATTAAAAGAGTTCATTAGTTTAATAGCCTTCCATAATGGAAAATAATATACCTATGTATTTCTTTTGGAACAATAAGGATGACCAACTTTGGCTTGAACTCCAAGGCTTTGTTAATAAATTTGTTTGCAAAAGCAGCTTTAACACCAAATGGAGGATTCAACCCCATAATATGCAAATAAATTCAAGAAAAAAAAACACAGATTACAAGGCATTTATTGAAGGGCACAATTTGCAAATACATGATTCCTCCCTATAACCACCCACAGATTCAATCTGCACAACTAAAAAAAGCAAGGCCAACAAAAAATATTTCTAGTTAATAGTGACTTTGCCTTCTTTGTTAAACAAAAGGATGTGTGAAATCATACTTACCAATCTGGTACCGTAATTCATCTTTACTAATAGTCAGCCAATCCCATTTTTCAAACTCAAAATCATTCTGTAAATGTCACAGAAAATGCATCCACGTCAGACTTATTGTGATAATGACTTCAAAAACGAATTTTATACTTTTTTTGAGTGCCAAAATATACATGCTCTCAAAAAATACTCAAAATACAAACACTTGAACAACAATTTTTGTTCATTCCAAAAATTACCTTGGCAAGGAAAGCACCTGACATAATTATTGAGATAAGAGACACCTCCAAATTATGTTCTCTTAAAGGGTCATTGGCATTCACATGGTGATAGTTTCCTATGGGTCTGCATCTCACACCCATCTTAGGCGCCTAGGTGGGTTTGGAAAATTCCAAAAGAGTGCTCGAAACATTTCTGGAAATGACCAAAGCCCAAAACTCCTTGGAAACGCCACTGGCCATACCACACAACATTTTTAATACCGAGGTGATATTCCTCAAATAGAAATCCCTATATCTGTTTTGCCTTAAATGATCATTTTCATGCATATGCCAATAATTTCATATGGTTCTTATGAATAATTTCATATGTTGCCCCACGTTGCATAATACAGACTCCCAAGGTCCATAACCTTCCCAAGTTCCTTAACTTTACATGCTCATTCTGGGGGTAGACTTTCCCTATGGCGAAGGCATGTAATCTGTGAGGAAAAAGTGCTTCAAGAAGTAGGGGTTCGCAGGTGGTGGCACTAAAGGTCTCCAAGGTTGTGGCACCAAAGGTTTCCATCACACACACAACTCTTCGTCCTGAGAGCCCTCAGAGATAATTCAATACTGCTTCTACAAAATTTCCTTAATGCATGGTTGGCTTATTCCACTATTATAGTCTATTTTAAATAAATCAAATTTTCAATTGTCAAATAGGAAAACTAAGTTGTGAACTCGGGCTTTTGCCTACACAGTCAGATACTTGGGTCCCCCTTACACCTTGGGAAGCCTCTATGAGACATAGTATTATTCCTACCTCCTTCAGTGGTTCCAAAAACCCTACACCTTATCCTCTCCAACTTTAAATTCATTTACACTTAGCCTTACCTTGTGTTTACACCATTGAAGCTCCTTACTATTGGACATGGCTATATCCATTTGAAGTCTTCACCTTTGTGCATACCCATACTCGATTACTCCCCTGCTTGACAACTCCATTCCCATGACAAAGATCCAAATCCTATTGAGGGTCCTCTTCTGAAGTAGAAGGGAGTGCTCAAGGCACACTTCAAGCTCATAAGGAAGCACAAAGATATCATTCCCAAACACTTTCTCCTATACAATAGGAAATCAACTATGCTGATATTGAATTTCGTGTTGAACATGATGAGCAAGTTGATGAGGAGGTGTTGGCCTCTATGGTTGAGTGGGTGATTGATTCAGGCCATAATTTAGGGCACCAAAACTAATATCTATGTATAATCGAGCTATACTAGACCTTGAAATCGCTCCCCAACAATGTCTTACTAGATCATAATTAAGCTTGCGGGGAGATATTATTACAGATTGATGAACTACAAATGGAGCACAAGGATCCCAGTTTGAAACACTATGACATCTCTACCAAGTTCGCCCTTCAAATTTAATATATGGAATGGAGAACAAAGCCAAGAACTAGATATCAATTTTTCTGGGGCTTGCATGGTAATAAAATGGGCTGCCACTGCTCATGTCATGGACAATGAAAGTAAGAACTTGTTGTGAAAAATTGTGCCTAGATTGAGCATACAGTGTTTAATTATTGGCATGAACGATTAAGTCCTTAATGAGATCACAACTTTTCATTATGAATAGGCCTTCAAGCTATTTTATTCACTGAAATAATCTCATTTCGATTCATTATGCAAGTGTACCTAGCACTACACCGAGAAATTGTGATCATTCCTCTTGGAGGATATTCAGTATGTCGACAGAATGGATCTTGCTTCAATTTTTGCTAAATTAGTAAGTTTTTACTTGGGCTGACAAGTATATGATTCTGGTTGATTCTGACATACGAAGGATGCATGCAATAGCATATCAGTTTGCTATTCTGATAAAGATTTCTAATGAATGATGTGTTAGCTAAGTTCTTTCGTTCCAATCCAATTTGACTAGGTTCAAGTGGATAGAATGGAATCTCCATCGATGCCCATAATGGGTTTAATAACATAAATCCTAACTCCATTTATTGGTTTAGACACCTCATCCACCAATCCATTTTTTCAAATACTATAACTACAACAAAATGGAATGCCATTACCTAGCTGATGAATATAAAACATGGGAGTTAGGATTCCAGTATTGGCACAATAGAATAGATGGTAGGAAATCCAATATAGGATTAAGGATAATGTCACTAAGGCCACTTAGATAGAAGGTTTCATGGAGGGTTGAATAAGATCTTATGCTTTAAGTGATGAGAGATAAGCCACAAACCTTAGATCAGGCCATGTAATTTCCTATCAAATATAAAAGATCCATGTCTAGGCTTTGAATTTTTACATTTTCATTCTACATCGAAACCCTAGCTAGATAGAACCATACTCATAATAATTAGAAAACTATAAACCCACCGTGAACACTCAAAGAGAACCTCAAAAACGAAATGCCCAAGCTCTTACACCTAACTAGTCAAATGTGAAGAATCCTCCAAAGAATTACTAGGATAGAAAAGGGGTATAAACCAATGTGAATGTGAATTGAATTCAAGCCTTTTGTGAATGTTGACTGTATTTTTTTCTTCATGTGGAAAAAATTATAGTTGTCACAAAGTTCGGATAGGAAAATTTTCCACTATTCCCATTGCTTTCCATCCTCCCTCCTTTTAAATCCATCTCTTGTCGTTTTCATCCAAGAGATACATTCCAAACCAAGGATTTCCATTCATACACATTTTTCCTTATTCCATCAGTCTTGAATTGCAATTCCTAGAACTTTATTCTAATTAACTTATTTTGACTAATAGGTGGGGTATACAGAGGTAAAGAGGGAAATCACCTTACCTTTTTATGATTTGTACGAATGGAAACAATCACTTCTTAGAAAATGGTCTCTAAAAGAGTGGTTGTAGGTGCACCCATGGGAGAAGTAGTGCTTTCTTCTTCATGGTAAACGATAAAAGTGTCAATCAGTGTGCCTACAGGAGTGGCAAAAATTGTGTCCTTGAGAGTAGCATCAATTGTGTTCATGGGAATAGAAACGCTCATGTCCTTGAGATTAGAAGAAACTATATCCATGGCCGCATAATGTAATTATCATCCATCAAAGTGGAAAAATCTTCCCTAAGACAACTCCTTTCTTGTTATTATGGAGTAGCAAGGAAACCAGAACAAATTCGTCCAACCCTAGGTCATTGAATCTACTAGTTATTATGTTTCAGTAGTGGTAGTGTCTTCCTGGTGTTCTAGGATTTCTTTTGCCCTTACTTGCTTTTATGGAGTAGTAGGGATTTGGATGGTGGTAGGAATGTATCATGTCCTCTTCTTTCCTGGAACATTAGGGGGCCTATTTTGATTCCCTCTCATTCTCTCAGTTGTTGGTTTGCTAGTAATTATCTCAACGCCAATATCACTTTCCTTCTATGGTGTAATATAATTTGTCTCCTCTTCCTTAATATGAGTTAATAGGTAATTTGTAGCCAAGGGATTCATGACAATATATTCTTCCTCCAAACGCAATTTCAAAGGGTGGAGTCACACAACATTGGGCTCATTTACTGAAGTTTCAAAAATTGGAGTTGCAATGACTTCTTCCGAGGATTTTCTTGCTTTATTTAGAGCTTGTACCATGAGTAACTTGATAAGGCCATGGCGAGAGATGAAATATATTGGTATGTTTTCTTTTTGTGCATGGGCTTCTTTATTTTGTAGGGACTTGAGTACGAAGTATGACATATTGACATTTTGACAAAGTCTGAGATGGTCAAGGAAACAAATGTGCATATTCCTGTAAGACAAATGAAGCACCTATACTGTCAGTAATGTAGTTAATTGACTATGGCTCAAAGATTTTACTGAAAATTAAATATTAGTTTTAGAATTCACTAGATACATAAAGGAACCTCTCAACTGTCTATAAATTTTGTAGATAGCTTGTTTATGGTGTGGAAATGATACCAACGATGAAATGGTAAGATGTTACCATGGTTTAATGTAGAATCTCTAACCCAAAGCCTACACAATCTCCTTGAGGCTCAGTTTGCATCATCTCAATGTTATCTATAGCTTGAAAAGTAGAAACCAAAGTTCATACAAAATTTTTCAAAAATAAATATAATAAATATAATAAACATGCTTAACGAAAAGTATCAATACTTGTGTCACGACTGGAACCAGAGAAAGAATAATCTCTTCGGGGAACCCTTCATGTGTAGAGCTAACTTGGAAATTCCATAATGTTAAGATTCATACCATATAAAATTATGTGACATAAATTCATTTTCAATTTGATGCACAAAAATATATATAGATAGTAACGAATGTGGCACCTGTACATTATCATGTCCATGATCTACAGAATGAGGATCAAGGCCAAGGTAATGTTGTTCTAAGATGTTGTAAACTGCATAAGTTAAATAAATATATTGGCGTAAGATTTTGGAGACTAAATGTATATACACCAAAAAAACATGTTACATGCACTCTAGCTCATCTTATAAATGTGTATTTTAAAATAGGTCAAAAAATGCTTGTACATACCTCGCCCATGGTGCGAATTTGTTATTTAATGGATTGCTCATAATGGTCTCTACATGAGGATGCATACTCCAGAAGCTCGTCTCACTCCATCTCCCTTGACACATCATCTGGAATACTCACAAAGGAACAAACTCCTGCACTAGATGAAGGTTGGCTTGTCCCTAAGCCGACTTCCACCCCTCCTAGAGCAACTCCAATATCTTCTTGTATATTCTCCCTCATATGTGATGCAACACTGAAGATAAGGGCCAACTCCTCTAGAAGTGTAACTTTTCTAGGTGGTCGAGGTGCTAGAGGCCTAAACCCAACATCTCGCATAACATCAAGTCGTTCATAGGTATGACCTTTTACAGCTCCATATAATTTGGACCCAGTATCTGTATAGTTAGGGTCCATGTGCTCTCGGAATTGAGCAAACAACATCCTAAAAAAATATTGCGACACCTCATCATTATTTGGGAACTTCCCATATGCATAGAGGAACTTCTCATAAATATAAGGTGCAATATTGGGATAATTGAATCTTGCAATCTTCTGACGTTTTTTGTCTTCAGGTCACAAGTCAAATAGTAACAAGGTCATTTCTTTAGTGACCCTACTTTTAAATTCATCGTAGGAGTGGATACCAATCAGTGACGTTCTCATCCTATGAATCATGTCAAAAAAAACTTCGGTGGATGGTCCAACCCCACGATAAGTCTCTATCAAACTCTCCTAATTGTGAAAAAAAAATTGGAGACAATCTCAAATAGGGGCAAAGAGATTGTAACTTTGCAATTCATTACACAATCTCATGGAATGCTTTCTCATCCCATTAACAGTAAGTAAGGAGATGGTGTCTTCCCAATGCATCTGCTCAGAAATATCACCTAGATGGATGTAAAGGGGATCATAGCTCTAATTTTGAGCAAACTCATGAACCCTACGACCTCTCCCCCTAGGAGGGAGACGACCACCACCCGTAACATGTTAAATAATTGCACATATTAAAAATTAAATAATTTATAAGGAAAATTTGTATTTTAAAAACTTTTCTAATCATTTTAAAATACCTCGTGGAAAAACCATCTCATCCTCTTCGCTCATACTAGGAATGTTCCCTTTTGAGGAATGAATGTCTCTACTGGCCATTGTACAAAACATTAAATTGTTTTATAACACAAGTACATGAGACACACAATAACTTCCACATTAAACATACATCAAAAAATAAATTGTCATTTACATTTTACCTGAACGAGAACTATCCAAGTGTGGGATGGATGTCATAGGCTGAGGCATTGTTCTCCTTTGCCCCTCACCAACAATAGGGCCAACCCTAACTCCTACATTTTAACCTATGGAGCATAATGTTTTCAAATTAAACACATGTCATTAGAAAAACAAATTCACCTATTCAACATTGAATATAACATAAACTTGAACATTTTAACTAGAAATGGATCTAATGGGTACCTATACTATGTATAATATACCTCTCAGAATAGACTCTATGAAATTGGGGACGAATGGGAACAAATTTATGGGGCTCCTCTTGTTCGATTTTGTGTCTAGGCGCACGAGTCATATGAGTGCGTCCACCTGTGCAGGACAAAAAAAATTCACATTAATCAATTTCTCACAATGAATAGTAAATATAACCTACTTGAAAACATGACATAACTAAACAACGAATGTAACTGATAATCCTCCTGTCATGGAGGGGTCTCTGAAGGGTTCTCTTCATGCCTTTGTTGCTATAATATCAAATCAAATTTCTTCCCCTCATAAAAAAATTATCAATCGACATTCATGTCATCAGCCAATGGATAACAAGTACTATAGCTCCAACATTTTGAAGCTAACAAAAATATTAGTTATATGGTATAAAAGGTATGGTAAGCATTTTTCAATTTCTGGAATTTTGTTAGCAATCTCATATAACAAGTTAATTTTAATAATTTTTTATATCTATTTCCTGTATCCTAAAATTTTAGTTATTAACCTCAAAATTTCCAAATTTGATTTACAATCCCAATTAAAACCTCTCTTATTTTCCTTTGCAGTAAGTTAAAGTTATTGTTTTATTACTTATGTTATTATCAAAACCTAACTTACTACTATTGAAAATAAACCTACCTTATCCTACCTATTGTATTTATCAATACCCACTAGTTTACTATCCTATCATTACATATACCTTGACTACTTCACTAAACACCACTTCCATACAACCTATCATTACTCTTTTGTACACTTTGGATATTTCATAACACTTCCTCATTTGTACTCATGAAATGAATTTATTGAAAGCCCATATGAACTCTACAAAGTCACATCTTATTCTCAAAGTTATAATCTGTTTTCAAATTTAAAAAATCCTTGTTTTGAATTATACTCTATGATCCTCATATCTTGACTTATGTTTCATTATTGTGTATACATAATTTCCATCCAAACCCATTGAATTCCTCTATGTTTTTCTTGAAACTAGAGCTAGAGCTAGTTACCACGTTGGTTGTTTCCTATGTGGAAAAGGAAAACATGGATAGTGTTTACTAGTAGAAAAAAACAGAGCATTGTAAATGAAACAATGCACAGTTCAGGTATGCCAACACTTAGAATTTCCAGGAAGAAAATGTATTTTTAAAGAATGTCAAAAAAAATAAAAAATGATGAAATTGGTTCTTAGTAAAAAAATTTAGCTTCTACGAATTTATGATCTATAACGCAAACCAAATCAACTTGCAATTTCAAAGTTATTTAAGTCTGTAAAACATTTCATACCAATTTCTCTTTTTTTCTCTCCAGTTTTTGAAAAATGGTGAGGTAACTCTTTCAGAACCCAAAATTTAACAGTTTAAAATTCTTACAATGTGTCTATACGAGTTTGTAAAGTAGGGCAATAAAGCTTTCAAAATTTGTTCTAAGCTACACTCTAAAAGTTTAATTGTACTAGCAGTGAGAATATTTTAGCATTTAAATATATTTTGTGTGTTATAATCATTCATTGATGTATGTGTGATCTCTTAGGAGTGAATAAAGTGTTGAATAAATAACTCTATACTGAATTTTTGTTGAGGCGTATCAAATATGCAGTAAAAGGGGAATTTGAAGAGTTCCTAATAAATTATTACATGCTATTTTTGTATCAGTTTATATATAAAATTTTCATTGTATTTGGAAATATTTTTCAGAATTATTTTTGTAGAGATTGAGGCCTCAAGAAAGTGAGGGCTTGCTAAATTATTATAGGGGTGGTGCTTCCTTGTTGGTAGTATCCAGCAAAATATGCTTAGAGAAGTGGTTTCTCCTAGCTATTTGGGGCTAGCATATGATTTTAAAATAGAATATTGATTAATAATAAAATAGAAGAATAAAAGTAGTGTGGTGTTTCTCTTCCCATAGAGGGTTTCCACCTAAAATACTAGTGTCCTTGTATTGTGATGATTGTGATTTGGTTGTTGTATATTTTGATAAATTGTTTTAAGTTTTAAAAAGCCAAAATATTATTAAATGTTTTTGCAGTATTGATTCACCCCCTCCCCTCTTATTATTTTTTGACCCCAAAAATTGGTATCGTATCCAACTCCTTCTATTGTAGCTTAATTGGTTGAAAGATATCTAAATGGAATCATGGCTCCTCAAGAGTATAGAGTACATATTGTTTATGGAGAAAACTATGGATTATGGAAACTAAGGATGGAGGAATATCTGATGAATTCGAGTGTTGATGGTTTGGAAACTATTTTTTTAGGATATATAGTTGCTTTTATTCTTCCTAAAAATCCTGATGGAAAGAATGTCTATACAAATAATGAGAAGATAAAAAATGCCATTTTGAGTAGACTCAGTGAGATTGAACTCATTAAAGTGATGCATTTCAAGTCAAAAAAGGATGTATAGGATAAATCCCGAATAACTATGAAAAAAGTTACAAAGTGAAGAAGGAAAATATTCAAAAATACATAATTAGGTTTGAGAGATTGAATATGCGAGATGAAGAAAGTATTATTGAATGATTTCGTAGAGTTGAGTAAGTTGTAAAATTGATCAAATTTATAAATGAAAAGCTGGAAGATGAAGTGGTCATTTAGAAAATATTGAGATCCCTGCCAACTAGGTTTAATGCAAAAATTTTGGTGATTGAAGAAATGCAAGAACTAAGTGCCATCATTATGGAACAACTCCTTGGGACCCTTATTGCATATGAGATGTGAATTAGAGAAGTAAGATCAAATTTTGGGGAAAAAAGCTTTAAGGTATCAAATAAAACTAAGGAAATTTTCAAGGACACAAAGAAACCTTCCAGAAAATCCAAGGAATAGCAAGAATATTCTAGCTATGAATCAGATCAAGAATTGGCCTAGTTCAATAGAATTCTGAGGAGGAGATCATACAAATATAAGGGTAAAATCCTTTTAATTTTTTTTACTATGGAAGGGTTGGGAATTTTTGATCAAAGTGTCCATAGACAAGAGTAGGAAATTAGGAAAAGAAAAAGGAAGTGAGGAGGAAGATTAATTCGAGAGATATCATAAGGCTAAATCTCAAAGGAAAAAGAGCTTATACGCCAAAGATGAGAGTGATTGTCTAGAATCTAGCATTGAGCCATTATCTGAGGAGGATTACTATAAATGTCTTCTCATGGCCCATGATTCCGAGGATGAACTTGATTTAGAGAAGCGATTTCTGGAACTCGGGTACCGAAGCAGTTTAGAGCATTGGATGAGTTGAGTAAAGTGAGGAAGAAGATTTTTTTTTTGAAGGAGAAACTACTTAAAAAAAAAGAGGATGTCTCCTTTTAGGTTGATGAATAATTGGAAGCATAACTCAAATATCTTGAAAAATTCAAAGAAGTTTTGATCGAATAGTTGAGGGATAAGAAAATAATTTATCCGAGTTAGAATTACAGAATGATTCTATCAATATGGGAATATGTGAGATTAAAAATTCAAGAAATCATGAAGAAGACACAATCAACCTAAAAAAGAAACTATATCAGGTGAAAGTGAATATGAGGAAGTATGTAGAAAGTAATTTAGACAATTCGCTGAAATTATGTAAATTATCCTGATTACACACTATTTAAGCTTCATGCATAATACATAACCTCTTCTACGATTGATCATCAATATGCGGAAATAGAAGCAGTCGCATGCGCACATTAAAACATAATCAAGCACACATATAACACAGTATGTAATGGGGAAAGCATACAGCTGAAAACCCCCAACTATCTGTATATTATAATGATAGAGAACATGTAACAATACACCATGCAAAGCTCTCCCAGGCTCATTTTTATCTCCAGTTACACAAAATAGCACGGAAGATGAACTAGTCACACGTTCAAATCTCCTCCACAAGTCTTCCTGCCTCTAGTGCGCAATCCAAGTGAGTAATGAATGAGATCCAAGTTTGAATCCCACTAGCTCCAACTGTGCAATCCTCATTGGCAATCTCCATCAATGTGTGTGAAAATCTCATGCATAACCAATAGTCACAACTGATAGCAAACTCACCCTTTCACCCACCTCTAACACTGGTCTCCACTGAACTGTCCATGCATTGCAGTTAACTGATGTGTTCTTTAGTTGAATTATGAATTAATAATTAGTGAATTAATTAATAATTAATTCACACCACTCATCACTAGTGTATTTGTCGATTAGACTAAAATACAACTAGTTAATAAATTAAAACGAACACAACTCACACCATTTTGTCTCATCAACTCCACCAAACTCTGCCACATGAGTTCTAACTGAAGTCAATCATGCAATAGCTCAACTAACCCTTAGGAAAAGCGTATTTCCTTCTATCAGCTGCATGTGCCACATCCAAGATTCAAATTGAAGTGCTCCAAGAGGATAAGATAATGTTTATATTCTAAATATTATTAAGGGTTAATAATATTTTACTGTTCTATTTTTAGCCCGGTAGTCTAAAAATAGAAACCGCCCAATGTCTAAAAATAGAGGTCCATCTATTTTTACCAACTCGACCAATAATCCATAAATAGCATCCTGCAACTCATAGACCATGATCCATATGTCTAAAAATAGACATACTCTAAAAATAGACTTTGCGCCAAAAATAGCCTGCGGGCCCACTTAGTGAAGGCGACTTCATTTCACTAAGCTCCATCATCTTGTTGCATTTTCAACACTCCCTCTCAACAAGATGTGGATTATCTACAACCCCTATCCTGCTTCTGTGGAATTCGAATTTTCTCCTGGTGAGCGCCTTCGTCAAGATGTCAGCATCCTGATCCTCCGTGGGAATATATGTAAGTAACATGATTCTCCGCTGCACACAATCTCTGATATGATGGTACTTGATGTCGATGTGTTTGGATCTATCATGAAATACTGGATTAGTCAAGAGTTTAATGCAACTCTGGTTATCACAATAAATCACAGTAGGCTCCAAATGCTACCCGAACAACCCGACCAGGATCTTCCTCATCCAAATAGCCTCGCATGCAGCCAAGCTTGTTGCCATATACTCGGCCTCCCTGGAACTGAGTGCCACGGATCTCTTCTTTACGCCACATGCCGGAAGCTGTTGTCGACCCGATGCGAAGATCCCTCCGGATATTAACTCTTCAGGTCCGTTGGGCTCCCTGCCCAATCTGCATCTGTGAAGCCACACAGCTTCACCTCATCCTCTTGTCTGTACCACAATCCATATGTCGATGTGCCTCTGAGATATGTGCCTCTGCGATATATCACTACATGCTTGCCTGCCTTCCAGAAGAGCTTGGTTGGCTTAACCATAGCTTGTGAAAGCTGGTTCACAGCATAGCATATGTCGAGTCGTGTATTGACCGGATACATGAGCGACCCCACCAACTGTCGATAAATAGTGGCATCCACTACCTCCGCTGAAGTAGCATCCTCCTTCCTCCAACCACCAGGAAGAGGAGTATCAACAAGCTGCCGGTCATGCATGTTGAACTTCTCCGGTATCTCCCGGAGGCATACTTTCCCACGAAAACAAAACGGTCCACCAACGTAACTGCGGTTCCAATCCCAGGAAATAATGAAGGAGGCCCCAGTCCTTCATCTCAAACTCTCTAGCAAGGTCCTCCTTGCATGAAAGTATCAACAGCTCATCACCCGTCAAAATCAGATCATCTACATACAGTACAATGATCAGCAGCTTCCCCTCCACCACAATCTGGTACAGGTTAGGATTCGCCTCACTCTTGGAGAATCCAAGCCTGGTGAAATAACTGTCTATCCGTGTGTACCAAGCACGAGGTGCTTGCTTCAACCCGTACAGTGCTCTCTTGAGTCTTGCACACATGCGACTCGCTGCCCGAAGGTCTCGGGAAACCCGGGCTGCTCTATGTACACCTCCTCCTCAATGACTCCGTTGACATTCCACCGGTCTTCACATCCATCTGATGAATGTGCCACCCCATCTGCGCTGAGGGAGCAAGGATCGTCCGTATGGAAGATTACCTTGCGACAGGTGCAAAGGTCTCCTCATATTCAATCCCCTCGATCTGTGAAAAGCCACGGGCGACAAATCTCGCCTTGTACTTCTCCACACTCTCGTCAGCTGCCTGATTCACTTTGTAGATCCATCTCGAACCCACCACTGATTTCCCTTCCGGCCTTGGGACAATCTCCCATGCATTGTTTCTGACAATCGAATCATACTCTTCCACCATGGCATCTACCCATGCGGGATCCTCCACAGCTTCCTCGAAAGAGGATGGCTCTATCACGACACATTTTCTCATAAGAGCCATGTATCCAGTGTCTTGGGTACGGTGTTGTCTGCCTTGCGTTGTGCTGTGGGTGGTCCCTACGACCTTCTGCATCTCGAACGGTCGCTCGGCTTCTATAGTGCGCCGCCCTACGATGGTTGGTGCTACATGAGTGGTTTCTTCCACTCCATGAAATTCCTCTTGTGGGTGATCCACATCTTGAGGCTCACCTTTAGGAACTAGTAGCTCCTCATCTGCATGCAAGTGTAGCTCCCTCTCAAGCGAACACTGCATGGCTTTCTCCTCCTGAAATTTGATATCTCGTCGCACAACAGTCTTGCGACTGTCTAGAAAATACACATGATAGTTGTGGGGTGTATCAGTGTACCCCACAAATATTCCAACCTCTGTGGTCGGATCCAGCTTCTTCCTAGCATCCTTCGTCACATGCATGTAGATAGGTGAACCAAAAATCCTCAAATGGGAAATATCAGGTCTCTTACCAGAAAAAGCCTTTTCTGGTGTACTCATTCCAAGTATCTTGTGAGGACAACGGTTCTGCACATACACTGAAGTATTGCATGCCTCCGCCCACAAGTGAAGGGGTAGGCCCTGATCATGTAACATCACCCGTGCAACACCCACGATCATTCTGTTCTTCCGCTCAGCAACCCCGTTCTGCTGTGGGTTATGGGGTGGAATGAGCTCTCTCTGAATCCCTTCTACGCTGCAAAAGTCCTTGAATTCAGCAGAGATGAATTCACCACCATTGTCGCTCCTAAGAGCCTTCACATGCTTCCTCGATTCCTTCTCAACCAATGCCTTGAACTCACAGAATTTTGAGTATGTCTCGCTCTTCTTCTGCATGAAGAAGATCCAGCACTTCCGAGAGAAATCATCAACAAAGATCACATAGTACTTGTGCTTTTCTGTCGAAGCTACTGAGAAAGGTCCACACACGTCTGTGTGAATTCTCTCAAGGATCGTCGTGGCGCGACTATCCTTCTCATGAAAGGTGGCTTTCACAAATTTTCCCAAGGTACACCGCTTGCACTAATCTGACTGCGCAAGAGTGCCCTTAGGAAGCCCAGTAGAAATCTGCTGCAGTATCTTCAATGCTCCATGGTGAAGGTGGCCCAATCTCCGGTGCCACAGCTCGCCTTCATCCTGGCTCACCACTCCTTTTGCCTTGCATGCCATTGCTGCGTAGCCATCTACTTGCAATTGATAAAGGTTCTTGACTTGAACCCCTATCTTCTGGGTTTCTCTAGTTGTCTTACTGTGCAGGAAAGCCTTTCCCTCGCTGAAGACCACATCATACCCCTTGTCTTCCAACATCACCACAGAGATCATATTCTTCATCAATCCTGGAAAATGCAATACTTCCTTCAATACGAAGGGTTTACCAAACTCCCTCTCAAAGGAAATGGTACCGATACCGGTCACACTATATCTACCATCATCGCCCATCTCGATGTGCACTCCAAGATCTTTCTCCTCCAGATCTGAAAACAAATCCCGATCTCCGGTCATGTGAAATGACGCACCACTGTCCAAGAACCATACTGATCCCATCACACTTGAGACCAAGCATGCGATCAGCGAAAAATCCAGCTCGAACTGGGAGGCCAATGCCTCTCCCGCTGCAGATCCAGCAACATGCTTATTTTTCTTCTTCTGCGGACAATTTGTGGCATAATGTCCGTGTTGGTGATAGTGAAAGCACTTCACCTTGGACATGTCTTGCTTCTTGCCTTTCGCACCAGACTGAGAAGCTTTCTTGCTCTTCCCCTTCTTTTCTTTGGCAACCAAAGCGCAATTTTCTTCATCAGATGCCTTTGATGAAGATCTGTCCCTGGTAGTCCGCCTTATCTCCTCTTGCATGAGATCCGACCAAAGTCGCTCCCATCCCGGCAACTTCTCCCGACCATTGACAGAGTCCTGATAGGAATGCCAACTCTTCGGAAGACCAAGGAGAGCCAGGTCCACCAATTCCTCATCATCGACAATCACCCCCACACTTCCCAGCTCATCTCTGCATTGAGTGAACTTCGTGAGGTACTTGGCGATACTGTCGCCTTTCTCCATATTAATGTTTCTGAGTTTATCCTTGAGCGCCAACTTCCTCTAGTCGCTCTTTCTCTGGAATAGATCTGTCAGCGCTTTCCACATCAAGTATGGAGAAGCTTTTCCATGCAGGCTGGATACAATGTGATCCTTCATGCCCTCCAACAGAATCCTTCGACATTTCACCATCTTCTTTTGCCAAGCCTCAACTTGAGCAGCATCAGTAGGCTTTGGGATCTCAGCATCTATGAACTCCTTCAGCCCGTTATCATCTAATACCGCCTCCATTCTATCCTTCCATGCAACATAATTCCAACTGCCCTCAAGGGCATATTCCAGTCGCAAACCATTGAAATACATTTCAACTCCGGCACCAAGAAAACAAACTGCTGCAAAATTCGAATTCCACGCTCAAAACTCAACTGCTTCTGGATCTGTGAGAACAAATTATTTATATCATAGAGATCAACTATAGGGGCATTTACTAGATATATCACCTTTCAAAGAAAGGATGGATCCAGAGGCTACCTGGCCCGTTACAGACTCTGTCTACCGAAATAATTGTAATCACTGTAATAGATCTGATGATCAATTCTACTCCGATACCATGTAGAAATTTGAACAATTTGCTGAGTTCTTCACCGAGATTATCCTGATTACACACTATTTAAGCTTCATGCATAATACATAACCTCTTCTACAATTGATCATCAATATGCGGAAATAGAAACAGTCGCATGCGCTCATAAAACAATAGTCAAGCACACATATCAACACAGTATGTAATGGGGAAAGCAATAGCTGAAAACCCCCAAATATCTGTATATTATAATGATAGAGAACATGTAACAATACATAGCACAAATCTCTCACAGCTCTCAGAACTATCTCCAAAATTTACACACAAAACTAGCACGGAAGATGAACTAGTCACAGGTTCAAATCTCCTCCACAAGTCTGCCTGCCTCTACTGCGCAATCCAAGTTGATTAATGATGAGATCCAAGTTTGAATCCCACTATCTCCAACTGTGCAATCCTCATTGGAAATCTCCATCAATGTGTGTGCAAATCTCATGCACAGCCAATAGTCACAACTGATAACAAACTCACCCTTTCACCCACCTCTAACACTGGTCTCCACTGAACTGTCCATGCATTGCAGTTAACTGATGTGTTCTTTAGTTGAATTATGATTTAATAATTAGTGAATTAATTAATAATTAATTCACACCACTCATCACTAGTGTGATGTGAGTTAGACTAAATACAACTAGTTCAACTAGAACCAAAACGAACACAACTCACCATTGTCTCATCGGCTCCACGCGGAGAAGAACGAGTCCTAGCCCAGGAAGTCAACATTTCTCCAGCTCATTAACCCTTAGGGAAAAGCTGTACACCATACATCAGTTACATGTGCCACTTCCAAGGCTCGGAGTGAAGTGATCCAAGAGGATAAGATAATGTTTATAGTCTAAATATTATTAAGGGTTAATAATATTTGACTGTTCTATTTTTAGCTCGACAGTCTAAAAATAGAAACCGCCCAATGTCTAAAAATAGAGGTCCATCTATTTTTACCAACTCTACCAATCATCCATAAATAGCATCCTGCAACTCATAGACCATGATCCATATGTCTAAAAATAGACTTTGCGCCAAAAATACCCTGTGGGCCCACTTAGTGAAGGTGACTTCATTTCACTAAGCTCCATCATCTTGTTGCATTTTCAACAAAGTGCTCTCTAGTCAGATGGGAGACAGGGAGAAAAATCGTCGAAAACATGAAGCAAAAGTTTTTACATTGAGATTATATCTAAAGAAAGAAAAAAACTCAATCAAATTTGAATATAAAATTTGTGAAAGCATCCAAAGTCCTGAAGGATATTCTCAATGTGCAAATGTATACAGAAGACAAAACTAGAATAGGGTTTAAGACTTCTCAACAAGGTAAAATATGTCATACAAGTAGCATGAAAAAAAAAGGGTATCCGAGAAAATATGCCAATAAACAGTAATATAAATTAAAATAATATTAATCTAGTGCAATAAATATAAAAGTTTCAAGCCAATACTACAAAACAACAAGAGAAGCAATAAAGTTGCATCAAATCAACTCGCTCTTGTTTCCAATATAAATTCAGGTATCGAAATTTATTTTATGGCTATTGTTTTTCTTGTAATAATTTTGGGTACAAAGAGGTTAATTGTAGAATGAATCTATTCACTAGAAAATATGTTTCTAGATTGAGAGTTGTTCAAAACCCTAAAATCTTGTTTGCTAATGGTAAAAATTCCTTCTCTGCACTAATGGATGAAATCGACTCTCTCAAATGTAGACTTTTTGGCCATAAGGAAACTCAATACAGATCCAATTTTTCTAGTCCTCTCAAGAAACAAATTAAAGAGAGATCAACTCAACAAAAAGTGGTAGATTTCAGATGTAAATATTATGAAATCAAAAGTTCTGGATCTAGAAAATTGGTGGGAAAATTTATCAGAAATGAAAAAATTGTTTATGTATTTTATGATTCTAGAGTTAAATATTGTATGATTAAAGCATATGAATCATGGTTGTGGTATAGGATATTGGGCCATGTTAATTTTTACAATCTATTCAAGATCAATAAAACTGATGCAATTAGAGGGCTGTGAATATTGTCTAAACTGGAAAACACCTTATGAAAATCATGTCAGTATGGAAAGAAATTTAGGGTACATCTAGGAATAAATAATATTTGACTTCCATATCCTTAGAGCTAGTGCATACCAAAATTTATGGGCCTACAATAAAATAGATTCCAAGTGGTGAAAAATATTTCATTCTATTCATTGATGATTACACAAGAACTACTTGGATCATGCTGTGAAAGAGAAATCATAAGAGATCAAAAAGTTAAAAATTTTTAAAGCTCAAGTTGAGAATCAAAAGGACTTCAAGATAAAGTACCTAAGATCCAATAGAGGAGGTGAATATATGTCCAATGAGTTTGAATAATTTTGTGAAGAGCATGGCATTAAAAGAAAGTATTCAATTTCAAAGCACCTACACAAAATGGTGTGTTGGAGAGTAAGAACAGGTTAATTCAAGATATGGAATGAGTAATTATGGATGAGGATAATGTTGTTCATACCTTTTTGGGAGAAGCTTCTTAAGAAATAGTTTACTTGGCAAATAGAATTCAGCTCAGGCTAAAAAATTACAAGACACCTTATGAGATATGGAAAGGGAGGCATGCAAAAGTAGTTCATATGAACAGGAGAAATCAAAGCATGAATGAGGGAGACTAATGAGTATACAGGTGGTCCGCATGCGGGTGTGGTCATCCAAAGCTCTGGGTTGCTGACACAGGGGATACTAAGGATATGGCAGAGGCGACGTGTAGTGTATGAAATTTGAACTTAGTGTCGTGCCCTCTTTTCTGAGAGTAGATGCAAATAAATTTCCTGTAGTTTCACAACACACAATATTGCAAAGTTGATATTGTCCACCGAAAAAAGTGATCTCCCTTTCCCTTATTTTCAAATTATGTACCTATTTAACACTTCATTTAAATCAGATGGAAACTTGGTACAATGAAAACACTCTTGCTTCTAAAAGCATATGCAAATAAAATTTCTCTGGATGCACAACACACAACAATGTAAAGCGAAACCTGTCCACCAAGTAAAATAATTTCCTGATCTCTCAAATTACAATAAAAAAATTCACTCTGTTCCTAGGAATAGCCAAACCCAAGTCTCAACTCACAACCTCAAAATGACGAGCCTCCTGAGTCTAGAAAGCAAAGACTTTAAACAGTTATCTCCAAAGAAACCTCCCTGATAGACTTCCCATGCTAAAAAAAATCCGGGGCTATTTTTTCCTCAAATCTGCAATTTTGCTTTATAAACCCATTTCCATAAAAGATAGCAGCCCACTTTGGAGGTTGGAGGTCCACTTAGGGGAGGTTGGAGGTCCACTTTGGGAGTTAATGCAATGGGGGTTGACGGTCGAACGCCAAAGAGGAGGAAGGGAGTAGGGATGGAGGCCGACACCAGCAAATGAGGATGGTGTGCGACAGGAATCAACCAATGTAGATCACTGAGAACATGAAATTGAAAGAAACTTACCTGGCTAGAATATACATGCTCACGGTTGCTCGAAAACGACAATGCTTCAATGTAGAATGAAAATGACAGTGCTCCAGTGCAGAATGTCAGGGGAGACAGGATTTTTGGGGTTTTTTATAAGAATAAAACTCTCAGACGAGAGTTAAAAAAACTCTAGGCCGAGAGTTTTACAACTCTCATCTGAGAGATAACCCAAGAGTTTATTTCAATAAAAATCTCGGACGAGAAAATACTTAACTCTCATCTGAGAGTATTTTAAATCCGGTCAATCCCAATCAAACTCTCGTGTGAAACATGAAAAATCTCTCGGATGAGAGTTTTAGAAATTATCGTTTGAGAAATTGAGTTGACTATTTTCTCAAACGAGAAATTAAAAATTTCACCCAAATTCTAGCCATTCACCAAAAATTGTTTCCCAACTTCGAGATTTCACCCTCATGCAAAACCATATTTGGGTCACCCTGGCTATCATAAGACTTTGACTGCAGTGGAGAGTTTCTATTATTGGCCGAATATAAAGAAGGATGTGGCAGAGTTTGTAGCTAGGTGTTTGGATTGTCAATTGGTTAAAGAAGAATGTAATCATCTAGTTGGACTACTACAAATGATTGTGATTCCAGAGTGGAAATGGGAGGTCATTTCTGTGGATTTCATCAGAGGTTTTCCCAAGACATCTAGAAAATATGACTCCATCATGGCTGTTGTGGATCGGTTGAAAAATTTTTCACACTTCATTCTAGTGAAGACTACATACGTATCTAGTGATGTGGCATAGGTGTTCATCATAGATGTTGTTAGATTGCATTGTGTTCCGAAGAAGATTATGTCAGAAAAGGATAAAAATTTCACTTCCAAGTTTTGGAAGGCATTGTTTGCAGGTTTGGGCTTTTAGGATATTCCGAAAAATAGGAAATAGTTAAGAATAACTTAGTCTAGTGTAGATTTAGGTAAAGTGTGTTTCTTTACTACGTACATTTGTAACTTATAATCCGATGGTCATGATTTATAGTGATATGATGGTTCACTCTCTCCTCGGTATTAACGACACTTGATCTGTCGCTTAACACCTGATTGGTCTATGATATTTATTTAAAGAGCACGAAGGATCATTTTTCCGACAACTATTTATGAGAGAAACATATGTAACTTTTCTTTTTATATTAATAAATTGCCTGAAGTGGTCGCGTTGGCTCAGGCCGTAAATTGTTTCCCTCTTCGAGGGTTTTAATCACGTGATAATACTGGTGTACTAATTTGTGATCTATTTGTGAGCAGTGACCTTTGGTTTTTGATCTAAGGAATTTAACCTGTAAATTCGTACCTGGTATCCGAGCTATTTTGAGGGTCGCATCCATTGTTGGTCCAAATCAGAAGCCGGTTTGACTGCATGCGACTGTCGTTTCCTAGATCTACTATTTATGAACATTTTGGGGCCTGGAGAACTAATTTGTTGTGTTCAAAGTGTTTGTTACAGTGAGGAATTCCTTTCATTTTATGCGAAAAGGTTTTTGGTTGCCCAAGTTATGTCAGTTTAGATTTGGAGGTATAAAGTATCTGTTTTGTAGTTATATTTGTTAATAATTCTGCTTATTTAGGTTCCCTCTGTTTATTTTGGTTTTTTGGTTTTATTTATTTGTCGGATCTATACCCTCTTTTCTGTGTATGCTCTTTTCTTTGTGCTGTGTGCGATCTCGGCAAAACAGAAACAGGAAAAAGGGATATTTTTTGCTATGTATGCTCTTTCCCCGCGTCTTTGTATGATCTCAGGAAAAAAGAAATAGTGAAATAACAGATAGTTGCCGGTAAGGCTAACCAAAAATCTAGCGTTCTTCCGTAAGGCTTGCATTTCTTTTCTTTTCTTTTTCTCAAATTTTTGTCTTTTTTGTGTAGGAAAAAGCAAGCACATCTCAGACTTAAAAAAAAAAAAAAAGACCTTCCTCCTTTCAAACAATTACAAAATCCTTTTACTATCTCACTTGGTGAGAAGTTAGTTTATGAGAATAGAGGTCTTGGGTTCAAGTCTCTTTCTCAATCTTCTTTTTTTAAAAGTTTTTTTTTGTTAAAGGGGCAGGTTTTTTTTTTTTTAAGTTGAACTTCATCATCAAATTTCAAACTTTTCCCTTAACTATTCGGCATCTACAACTCATTTTTTTCAAAAAGGCATAACTTCTTCATCCGAAAGCCGTTTCTCGAGCTGTTTTTTTTCAATAAGCCTAATTTTTCAAGATATTTTCATTAGAGTAGTTAGTTTAAGCTTTTTTTCAGCTTTAGTTTTTTTAAAATGGAAAGTACATGCCTGATTATTCTTAATAGAACCAATTATTTCCAATGGCTACCTCACAAGGTAGATATATTTAGAAGTAAAGGGCTTTGTATAATAGCCACGGGACAAGAAACTAAACCTTCTGATGATGATAAAGTCACTAAATGGGAATATAAACAAGATCAAGCATGAGGGTTGATAGGAATGTCCATTGATCAAGATCTTTGATTACATATCCTTGAAATTGACACCCCCAATGAAGCCCTGAAAA
The DNA here is from genome assembly GCA_034641835.2 of Pinus albicaulis. Classification (NCBI taxonomy): domain Eukaryota; kingdom Viridiplantae; phylum Streptophyta; class Pinopsida; order Pinales; family Pinaceae; genus Pinus; species Pinus albicaulis. Next base: position 505,868,209 of record CM076580.1, read on the forward strand.
AGCTAAATATTGTTTTTGGCATTCAAAATCAAATCAGTGCCCATAGTTTGAAAATGAGTTGGTTACTTTGGACTCCAATAATTTCTCCTCTATTGAAGATTTTTTGTCCAAATTAAAGATGCTTAGACTTCTTTTAGAAGGTTGTAAGGTCAAAAGGACGATGGTAGCCTCATCTATTCAATTCTTGCTAATCTTGGCCATGCATACTCTATATTTGTTTTCACCTTCCATTCCACTAGAGAAGCCGTATTTTCTTCAGGAAATGCCTACAAGAACCCCTCTTTTGATGCATTTTGTGATTATTTTATAAGAGAACAAGAAAAACTCTTACACCTTGGTGTTATCATTTCTGGAAATGCTTCTAAGAAAGCCTTAGCAACCCAACAACAACCATATCAAAAGAATCCCAAGAAGCAGTATCCTAAAAGGTATGGTCTGAAACCAAACAAGGGTCCTAAGCAATTTCAGCCGCAAACTAAAAAAGAAACTCACCAAAATGATAAGGCAAATAAAAACAAAGGGAAGAAGATAGATATACATTGCAACTTTTGTAATCGTGATGGCCATATAGAGTCCAAATTTTTTAAGAATATGGAAGCCTTAGAAGCAGCAATGAAGAAGCACAACATCAATTTAGAGCACTCTTCACCTTCATCCTTAGGAATGGCACTTTCTTCTTGTGATTTTCAAGCATCAAGATCTAGTTATTCATTAAATGTATCTTCTTCTTCTCATTCTCATGAGAGGCTCATTGATTCTGGAGCTTCTTACCACATGGCCAAAAATAAAGCCATGTTTTCTTATTTAAATGATTGTAACACCAAACATATTTATGTTGGTGATGATAGATCTCTTAGTGTTGTAGGATTTGGAACCATTCATCTAGATAATGGACAGTTTAATGATGTACTATGTGTTCCTACCTTGTCATGCAACCTTCTATTTGTTTATCAGATAACTCATTCAGGTGAAGGGAAAATAGTAGAATTCTCACCTCATGATGTTTTAATCAAGAACCTAAAATATCCTAGACATATTTTAGCTACTAGCATTGCTGATGATTCCATAAGGTTGTATAAGTTTGAAAACTTTGGGTCTTCATGTCTTCCCTCCATTTTTGTTGCTCATAATGGTGAAGTGAGAAAAATTAGGCATGAGCAATTTGGTCACTTAAACTATCTCTCTCTTCAAACTCTATGTAAGGAAAATATGGTGACGGGTCTTCCTATGGTATCTTGTCGAGATAGTGTTTGCTCCAGATGTGTACTCGAAAAACATCATTGGGATAGTTTTGACAAATGTGCCTCTTAGCACGCTTCAACCCCTTGCAGCTTGTGCATGGTGATTTATGTGGTCCACTTCCTGTTGTTTCTTTCTCTAGTTGCAAGTACTTATTAACTTTCATTGATTATTTTTCCAGACGCACTTGGGTATACTTCTTAAAACTCAAGAGTGAAGTTTTTAACATGTTCTTGGCCTTTAAGGCCTTTGTTGAGAAACAATCTAGACATCCAATTCTTAAGTTAAGATCAAACAATGGAGGAGAATATGTTAACAACAAATTTATCAACTTTTTCACTAAGCATGGCATTTAGTTGCAACATATTGTTCCATATACTCCACAACAAAATGGTGTAGCTGAAAGGAAGAATCACACCTTAAAAGAAATGGCTAATTGTATGATTCAATCTAAAGCACTTGGTCTCAATTTTTGGGCAGAAGCCATTTACTGTGAAAATTACATAGTAAATCACACTCCTACTAAGGTTTTAAATAATATAACTCTAGAAGAAGCCTGGAGCTCAACCAAACCAGATATAAGTCACTTTCATGTTTTTGGAAGTGATGCTTGGGCCCATATTCCAGATGCGAAACATAAAGCCTTAGAACCTAAGAGTGGAAAATGCATTTTTGTTGGATATTTTGAAGATTTCAAAGGATATAGAATTCTTCAACCAAAATACAAAAATATAATCATTCAAAGAGATGTAAAATTTGATGAAAATATATTGGCCTCCGAACCTATTTTAGCGACTGTGCCACCCTTGGCCTGCGATCCTGATTCAGTATATGTGCCACCTCTCTCTCTCTTCTATTTTTAATAGAATTCCATCTAGTTCAGATGATGACGGCGAGGATGACAATCCTCCTCCACCTCTTGAAGTTATTCCTTTTACTCCATCGCTTCTAAGATGGGTCCACTCTACTCGGGATGCAACAAGTTCTCTTGCAGGTGACCCTCAAGATCGACGATGTACATGTTCTTAGTTCCAAAGAGCCTCTTCCTTATTGGCTCAAGTTCCATAAAATCCTAATCCAGACACCTTTGAAGAAGCTTCTAGTCATCTATATTGGGAAGAAGCTATGAATGAAGAATATTGTTCCTTATTGGTGAACGATACTTGGGATCTTGTTCCTCTTCCAAAAGGAAGAAAACTAGTCAGATGCAGATGGGTTTACAAAACAAATTTTGGACCAGATGGAAAAGTGGATAGACATAAAGCTTGTCTTGTTGCTAAAGGATTCTCACAAGTTGAAGGCATTGACTATACTAAAACCATCTCCCCTGTTTCCAAAATGAATTCTATCCACCTTGTTCTTTCCCTCGCTACCTCCTTTAAATGGGAAGTCCATCAGATGGATGTTAAATCTGTCTTCTTATATGGAGATTTGCATGAATAAATCTACATGGAACAACCCCCCGGCTTTATCGAAAATGACTCTAGCCTTGTTTGTCACCTTAGGAAGTCTCTCTGTGGTCTCAAACAAACTCCTAGGGCTTGGTATGCCAAAATGGGTAGATTTCTATTAGATACTGGCTTTTCTAGGTGTCATTCTGCAACACTGTCTACACCAAGAAAGTGGGTAAGTCCTTCACCATACTTGTTCTTTATTTTTATTATCTTATCCTTATTGTTAGTGATCCCAACCATATAAAACATGTGAAGTCTAGCCTCAAAAATAAGTTTGAAATGACAGACTTAGGAAACTTGCATTATTTCCTTGGCCTTAAAGTCTTGCAATCCAAAGAAGGTATTACCCTCTCTCAACCCAAGTATGCCTGTGATCTTCTACACCACTTTCACCTGGAAGAATATAAGCCAACCCCTTCTCCCTTTCAGTCTAGATTCAAGCTTTCATTCACTTTTACTACCCCTAAAGTTGATGTTACCTTATACTGTCAACTTGTTGGTAAACTTTTGGATCTAACCCATACCCGTCCTGAGCTTTCCTTTGTTGTTGGTCTTATCACTCGGTATATGCACCAACCTCATGAAAGTCATTGGAAAGAAGCTAAAAGAATACTTAGATATATTCGAGGTACAATTCAGTTCGGGATTCATTACAACGCAAGAGCATCTCCATTGTTGATTGCTTTCACTGATTTTGATTCAGTCGGTGACCCTGATGATCAAAATCCTACTGCGGGATATGTATTCACTCTTGGTTTAGGACCTATTACATGGTATTGTAAGAAAAAAAGTGTCGTATCTCTTTATTTAGTACAAGCAAAGTATTGTGGTGCAGTTGAAGCCAACAAGGAAGCCATGTGGCTTCGTCAGATCCTGTCTAAATTTGTTCTCCATCAGCTCCATCCAAATACACTCTGGTGTGATAATCAGGGTGCCATTCAGCTATATAAAGATCCATTTCAGCATCAACGTATGAAACACATTGAGCTCCACATACACTTCATCATAAAGCTCATTCATGATCCTATTCTTGAAGTGCATTATTGTCCAACCAATGATCAAGTAGTCAATATCTTTACAAAGGCTCTCATAGAAGCGGAGTTTACCAAACTTCGATCCATTCTTGGAGTTCAGGAAAGTTATCATTAAGGGGGGATAGGCTCTACTGCCTCCTTCCTTCTCCTATTGTGTCACCTTTTTTAAATCCTTCAATCCTATCCCAAGTTGTTCTTAAGGGGGGATGTTAGGATATTTCTATACATAGGAAATAGGCTCCTTTTGTGTCACCTTTGTAAATCCTTCAATCCTATCCCAAGTTGTTCTTAAGGTGGAATGTTAGGATATTCTGACACATAGGAAATAGTTAAGAATAACCTAGTCTGTTGTAGAGTTAGGTAAAGTGTGTTTCTTTACTATGTACATTTGTAAGTTATAATCTGACGGTCACGATTTTTAGTGATCCGACGATTCACTCTCTCCTCAGCATTAACAATACTTGATCTATGGCTTAACACCTGATTGGTCCATGATATCTATTTAAAGAGCATGGAGGTTCATTTTTCCGACAACCGTTTATGAGAGAAACATATGTAACTTTTCTTTTAATATTAATAAATTGCGTAAAGTGGCTGTGTTCGCTCAGGCCGTGGACTGTTTCCCTCTTTGAGGTTTTAACCACATGATAATACTGGTGTACTGATTTGTGATCTGTTTGTGAGTGGTGACCTTTAGTTTTTTATCTAAGGAACATACCCTGTAAATTACTACATGGGCACCGAGTTGGCCTTCATCAAAAATTTTCATCCATGGATAGATGGATAGGCTAAGAGGTTCAATAGGATATTGGAGGATATGTTGATGATGCATGTGATACATAAAAAATGGAAGTGGGAAATGTATCTTCTATTGGTATAGTTCTCCTACAACAATAGGCATCAATAATCCTTGAATATGGGTCTGTTTGAGGCATTGTATGGGTAGAATCGCAATACTCCCTTCAGTTGGAGCGATCTGGTTAACAGGGTATTGATTGGGTCGAACATGTTGGCAGAGATGGAACATGAAATGAAAGTGATCCAGAAGAATTTGAAAGAAGAAAAGGATAGGTAGAAGAGTTATGTAGACTGGAAAAAACTTGTTTAAGGAGTTTCAGGTTTGGGAACAAGTGTACTTGCGCATCAAGCCCATAAGAGCTCATTGTAGATTGGATCATGTGCTAGGCTCACACCATGGTTTTGTGGACCCTTTAGGACTATTGAGAGGATCGGACTAGTAGCCTATCAACTTACATTTCCTTCCAAACTAAAATTCCATGATTTTTTTCATATATCATTGCTTAACAAGTATGTTAAATATGTTTATCATGTGATTGAATGGTATGTATTGTAGGTGGAACCAGATGGAGAATTTCAACTGGAGCCTTAATGTATATTGCAGAGAAAGGTGCTCATGCTCCAGAATCGAACAATAGAGAAAGATAAAGTGCAATGTAAGAATGTTGGGATGGATGAAGCTACATGGGATAAGGTGGATCAAGTTCAAGCTATGTCTACTTCATTTTTTCCTAGTTGAGGCAAATCAGTTTTGGTACAATATTGGTATATGTTTTGGCGTGTGTTTTGGTGTGATGTTTTGATATATGTACATATGTATGTGGATGTAAATACTTCCATGAGATATGCTATAAAGCTCCAATAAGTGGAATGGGTGTCACGTAAATATATTTTTCATGTCATTATGTTGTCATGTTGGTTGCTTTTCAACAAGGTGATCATTTTAAATATTGCATCGAGCTATGTTATAAAGCCCCAAGAGAAATATGTTTTATTTCTAGCATTTTTGTTGAGTTATATGTGTGATGAACATCGAGGATGGTGTCCCCCAAGGGGTAGGGTTCTATAACAACCTTGGTGGAAATTCCATGTAATAAAAGTTAATAAAGGAGAAAATAATAACCACGATTTATGGGACACTTATTCCAAGCTCAATGTTGGGAAAAACATCTTATTGGGTGTTCATTTAAGTTAATATGGCTAAGGAGATTGGAAAAGGAAACGACAAAGGGTTTGGAAAGGAAAAATGGAATTTTTGGCTCATTTATCTATGAAAATAATAGAAATAATGAGAAAAGGGAGGTGAAAGGTCACAAGTTGCATGAGAGGAGGAAAATGAAGGAAAATAATAGAAAATGAAGAAAATAGAGGCCTCAACAATAAAAAGGATTTTGAGGGTTGGTTGGTACCTTTTTTCATTTCATTTTTGGAGCTATCTCATTATTATCTCTCTCTCTCTCACTCACTCACTCTTGGAAACTTAGAGTTTCTCGGAGAACTTTGGAATTAGATCAAGAAAGGCAAAGAAAGCAGGAGGAAGGAAGGAGCAAGAAAGGAAGAGCAGGATGAAAAAGCTACAACAGGATTCTTTGCAAGCATTGATTTTCATGTGTGATTTCCTTGCTAGATTTGGTATGAATTATATTGCATGTGGCTTTTTTCTGTCATGGCATGGGTTTTTCCAGGTGTGACATTGTTTTCAGCCTAGCCTTTTTATTTATAGATAGCTTTGATGACATGGGTTCTCATGCTTTAGTTGAGCTCAATTGTCGGATGGATTCAAAGAAGAGTGAGGTGGATCTCTAAAATGACAAGCACATGGCCTAATGATCCTTGAACCAGACTGCGGATCATAGTAAATCCACTGGCCTAGTGACCACTAAACCATATTATGGGTTGCGGTAAGGCCACGATTATGTGCCTCGGTGGGCCTACGAATCATTGTCGGTGAATGACGGGATATATGGTAAAGCCAAGAGGTCGATCACTCTCCGTTGGTCCTAGTAGTCCCGGGATAGGATGTATGGTAAATATTGAATACTGGGTCTTGATGTAGGGCCTATTGATCCCTGGATCATATTGTGGATTATAATAAATCTTGAGAGACTAGGAGGCAGTAAAATTCCTCATGGTGTAGGTGGAGAACTCTGGTAGAATACCTTCCTGTTTGGTTCTTTTTGGTTGGTTATGAGTCCCACATTCATGCTTCGAATATGGGACAAGGTTGACTGGATCAAGAGATATTTGGCTAAGCCAATCTATGGTCGGGTGGAATGTGGTAATCCCATCCTTGGTTGGTTTTCACATTCATTAATGAGAAGTTCATTTCCTTGGAATTTGATGTGTAAATTTACTGGTTTATATGTGGATCATATGGCTGATGTATCCATGATATTTTTATTTTTATTATTTTGGTTATGAGCATGTATTTTGACAGTGATGATGTATGACTCTCCTCATGTTTTTTTGGTAAATGAATAAACAATGTATTTATGACCTAATAGATGATACTTCATCTAATGATGTAAGGGAACAATGCTTCTTAGAGATTATCAAATAAGTATGTGACCCCTATGTCCATATTTTTTATTTAAACCTGTAGATTACATACTTGTGACATATTTGACCAAATACCTGGCATCGCTAGTAAGGGTCCAGTAAATTCCTTATTATAGTATTTGCATTTTCACCATTGTTTCATTGTTATATTTCATTATTGAGCTTGTAATTGAATTTTTTTCAGTGACTTGGGCTCTGGGCCTCAAAAAGTGGCTCAAAACCTGGGGACACTGGCATAAATTTGTGGGAAAAATTCCTTGGATGCCTGCTTTCATACTCTATGGGAGCATCCAGATCCTCCCAGATGCACCCATGCCTATAGTAATGTGGGAGCATCCAAGGGTTTGAAGGCCTAAAACATCAGTGGGACAGGGGGTTAGTTTCCTGAGGGGTTTGGATGGCTCTTGGGAATATTTTTCCTAATGTGGAGGGTATGGATGATGTGTTTCCATCGGTTTCACTTCCTTAAGGTCACCCAAGAGGTTGAATCTAATCATAGTAACTCTTCATCACATTTTTACCCCGGTTGGCCGGTTACTTGGGTAGATGTGGGATGAGGGTGTTACAGTTGGGCCTGGATACACCTCGACCCCCAACTTAGTCGGGCCTTTGAGTAAGTTGGGAGATGGGATAATTGAGAGAAAATGCAAGTCTACAACATAGAAAATGCTTTGACCCCCAACCCTTGACTATTTATTTATTGTTTCGGTCATTTTTATTTAATAAATAATATAATTTGAAAAACCAAGTTTCCATGACACTTCCCATTTGTATGAGGTGATTGGTGGATGACACATGGTATTTTTTTATTGGGTGATGTAATTTTTTTGGGACGCACATATAGATGATGACGTGAGCAGTGACAACAAACCAATAAGGTTGTCACACTACATGGCATTTTGATTTGGAATTTTTGGGTGGCCAATAGGGAAAAATATGAATGACAAGTGGCACCACTTCAAAGCTGTAAAATGGCATGAATGATCCATAGATGATACCAACAAGAGGATGTAGTAGTTCCTTGAATTTTGGGCCAGAGATTGTGTTGGGTGAAGTTTTTATGTGTATTTTTTTTGGCAAAAATCAATGAAATTTAACTTAGAAGTTCAAAATTTGATCCAGTTAGGAATCTATGCCAATTAGAGGCAATTCAAGCGCATAACAAGGATTGTAGGCTAACCTTCGACCTCCAACCTGCATTGGAAATTATGCCAAGGATCACATCTTTATCCATTTTTTTAGTGTTAATGATTTTGGTGGAAAATTAATTGTTTGTGGATGATTTTGGACTTTGGATTAGTCAGTGATGTATACAAAACTTAAATAGTCTTGGCCTCATTCAAGACCCTGACCGATGGTATATAATTTGGCATTTACCACCATATTTAGTGAAAAGCACAAAACTAGCAGAGCACCAAGGTTGGAATATCAAGAATGAAAGAGTAACCAACTGAACTAATGGAATGGACACAATTGGAGTTATATTTGGAAAAAATTTGAAATTTGATGATGCCCCAAAATTAGAAGCTTTTCTAAAACCTGTAAAAATACCAAAATTACATATTTCGACAGATTAACTCAATTTTTATCCTAGATCCAACGTAGAAGTGTTAGAAGACTTAAATATCAGATCCAAAAGACTTGAAAAAAGTGGTAGGTGAGAGAAAATAAGATTTCATCCATGAAAAAGAGCTAGGCTTAACTAAAAGTTTAATGACTAAAAATATTATCTCAAGTTTCTATATAAGTGGAATCAAATTTACAAGAGGCGTGTATTATGTTGGTTGCTGATTTAATTCATGGATTGATGTTATTGGGGTGGATGGTGGATTGGTAGGTGATGAAATATTTCTGAAGGTGATTTTATGGTGGTTTGGGTGAGTGATTTAGGTCATTAATGATTTTTTTTATGAAAGGAATTGGCCTTCATGATTTCAGTTTGAAAATGGAATAAAAGATGAATAATTGAGGTCAAGCAAATAGCGACTTGCAGATTAGGGTTTGTAGCTCCTTCCAGTAGAGGTTGATAAATAGTTAGGTGTTCGAGCTCCTTTCAGTTTTAGTTGATAAACTAGGGGTTGTAGCTCCTTTCATTTGTATCTGATAAATCAAGGAGAAGTAGCTTCCTTCTAGTTGTAGCCAAAGAACTTTGTAACAATAGGTATAAGCTTATGTTTGTAAAAATAATTGAAGAAAAATTTGAAGAATATATGTGTGATTTTTTGTGCTTCTTCTGTTGATTCTTGTGATGTTGATATTAACTATTTCTTAAGCTTTTATTATTTTCCTAGTATTCTACATTAGTGAATGAAATTTTTTAAATTCCTACATTATTGATTCACCACCCCCCCTCTCAACGTTGTCCTAGTTTCTAGCAAATAAAATAAAATATATGGTGTTTTAAAAAAATAAATACTTCCTAACAATTGCTAGGGATCATAACTAGGTCTCGAAAATTACAACACAAAATCCAAGCCAAAATTGCTATACAATGGTCCTTCCTTGGCCATCCCTTGGGATCATTATATAGTTAATATTTGGTTCAATGATAGGGGTAGTGTATGCTACATATCAATACACATTACAAACTTTGGCAAATACTATGCATTATATCCAATGAACATACCACCAATCAACATGGTCAATACCCCATGACTCTTGTTGTTCTAACAATAGTATATGTGTTTTCCCCCATGGGGATAAGTCATTTTTTATGGGTTGTAGTGTTACAACACATGGATATTCTCTATCCACCATGGTTTGAGTCATCGTTTATGGGTTGTTGTGTTACAACTTATGGATATGCCCTATCCACCATGGGCTACTTTCTCAAAAAAAAAAAAACTCAATACATATTTCTCTATTTTGAGCCTCGTATATGCCCATTTTTCCATTGCATAGTACCATTATTCATAACCTAAATTTCAACACCCTTACGCTCATTTCACGTCATAATTCCATCATTTATCGCTAAATCACATCCTATGCCTCGTGGTTGATTATCATTATTTTTATTAGCTTTTTGATGATTAGATATGATCTAGTTGTGATTTACTAATGATGGTTTCACTAAGTTCATTTTCCAAAGCATTCTACTAGTAGAAGTCTCCACAAGTATATTTTAAATAGTTACTGCAGAGTTGAGTATGAAATTTTTGTAGGTGAAAATCAAAATTTTGTGATCAAATAAGGATGAATTGTGAAATTTTGACACATGAGTTTTGTTTATAGTACCCATACTCATGTAACCTAGAATCCGTTTGGAAAAATTCATCTTCGTGAAGGAGATATAGTCGGGGGGATTTTCCAATGAAGTTTTAAGTATAGATTTGGGTCAAAAATTGGATTTGATTATTTTTAGCCAGAACCATGGTTTGGATTAGTTTCTTTGTGCTCAAAAAAAGTGGAATTAGCTCCTCCAGTTATGCAACCCAACCATCATCCAATTGAAGGCTCTCTAGAAGTTTTAGATATGGCATATATTATTTTGTTGTTATGTTTTTTTGGAAAATGGTTATGCTCTTTTTCATCAACAACTTTGTATAAAAGCCAGATCTTTGCATGTACAAGGGGGATTTTAATCATGAATGGAAAAAATTGAATTGTCAAGTGTTGTTCACACTTTTCTCTGTAATTGAAGATCGATTTTCAATTAATCAAGCATGGTTATGGTTTGATCCGTTCATTTCAAGTTTCATATTTCTTGTGGATTTCTAATTCGAATGTCTTAGAATACTTCTCCTACTGTAATCTATTTAATCTTACCCAGGTATGGCTGGGCCTACCATCATCTGGGACAAGCTCCTTTGTAGAATTCTAGGTATTAAAATTGTGTGTCAACTTGTTATGTTCAATTTCATTCAGACATTTATAAATTAGATTCAGGTTCTTTGAACATTTGTGTGATATATGTTATTTAAATCTCAGAGTTCTTATAATTTAATGTTCTTAGTTTGCATCCAAAAATTGTAAAAAAGGAAAAGAAGTGTTGAAAATGCCTATATGAATTTCCAAACCTCATATAATTGTGTGAACCAACTGCACAGAGTTAGACTCTGTCGCTTGGGAAAAGCATAGAGTATTTTTTCGATTTCTGAGTTTAAAACAATTCCACACATTAACTTATGATGGTAGTTATGAAGTCAATCCTCCTTTAATGCATTGAATAGATCAAACAGTGATGAATTTTTGATTTGATAAATATCTATATTGTGTGATGTCTTATATCATATTGCGAATTATGAATGTCGGAATAATCTTAATGTCATTTATGCATCACTGTGTGATAGCATTTGATTTCTAGTATGCGTGAGTTAAAGAGTGAATGCAATAGATATAGGCTGACATTGTGTCTCAGTTAGATACGAAATATCTGATGGTTGTTTCGATACTGATAGTAAATTTTTGAATAGGTCACATGATTTATTCTTAGAACAGTGAATTATTGGTAAAAATTTCTTTCATTAAGTAGAGTAACTTAGCTTGAAAGGCATTGGGTGATTAGCTAATTTTTATAATTTGTTTTAGATAGAATTCGATAGTGAAATAATTACATTCTCATTCTATCATTACTTGAAGGTGTAATTCATATTTAGTATTTGCATTGAGTGAAGAATTCTTTAAATATGTGTGGTTTTTTTATTTATTGAGGTGAGATAGTCAAGTTAGGTACAGTGTTAGAAATAACATGATTTGATTCAGTTGAATTTCCTCTAGGAAAACATTAATCCAATTTAGCAACGGATAGTAATCAAGCTCAAACAATAGTCTAGATATGACCTTGCAAGGAGTAAAGAGTTGAGTGTAGTTGTTTCTATTTTATAGAAGAGTTTTCTTCGTCGTGTGTGGGAGTAACTAGATTTTCTAATTGTTTTGTTATTCCTTCAGTTGTGTTATGCTTAAGTTTGATGATAAGGTAGCTTAAGATGAGTGCTATTTTTATTCATATTAGAGTAAGTGTGGTTAATATAAGTTTATATTTGTTTTTTATTTGATTATTAATTATGTGTTAGAAGGATTCTTTGCTAATATAAAATAAGAATATTGGATTGTAGAAACATTAGGAAGTAGAAAAATGTGGTTTGAAAAAGGCTAAGTAAATTTATTTCTTTTTAAGCATTCTTTGTTTGCAATTTAAATAGGCCTCAGATAACATAAATTGATCATCATTCTATACTAAGAAATATTTTTCAAGGAAACCTATACACTATGTGTTTCAACACTGAACCAAAAGCACAGTACAACTCATGTTTACGACTCCTAGATTTATAATTAAATGTTAAGAGGTTTAATTCACGAATTAAAACTCTCAAAATTTTGGTGTCATTGTTGGGGAGTTGTATTATGGTTCAAGTTACAGATTTTCAAAGATATTTCATGGCAATCAGAGGGTGGACAGTGTACGGTAAGACATGAGTGAAGAGTCACACATCCACTATTGTGTGGTTGCTCCAAAGTCTGGCCATTTTTCATATATTTGAGCTTTTATTTCCTTTCCTTTATGTGTAGAAGTACAAGCAGGCCTTAGAATAGTCCAAAACATTCTATGAGACATTTACTTTCGAAATTGCTTCACTTTCAATAGATTAAATAGTACTTTGGTCCAACTTTTTATGAGAGTCGTGAGCTTTATTTCAGCTAATAGATTTTAATTTCATTTATTTTCAGATTCCAATATTTAATGTTATATCTTTTTCTTATGGTGTTTTGAGAACCCCTGGGTACTAATCTATGTTGTGAGAAAGGGATCATCAACCAGTAGGTGAAATTCAAGAATGATTCAGAGCTTGAAGAATGTCCCTCAAAACACTTTCTCAAATCTTAGCAGTAGTTGGGGTATCTTCCTCTCAGGAAGAGTTCATCCTGACCGCATTCAGGAAATTATTTATCTCTACTCCCCAACCAAAAAAATATTTGTAAGTCTCCCTTGATTCCTCTTGCCTATCTACCAAGGATATCGATGAATCATGTACTAAATCTGATGGGGAGCATCCAGTTGCACCTAAGATCAAATAACTTTCACCATGTCCTACAAAAAGCCTTGTATGCATTCCAGAGACCAATTATCCAAGTTTTCTTGACAAGACCAAGGAATACTTTCAGAGTGGTCCAAAAGAATAAATGAGCCAATACCACCAGGATTACATTAAGCGTTGGTTCTAGATCATAATCGAGTCAAAGTACCACTCTCTTCTTCAAATAATATTTGTATCACATCTTTCAAATTTGTTGATTGTTCATGCTCATATACCTTCTAAATTTTATATGTTAAATCTAGGCATGATTATGTCCTTGTACTTGATCCACACATGGCTTCATTGGAAATTCTCTTTCACTTGAAGGAGGATTTCTTCTTTCCAGTATAGTAGGAAAGTTAGTATTGTAAATAAATAATAAATGAAATAGTAAAGAGAAAAATAATTCCTTTTTTGAAAACTAGCTTGTCTTATGCAATCGGACAAAGATTTTTCTTGAAAACTAGGTAAATGGCGGTAAAGGTTACCAATAAAATTTGTAAATTTGTATAAGTTCTTCAAATCATGTATCTCTTAAGTTATTATGTTTGTACTCGAGTTGGTTGATGTGGGATTCCTTAAGGACCACCTACCAATGATCCTTGTCCCATCGACATCAGCACATTATCTGGGACCATAGGGTTAGATAAGGTAGATGGGAGCCTACATGCCTTAATGGAAAGTATCCTTGTCATATACTAAGGAAATACATTAATTTTTCTTGGCGGATGAATTCTACAGTCCATTCGACTCCAACAAACATATTCATGGATAGTAGAATGTATTTGGTGCCTTGATTCCCATTGACATCAAGGGTGGGATATCTCACATTGGTTAATGACATCATCAATGGTCAGTAATCCAATGATTCTTGCTTATGTTTGACATTAACACCATTTATTCACATAAGAAAGATTGGACATGGGTGTGTAGCGGTTGAAGACTATATGGTTTTGAGATCTCGACACAGATTTGTAGTAGTTTGGATTTTTATATTAGCATTTCCATTATTATTTGTAGCAGCAGTCACCTTTCCTTAGTTGTTTTCGGACATACAACTCCTCAAGAATGGGGGAGAAGGGGACCTTCAATTCATCCTTTAGCCCTTCATTTCAACTCTTCATCTCATCCTTTAGCCTTCTTCAACAGATCAGATCAGTAGTCACATCAGCTCCAGCCATTCCATCCTCCACTTCATTTTGCAGCACCAGGCACATCAACGACAAAGGTAAAACTTGAGGTAAATTTGGTTTATGATTATATAATTCATTAGAAGGTTGAATAAGCTTAATTATTCACCAATTCTCATTCCACACATTTCATCTTTCATAAACCATTATCCTTCTATTTCCTTCCATTCACTCTGCATATACTCTGATTACAACACCATGTTAAAAGAAAAAGCCTTATGGTGCATTAATAAAAGCAGCCTCTGGGATGTATTCTCCTTCCATAATAGCAATAATTAGGATGAAGTCATTACTTCCATGAAATAATAAAGGAAAAACACCTATAAACATTGGCCTCATGAATAAAAAGTATGCAAGCGCCCACTCACCATCTCCATCACCTCTTGATTTCATTCATCATCTCTCCCTCATCCATTCATTTATTTTCCTCAATTTTTATTGCTCTAAAAATCATTATGAAGAGTGTTGCACCACAAGAACCAAAACCTCCAAGTATTCAAGCAAGTGTTGCTCTACAAGAACTAGCACCTTCAAATATCCAAGCGATGTTGTCCCACAAGAAACAACATCTACAAAACAATGTTAAGAATATGTCAATGAGAAAGAGATTTGTTTTCATGAGGAAATGAAAAAACTCAGACATGGGGGGATGTTGAGCCTTGTATATGCCAATTTTTCCATCGCATAGTACCATTATTCATAACCTAAATTTTGACACCCTTACACTCATTTCACATCATAATTCCATCATTTATCACTAAATCATATCCTATGCATCATGTTTGGTTATAATTAGTTCTATTAGATTTCGATGATTAGAGATCATTTATTCGTGAATTACTAATGATGGTTTCACTAAGTTCATTTTCCAAAGCATTCTATTACCGGAAATCTCCACATGTCAATTTTAACTAGTTACTACAGAGTTGAGTATGGAATTACTGTAGGTGAAAATCTAAATTTTGTGATCAAATAAGGAATAATTGTGAAATTATGACACACAGGTTTTGTTTAGAGTACCTGTATTCATGTAACCAAAAACCCGTTTGGAAAAATTTGTCTTCGTGAAGGAGTTATGGTTGGGGGAATTTTCCAATGCAATTTTAAGTACAAATTCAGGTCAAAATTCGGATTTGATTATTTTTAGCCACAACCATGGTTTGGATAAGTTTCTTTGTGCTCAACAAAAGGAAAATTATCTCCTCTAGATATGCAACTCAAACATCATCCATTTGAAGGCTCTCCAAAAGATTTAGATATTGCATCTATTAGTTTGTTGTTATGTTTTATTTGGAAAATGGTTATGCTCTGTTTCATCAATAGCTATATATAAAAGCCAGAGCTCTGCATGTACATGGGGGATTCTAATCATGAAGGGAAAACATTGAATTTTCATGTTTTGTTCATAATTTTCTCTGTAATTGAAGACCGAGTTTCAATTAATATGGCATGGCTATGGTTTGATCCATTCATTTAAAGTTTTAAATTTCTTGTGAGTTTCTAATTCTAATGTATTAGAATACTTCTCCTACTGCAATCTCTTTAGGCTTACCGAGGCGTGTCGGGCTTGCCATAATCTGGGACAAGATCCTTTGTTGATTTCTCGGTATTTAAATTGTGTGTCAACTTTTTACGTTCAATTTCATTCAGTTATTTATAAACTATATTTATTTTCTTTGAAAAACTATGTGATATATGTTATTTAAATCCCAGAGTGCATATAATTGTTCTTAGTTTGCATCCAATAGTTGATAACGATGGAAAATAAGTGTTGAACATGCATATATGAATTTCCAAACCTCATATAATTGTGTGAACCCACTACGTAGAGATAGACTTTGTCTTTCAGGGAAATAATAGTGTCCCTCTTCGATTTCTAAGTCTAAAAAAATTACACACATTAAATTATGAAGGAATATGTGAAGTCAATCCTCCTTTGATGCATCAAATATATCGAACAGTGATGAAGTTTCGATTTCGTAAATAGTTGTATTGTATGATGACTTATATCAGATTGCGAATTATGAATGTCTAAAGAATCTCAATGTCATTTATGTGTCTCTGTGTGATAACATTTGATTTCTGGTATGTGTGAGTTAAAGAGTGAATGCAATAGATAAAGGTTGGCATTGTGTCTCAGTCAGATAGGAAAGATCTCATGGTTGTTTAGATACTGAAAGTCAATTTTTGAATAGGTCACATGCTTTCTTTTTAGAACAATGAATTAATTGGTAAACATTGCTTTCATTAATTAGAGTAACTTATCTTGAAAATCATTGGGTAATTAGCTAGTTTTTATGATTTGTTTTAGATAGAGTTCGATAGTGAAATAATTAGATCCTCGTTCCATCATTACTTGAAGGTGTAATTCATCTTTAGTATTTTCATTGAGTGAATAATTCTTTAAAGATGTGTGGTTTGTTTTATTACAAAGGAGAGATAGTTAAGTCAGGTATAATGTTAGAAATAGCATGATTTTCTTCAGTTCAATTTCTTCTAGTACAACGTTAATCCAATTTAGCAGCAGATAGTAATCAAGCTCAAACAATAGTGTAGATTTTACCTTGCAAGGAGTAAAGAGTTGAATGCATTTTATTTTTATTTTGTAGAAGAGTTTTTTTTTGCAGCGTGTGGGAGTAATTAGATTTGCCAATTGTCTTTTTATTCCTTCAATTGTGTTATTCTTTAGTTTGATGTTAAGGTAGCTTAAGATGAGAGCTATTTTTTATTGATCTTAGAGTAAGTGTGGTTCACATAAGTTTATAGTTGTTTTTTATTTGATTATTAATTCTACCTTAGAAGGATTTTTTTCTAATTTAAAATAAGAACATTGGATTGCAGAAAGATTAGGAACTAGAATAGTGTGCTGTGACAAAGGCTAAGTAAATTGATTTCTTTTTAAACATTATTTGTTTGTAATTTCTATAGGCCTAAGATAACAAAAATTTATCATCATTTTATTGAAGCAATATTTATCAAGGAAACCTATTCACTTTTCATTTCAACACTGAACCAAAAATGCAGTACATCTCGTGTTTATGACTCCCAGATTGACAATTAAATATTAAGAGGTTTAATTCGTTAATTAAAAACATCAACACTCTATCATCACAAACTTGAATAACAAGAATAATAAAAAATAATTTGTCCCTTGCTTTCCCAATTTGAAACCAAGAAGAATCAAATTCCAATGAACTATAACAAACATAAAGCTTATCATTTGAGTCAAGAGTGGTGTATTTGTAATACGTTAAATGGTGCACACATTTTGGGTGTATCAAATATTCATTGATAAGGCCAATGGTGGATTTCAACAAAAATTGCACGACAATTTATTGCTTACAAAGTTTGCATCTTTCCACTAATTGTGTAACAACCCTGGTGAAAATTCCATGTAGTAAAAGTTTATAAAGGAAACAATAATAACCATGGTTGATGGGACACTTATTCCAAGCTGAATGTTGGGAAAAATATCCTAGTGAGGGTGTTCATTGGTTTATTATGGCTAAGTAAATTGGAAAAGGAAAAGGCTAAGACATTTGGAAAGGAAAAATGGCATATTTGGCACATTTATTTATGAAAATAATGGAAAGTAGGATAAAATGGAGGTGAAAGATCATGGGTTTCATGTGAGGAGGGAAATGAAGAAAAATAATGGAAAATGAAGAAAATAGAGGCCTAACTGATAAAAAGACTTATGAGGATTAGATGTTACTTTTTGTTAGTTCAGTTTTGGGGCTCTCTCATTACTCTCTCTCTCTCTCTCTTGGAGACTTAGAGTTTTCTTGGAGCACTTTGGCATTGGATCAAGAAAGGAAAAGAAGGAGAGAGGAAGGAAGGAACAAGCAAGGAAGAGGAGGATCAAGAAGCTATAGTAAGATTATTTTTTAGTATCTATTTTCATGTGTGATTTACTTGCTAGATTTTACATGCATGGTATTGCGTATGGTTTTTTATGTCAAGGGATGGGTTTTACCAAATGAGATAGTGGTTTTCACTCTAGCCTTGTCATTTCCAGATAGCCATGGTGTGATCGATTTCTCATGTTTCGGTTGAGCTGGATTTTCGAATGGATTCAAAGTTGAGCGAGGTGGATCCTTGAATTGATAGAACACATGGCCTAGTAACCCTTGAACTGGATTGTGGGTTTCAGTAAATCCAGATAGTGTGTTTCCTTAGTGGGCCTAGGAATCCTCGATCAATGAATGAAGATATATATGGTAAATCCTAGAGGTGGTTTCTTTCCATCAGGCCTAGGAATCCCATGTTGGGATATATGGTAAAGCCTGGAGAGTCTGTCTCAGTTTAGGGCATAGTAAACCTTGGATCAGACTATGGATTGCAGTAAAGCCTGAGAGACTAGGAGACAAGAAAATTCATCACGGTGTAGGTGGATAAATCTGGTGGCATCCATTCTTATTTTGGCCCAGTGATCAAGTGTAGAACATGGTAAATCCTGTATGACATGTTTATTTTTTTGGCCTACTGATCAGGTGTGGATTACGGTAAAGCCTAATTTACATTGATGATGATGAAGTGGTTTATCCTCGGAATGCTCTGGTTGGTTCTTTCCATTTTATCCCCATATTTATGCTTGTAATATGGCACGAGAATGATTGGATGAAGAGAGATTTGTCTCAACCAATCTATGATTGGGTGGAACATGGAAGTCCCAGCCTGAGTTGGTTTTTGTGTCCATCAGTAAGAGGTTGTCTCTTTGAAATTTTATGTGTAAATTCATTGGTTGATATGTGGATTATATGGTTTTTTTATCCTTGATATTGTTTTTGTTATTATTTGGTTATAATCATGTATTAGGACAGTGATGATATATGGCTCTCCTTATGTTTTTATTTGTAAATGAATGAACAATGTATCTATAAAAAAAAAATGATATTGTAGCTAATTATGTAAGGAAGCAATTCTTCTTAATGATTCTTAGATAAGTATGAGACACCTATGCTTAGATTTGTTGTTTACACCTTTAGATTAAATATTTGTGATATGTTTGGTGAAATTCCCTCCATGGCTAGTAGGGGTCCTATCTAGGCCATGTCATGGTTTTTACAAATACATCATTGTTTCACTGTGTTATTTCTTTTTTGAACATTTCATTGAGTTTTGGGCAATGGCCTAGGTTTTGGGCCTAAAATATTTCCTTAAATCTCGTGGACACAAGTGCATGTTTGGGAAATTTAGTCCCTGGACCGAGGCATGCAAGCTTGTGCGTATGTACAGATCTTCCTATATGCACTCATGACCATACTATGGGAGCGTCCAGGGGTTAAGTGAGTTAAAAAATCAGTGGGGCCTAGGGGCTAGTTACCTTAGTGGTTATGATGGTTCCTAGGAGTCTTGTTATTGATGTGGAAGGTCAATATGATGTTCTTTCATCAGTTCCACTTCCTTAAGGTCACCTAGGAGGTTGAATCTGATCATAGTAGCCTCTTGTCACATGTTTACCCCGGTGGACCAGTTAATTAGGTAGATATGGGAGGAGGGTGTTACAAATTGGATGACATTAGGAATCAGATGAAAATTTGAATGATGGATGATGATAAGAGATTCATGATTACATTTAATGTGTCTCTCACCCAATAAAATGATGACATGTCGACATATGTATAGTTATCCCTACCACCATAAACTAGTCATACATTAACACGTGGCACATTTTGGTACCATTAGATGATGTTGTCAATATGTTCAAATCAATGTGTTAGTTGATGAAAACATTGGAAGTAGTGTGTTGTCGCCAAAGTCTTCCATGTGGAAGTTAGTTTCGAAAAGTTCTGATAAGTGAAAAGTGCAAATGTGTTTGACATGTGACACCTCTCATAGGCTACTATATGGTGTAATGAAAGCATATTGACATCAACACGTAGGTGACCAAGGCCCCCTAAACACCTGGTTATGTTAAATGGTCATATAGAACATGCAAATTTTTTAAAGATTGACAATATTTTCATATGAAACAATCATATGGTGAATGGATGTTGGCCCATGGTCAGAAAAATTAGCCCTAGGACCACATGGACTAGATATATATATGTCATTGGAAAGGTATCAAAGAAACCTATTCAACCATATTATTTATAAGATCATTAGGACATCATAACTACATCTAAAATAGAGATAAATTTAAGCTCATTTAACTTGATAATATCTTGTAAGAGACATAGTTATCATAACACTTCATAGAGGGTACTGTTACTTCCTAAATCATCACTAATAATATTTTTTTTGTCCTAGACAACCCTTTGAAATAAATGACATCGTGTTTTCATCAATGAAAAAACTATGTGCAACAATGTCCCCCTCTATCATTGATAGTGACACCACTAGACATTGATGGTCAAATGACCTCAAACCTACAACAAAAGTCTCCCCCTATTTTAAGTACAAATATTCTCCATATATTGACTCCTATATTCTCTTCTTTGTATCATTGTCCATAATATCTTCCAATTTGACACCAATGCAAAAGGGTCACTAAAGACTATCAAAATTGTCATTCTTATGATTGAACTTAATCTTGCATTTTATTAGTGCCTATCAAACCTCCATAACATGTTCCTGTATGCTCCTTTGGACCTAACTGAATCATGTTACCTTTATGCTAGCATGATTCCATTTTGTCAGTTTCTACCCCTAAGACAATGCTTCCAATGCTACTAATAGTTTTTCTTACATATTGACAGTATCCCACTGAAACCATGCTTGCATGCTATCCTTAAAGCGATCCTAAATTTTCTTGTGAACCTATACATGTGATGGTGTCTCACCTTTTTTATTGCATCTAATAAAACATGCATTCTTTCAACTTCAACTATCCTTAATTTACAACTGAGATATCATCATCAATTCATATTAATCAATGTAAGCATCATAGTCCACATACTATCCTCATAAAACTGTTTCTTCATGTCTTGAATAATATTTCACCAAGATATTAGATTTAGGAGATAATATGTAATCAAGATTCTTCTTTGCCTCTTCTCCATCTTGTAGAATTATTCCATGTATTAATGGAAAGGCATTCTCTTTTATACCATCTTGAGTTGATTCTACAATGTCGTGCTATGTTATCTCATGCTATATGACCTCCATTCTGACATATGTAACATTCAACATTACGATTTAATACTTGTGGAAATGGATAAGGTATTATCCTAATTTGGTCTACATGTTTCCATCTAGGCACCAAATCATATCCTCAATATCTCATAACATCAGAGGTCCCACAATCCTATCCTGTGTGGCCAAAATATTTTCATGAGAAAAAAGAACCAAAAATCTTATTTTCATTCTTAGATATAGAAGGAGATATTAACCTTATGAAGTCATTCCTTGGAGGAGCCATATTAATTCATTGATTTTCAACACATGTTTCATTTTTTCTTGTGGATGCTTTGTGAGGAGATATGTTTGTTTTCTAATTTTCAACACCTACTTTATTTCCTCTTGTGGGTCCTTTCTCTTCATCCTGGTTTCTTGTATTCTTCTCCTTCCTAGAATTGTCACAAGAGACATTAAAATGAACATGCTTAGCTTGGTTCATCACTTGCTTTATATATTCAAGAGTGATGCTACTAGATGCTATGAAATTTTGATCTATCCTTTTAGGATGATATTCATTTGATGAGATTGGGGTACCGTTGTTATTAGGTGCCTCACAATTTCCTTGATAACAAATACCTACTTTAATGACAGGATATCTATGCATGATGAAGATGTGATCTAGGGATTAAATTTCTTTGTGGAACTTTAAACTCAACTGCTCCAACTCCTCTCTAAAGAGAACAACCTATTCCTCTATTATTTCACAAATTTTATACTTTTCATTCAAATGTTCAGCCAAAATTTCCTTCAACCTTTATGCTTCTTCTAATTCAACTTTGAGAGACAAAATGGTGTCTTCATTTAGGGTTTTGTCTTAAAGTTTCGATATCAAGTGACCTTCCTTATTTCTAAGGATATTTATGTATTTTAGTGCAGATCTAAGTTCTCCTTCATAATCTCTTTCTACTTTATATACTTCATACTTATCAATGAATAGTATTTCACCTCTTTCTTCATTGGTCACACTTTCATTTCTTTCACTATCACTATTATTTTTAAGTCGAAATTATTTTTCTTAGTAGCTTTCTTCTTCTTTTGATGCTTATATTTGAATGTTGACACATCATCACTAGCATTAATCTTAGCACCAGGGAATTTAGATGCATAATGACCTATACTTCCACATTCAAGGCATTTTAAAGGTAGCCTACCTTTTAAGTTGTCGATTTCACATTTTAACTTTTGGAAAAAATTGGCTCCTTCTTCATCAAAATTAGATTTTTCTTGGTATTCTTTATTTTTATCATCTTTTGCCTCCATGAAAATTTCTTCCTTTACTCCTAATTTATCCTCCTTTACTATTATCTCATATTCTTAATGAGTTGCATGAAGCATATTTATGGACATCTTGTCTACTTATGATAGTTCTTCAAGGGATGAGAATTTGGGATTAAATATTGACAAAAGGGATCTTAAAAGCTTATGAAAAAATAAGTTGTCTTTTAATTCTTAACAAAGATCTACAATGGAGTTCATAATATTCTCTGCTCAAAGAAAATATGAAGAAATATCTTCATTTTTTTCCATATTCAGCTTTTTGAATTGGCCTTTGAGAGCTTGCAGGCTAACTTATTTAACTTTCTTATCCCCTTCATAATAAGTTTTAAGTTTGTTCCATACCTCATGAGATGACTCGAATTTCATTAATTTGATGAATTATGATTTTGAAAATCCACTTAGTATAACATATTTAGCTTGCACAATAAATGTGTAGACTACGTTTTTTGCTACATCTGTTGAAATAATATCAAAACCTTATATTCAATCTCCACAATTCCAAAGCTTATGCACCCAAGGAGATGATATATGTCTACATCCTTATCTTCAAAAATTCATAAATGGACCCATCAAATATAGGGACTTTCCCACTACTCTAGTCATGGCCATTTTCCCTTGAATTCAACCTTCTAGTAGTTAACTATTCTAAAGGTAACTTTTTTTGAGAAAGCGGGTGGGAGGGGGGTTAATCAGTCTTAGATAAATTTTACCATTTCATAACTTTTCATTAATATATATATATATATATATATATATATATATATATATATATATATATATATCATAACCATAAGCATCATATCATATAAAACAATGCATCAAGAAGCTACCATCATATCATTAACACATCAAGAAGCCATCATATCACAAAGAGACACATGATTTTATGTGGAAACCCATAGGGGAGAAAACCTTAAATCCTTCTTCTTATTTACCTTCAATCCTTTACATATGTTTGTAAGATACATCCTATTGGAGGGAACCACCCCCAAGATATACAATATGCCACTTACAGTAGGCTACAAATTGATTGAGGCACCAAGCTTGAAAGTATGTTTTATGTTGAATTATGGATTACTAATAAAACACATTCCCTGAATGTGGTGCTATACATTTAGAAAAACAGATCAATGACTTTGCAAACACTTTTCCTAACAGTAAATAGACACATGGAAAGATGGAGAAACCTACTTCGAGTCCAAGCACTTCTTATTCTCCTTCTATCTCTCTTACTGTAGCTTCCAATCCAACATTGATCACCAGACTAGCTCCTACAAGTATGAACACCAAAATAGCAAAGAGATTGCAATATACAGATAGCTATTTATCTTAATCAGTTAAATCAATGAAACATGAAACATATACATCAAAAAAGAATCCATGATATGAAAGATAGAAGCCTTATACAGATACATATATGGGAAAGACAAAATCAATCTTTATTAATGGATATAAGGGGGAGGTTACAACCAACGATTGATTTGATGTCACCAACTCCAGCATCATCCCAGCCTCATCATAATGAACATCTCTCCAGAAACATATCACTCAAATCAAACACTCAATTGAGAATCCAACAACATTTATCTACCAAATTTCTTCCTTCTCAAGCACTAGGATCTGTACTTAATTTATAGATGAGCTGAAGGTAGTTTCATAATCAGTGACTTTCTAATAATATGCAAGAAATTTTCCCGAGCTCAGAGGTGTTGAATGGACACATGGATTCGATGTTTGACACATATGGACTCTTCTAGAAGGCACTGGCCATGTGGATATTCCAGAACAATGAGAATTTCGCTCCCAATTTACCAACGCACTCTTGAATGTTGGGAATTGCTTTGTAAAGCACCCTTGAATGGAGGTAAATACACATGAAAAGTAGTTAGTCCTTTGAGAGGCTGTGTTGGTGAGCTCATAGGTGATATAACATGTACTTCAAATCTTGGAAACCTTGCAACGGAAGTCATGGATTATTTTTTCTTGTTCTTAGTCTTACGGAATATAGAAACTGAAATGATAGGGGTTGAAAGACCCTATTCATTGGTTCTAGGGATGATGTCCATTTTAACCAGGTCATTGTAAATGGTGCCCAAATTGACCTATAACATTTTCCCCCTAAAGCATGAAGTCAGAATAATAATAACAATATCTTTTGAATGAGATGTTTTACACTGTGATGGGCTGGCACTGAAGCGGAGTGGCGACCTGCATCAATCTTACAATACATTACATCATGATATATCCTCTTGATCACGAATTGCTAAGGGAAGGAATTCCCATGCTCAACACATAAACTATCTAATAACATGTACATAGTGCAGAAAGTTGTCTACATTGGAATGTTTCCCAATACAGACATGCTTACAGATATAGGACCATGTTCGGATGATGATCTATATGTAAGGTCACCGTATAGATGATGTGTACAATAATCTTGAAATCACAGCTTGGATGGCTGGAACTAGATCCGGGGTCTTCTTATCTCGTTCACTCGATTGTTCGGGTACAAGTCTAGCCATGAAAATATATGATTTGTATTCAAACATGGTAAGATATCATTTGATTACCAGCCAATGATGTGAGTTGTTAACAAATTCAAGATAACCACCATTGATATCAATGGCTCTCAAGGTACTGCAGTACATTTCGTAAGGCATGAATAGATGATTTGATGTCGAACGCCAAAAAAAATATTTTGGTCAAAAGTCCAGAAGCGAGGATCTTGTCGATGTTGTAACAAGCCTCATGGTACTGTAATATGATGTTTCTAAGTGAACTTCCTAGATGATGATTTGACGTTGACAGAAAGCTACTTTATTGTGAAATGAGAGTTACTGCTTCCGGAGACAAAGTATGACTTGATATAGCAATGTTCAGGGATGACTGTCATGAGAATGAAGGTTTATGAGCATTGCAGAAGGATGAATATTCACTAAATGACTTCTCTTGAACATATCAGTGACACTGAGATGAGTTGGCAGCATTGACCCAAAACCGAAGTGAAGGTATGATGAACCATAGGTATGAATGAACTGTCAAGAAGATTACCCAACCCAAACAGTCATAATTATGGAGTGAAGTTTCATGTCCAAGAGCGACCCACTACCGTAAAAATTTCTATTCACTTTTCCAAAATTTCCCAGGTCATTTGTCAATCAATACCTCTTTATTTTTTAACAAGCTTGAGGAGGATAACATATGCTTGATCTATAATTCAACCCTTCAGGCGAATAATGTATCCTTGTTTAATATTTTAACGAGTCTAGCAATGAATGAAACTCGATTCTTTCCATGATCGACAAGGCCATCGTTGTTTTATGTTTTAATGAGCCTAACGACAGTGACAACTCTTTCCTTTTTTATATTTAGAGAGTTTGAAAAAGAGGACGAAATAAAACTCCATAATTAATTTTTTCGTAAAGTTGTCGCTCAGATCCGAAAAGGTGTAAAACAATATTTGAGAGAACCTCCTAGCCATGTTCGACTAAGGCATTCCTTTTTCATAAATAATCTATCTCAGTACGGAAAAGGGTTAAACTTATATTGACTAGATATCAATTCATTTACTTTTACGAGCTCGAAAAGACAAGTGCTCGAAAATCTTTTCACATTATCGGAGTTTGAAAAGAGCTAAAAGAAGACTCCAGAGGTTCCTTTTTCACTATTATCGAAGCTCAAAAAAGAGATAAAAGTGTGCTTCAAGTCCTTTTTCATTTTTAACAAAGCTTGAAAATTAAGGATAAAAGTATGCTTTGTGGTCAAATCATTCTTGAAATATATGTGCATGACTATTCTGCTTATCAATTGCAAACCTGTTTAGAACAACATCAAATGGATTAAAAGTACCTATTTCATGATAAAAATTGAATAAAACCATAGTCACAGCAATAAATATGAATTTTGAATAATCAAATGACTAATTAAAAGAGTTTTTCTATTTTTACCATTTGAAAGTTACCATTTGCATTTTGGAGCTCTGAACTTGTTTTTTTCCCTCGAACTTCAGCTGTTGATTGCGTGCAATTGGTAAGAATTTTTTGGTACCCCTTGCAAGATCACATGTCAAATGCCCCCTACAAAAGCACATGACCCCCAAGCTTCATTTCGTTCACCTAAGTAGATTATTGGTTACTAAAAGCTGGATGGAATGAAGGTTCATTATAAGGGAGGATTTGTTTATTTTTTTTACAAGCTTGACATAGGGAAATAATTATGCTCATGACCTGCTTCATTTTTTAACGAGGTTGACACAGTAAAAGAACCATCCTCATAACCTGTTTCATTTTTTAACAAGGTTTACAGAGTAAAATAACTATTCTCATTGTGTAGTTGAACTAGTGAGTGTGCACTAGAAAATAAGTAGTCTAACGGATTCATCATTTAAGGGGTTTCATAAGCACCAAAAATGATAAGTTATAACATGCATTGACGTGTCTTCTCTAGGGATTTCATTGAATTATTGAATTTTGGAGGGTAATTTTTGTGAAATCACTGGCCACCAAGGAGAATAACTAATGGGACCAGATTGATATTGCATTGAAGATGTGAATAAAGGATCAAGTCATTCAGTACTCATAAGGGAGGAACCATATAGGATTCCAGATGACGACATGGGTGAAGTAAATGGATGAAAAATCGAAGTTGAAGCAACAGTAGATGATGTCACAACTGAAATAGATGGTTTAGTCTAGGATGCTATCTCAGCCATGGTCAAATGACCCAGTATATACCCTATAGAATCTATTAGAACTCGAAGTGAAATAGGATCAACAAATGCAGAAGAAGGTGATTGAGGAAAAGACTCAGATAGGTAAAGCTCCTATCGAAAATGAGTTGGAGTTAAAGGTGTCTCGTCTTGTGATATTTCTTCAATCAAAATCAAACTAGGTGGAATAGCTTCGTCATCAGGCCTGAAGTATATTTTAGGTGGTTGACTGGGCGATATGGGAGACTCGATGGCCACAATAGATTTTGGAGTGACCAATATAGGAACAACTTCCAGTTGTTCGACTTCGGGATCTAGATGTTATTCACTTAGGGAATATATCAGCTGAAATACAAGGGGATGATAGACCCTATTTCATTGGTCCTGGAATGATGCCCAATTTGACCAATAGCAACTGCCCCCTAAAGCATGATGGGATCTGGATCAACTTCCAGTTGAAAAACGTCAAGTTTGGGAGGTATGGTCTCATTGATTGGATGGATCATGACCACGAGTAGTTGTGAGGACTTCGTCTTGTCAATAGTAAATGAACCAAGATTTTTTGAAACAACTTGTTTCGACTCTAGTATATGTGAAGATGATGCATCACTAGAGGTACTGATGGTACTGGTTTCGGTAGAGCGATATCGCCTTCGCCGACTAGAAGTAGTTTCCGGTGCTAAAGGTGGTTTCAATGAAATTCTATGGGAACGACGGGGAAAGGGATTTTCTTCTTCCACGATGACTGATTTATTTTATGACCAAAAATAAATAAACAAAATAAGAGGGAAACTCTAGGCAAAAGGTTTACCAAGAAACTGTGAACTGCAGAATACCTCCTGGCGAACCAAGAAGTATAGGAAAACAATATCCTTGAATGTTGTGTTTGGTGTATCACAATTTACAAGGCCGTTGACTCAGTTCACTATGGATGGATAGCAACCTAAATTTTTCCTCCCAAATATACCCGAAGATACATGGAGGCCCACGTCTGTATCAGTGTTGTCTAATGCAAAACTGCACAGTGAGAGCACCAATTTATACTTTTCGTACTATAACACCGCTCGATATACCTGAATGTATGTGGGTGAGATATGATATACTTACGTATGTGGAGTGAGGTATAACACTCATAATTTATTGTAGACAATTAACAATAGCTGCTATGTTTTACGATGCCAGAACATGTCTCTAGCCTAGAACTTCTAAATGTTATCGTTATGGTTCCAATGCTTTTTAAGGTAAATTGATGTAAATTTTAAGTTGATCTTGTTTATCAATTTTCCTTTCAAGGTTCACCTCGATGATGTCATGGAAATTCCTAAAATTCAAACTAAAATGATAAGAAACATTTTCAATTTTAGCTTTTTCAATGAAAATATTAGCTACTAAAGGGAAAGAGCAATCATTTTTCAGAGTAAACAACAAAGAGCACAAAATAATATGCAGCTTTCCTAATTTATTCCAATGCAAAACACACAATACACTACATGAAAATGTAGCTTTTTCTTTTAAGTCCCCTTAATTTGAATGCAAAAAGGAAACTATATGCATAAAATCAACAAAAACAAATGCTTTCTTTTTTTAGAAATGATGAATTTCATGACAATTTCTCTTTTAGGAAAAATGAAGAATGGAACTACAATTTTTTCTACAGGAAATGAAGAATTTAACGACAATTTCCTTTACGAAAACAAATGGATCTAATGCAGAAATAGAAATATTTTGAATTTGATTTGTCATTGATAAATAAAAACACTTAAAGAGACATTGAACAAACTTACTTTTCAAAGGAGGAAGATTCAGGTAAATTCACTGGTCTCTATGAGGCATCAGACAGTTGAAAACACAACAAACAAAATGTTGAAATTGATGGCAATGAAAAATTCAAATGGAATTTGGTTGGCTTAGGGGGCAACGCAGTCTCTAAGGGGAGAAAGTGCATTGCAAAATACTCCAGAATGGGAGACATTGTTATGCAATGCACTGTGTCTTGACCAACCGTGCGTTGGGTGTAGCAGAAAACAATATTCAAACTACTAAAACACACTTCTAATGCAATTCTTTGTTTCAAAAGCCTAATAATTGAGAGTAGATGCTACTGGGTGGATAAGAAGAGGAAAAAAAACAAAGGATGAAGGTAAACTCACCAGTGGAGTCGCCTATTTTATATGTGTAATTATGGATTACGTATAAAACACATTCCCTAAATGTGGTGCTCTACATTTAGAAAAATAGATCAAAGAGTTTGTAGACACTTTTCCTAAGTGTAAATAGACACATGGAAAGATCAAGAAACCTATTTGGGGTCCAAGCACTTCCTATTCTCCTTTTGTCACTCTTGTTGTAGCTTCCAATACAACTTTGATGGCCAGACTAGTTCCTGCAAGCATGAGCACTAAACAACAAAGATATTGCAATATACAGATGGGTATTTATCTAAATCTGTTAAATCAATGAAATATGAAACATATACATCAACTAAGAATCCATGATATGAAAGATAGAAGCTTATATAGATACATATGTGGGAAAGTAAACAACAATCTTTATTAATGGATAGAAGGGGGAGGTTACAACCAGTGATTGATTTGATTTCACCAACTCTAGCATCATCTGAGCCTCATCATAATGAAAATATCTCCAACATCATATCACTCAAATCAAACACTCAATTGAGAATCCAACAATATTTCTCTACCAAATTTCTTCCTTCTCAAGAACTAGGATCTGTGCTCAATTTATAAATGAGCCGAAGGTAGTTTCAAAATAAATAATTTTCTAATAATAGGAAAGACATGTTCCCAAGCTCAGAGGTGTTGAATGGACACATGGATTTGAATTTTGACACATATGGACTCTTCTAGAAGGCACTGGCCATGTGGAGATTCTAGGACAATGAGAATTTCGCTCCCAATTGACCAACGCACTCTTGAATGTCAGGAAGTGCTTTGCAGAGCACCCTTGAATGGACGTAACTTCATATGCAAAGCAGTTATTCCCTTGAGATGCTGCGTTGGTGAGATGATATGTGATATAACATGTACTTCAAATCTTGGAAACCTTGCTATGGAAGTCATGGATGATTTGTTCTTGTTCTTAGTCTTAGGGCATGTAGCAACTGAAATGATAGGGGATTATAGACCCTATTCATTGGTTCTAGGGATGATGTCCAGTTTAACCAATTCATTGGGAATCATGCCCAAATTGACCTATAACAGTATGAAACCAACTATTCACTATAGGCTACAACCTCATTGAGGAACCAACCTCAATAATGAGTAGGATATGACATGCTCTATGCTTCAACCTAATTTAGGCTCCAACCTCAATGATGAGTAAGCACTAACTTCATATAGGCTCCTTATGGACCTATATTTCATATCATTTTCAAAAAATATCCATTGTTATCATCTATGGATGCTAATCATTTAATTAAAGAAAAATTTTCAACCTGCAATAACTATCACTACACTCTCTATCACTATATGCAACCACAATCATTGCCATAACCTGCAATCATTGCTACTACAACTATTGTCACAATATGAAACATATCTTACTACAATCAATATAATAAATAGTTGTATCAGCCACTACTATTGGTTGTCATATTATTACCCATACTCAACTCCAATCAATTCATCAATTTGGTCACTTAAACTCCTTCTAATAACTTTCTTTTACCATATATCGAAAACCATTGTGTTCTTCTCATGAACACTAAAAATCATTTAATAGAGACTTTGGTCATAAAAATATTTCAGTACTAATTTTCATGCCTTGGTATGTAACCACCTCAGAGCCCTGATCATGGAGTTTATTTCATAATTCAATTTGGACCAATAATGCCCCGAGAAAGTCATAAAAACCATATTGAGCGATATAATAAATTAATGGTTCTACATCTTCCCCTTTCTAGGTTCTCTTCTATAAAATGTACAAACTATGATGTTTATGCTACATAATTTATATCTTCGGCCTACAAATTGCTTGAAAAGTTAAAATATATGGAGTTCAAAAAAATAACTATGACCTGACAACTGTAAGAACTTGAAGCTAGTTCTGAACATTCACAACAAAAACTCCAAGCCAAATATGCTACATGATGGTCATTTCTTGAGAATCTATTCAGATCA
Organism: Pinus albicaulis; assembly: GCA_034641835.2. Classification (NCBI taxonomy): domain Eukaryota; kingdom Viridiplantae; phylum Streptophyta; class Pinopsida; order Pinales; family Pinaceae; genus Pinus; species Pinus albicaulis. Next base: position 505,899,744 of record CM076580.1, read on the forward strand.
TAATATAATTAAGCTTTGGTTCAATGACGGGGGTGGGGAATTCCACATATTAATACATCTTTAAAACATTGAAAAGACTATGCATTATACCCAATAAACATACCACCAATCGACATGGCCAATCCTCTATGACTCTTATTGTGTTAATACATGTATATATGTTGTCCTCTGCTGGGATAAGTCATGATATATTGGATGCAGTGTTACGTTGTATCCACATGGGGCACCATCACCATACGACTCATTTATATTCCATTTCCACCATGCACTAAAACACCATGCAAGGTTTGCACAGTTACGACACATGGGTATGCCCTATCCACTATGGCTTGGGTCACCATGCATGGGTTGAAATGTTACTACTTATGGATATGCCTTGTACATTGTGGGATAATTCCTTTTGAAGCCAAGAAAAGACTTCATATTACTTCATTATTGCCAACATGAATAACCAAAACAATAAACAATAATACGTCCCTCGCTCAGCCAATTCGAAACCAAGACTAATCAAATGCTAATGAACTATAACAAAAAAAAAGCTTGTGATCTAAGTCACGAGTGATGTATTTTGATCTAGTGCTTGACAACATACATATATGTAGTTCTTGCAATCCTTAGGCTAATTTTTTCGACCATGGGTCGATGTCCATTCACCATATGATTTAGCCAACAATGGGCCAACACCAATTCACCATAAAGTCATTACATAAGACTACACCCTCAAGCTTAGGTCCATATGACTATTTATCATGATGGGGTCCTTAAGGGTCCCTGGTCATCTACATGACATCATTACACAATGTGGTAGCCCATGAGAGGTTCCTTGTGTCACCCACATTTGGAATTTTCATGGATCATAACTTGTCAAAACTTCCTTCCACGTGGAAGCCTCTAGTGGTGCCACATCACTTGCGATGATGACATCAGCTGACATGTTACATTGAATGTACTGAAAATGTCTTATCATCCGGCCATGATGCACATATATCAATGTGTGATTGGTCTATGATGGTGAGGCGAACTGTGCATGTGTCCACATGACATCATTCTATTGGGTGAGAGATGGATCTAATTTCATGCAACTCCTGTCATCATCCATCATTCATATTTTCATTTTAGTCTTAGAGTCATTCAATTAGTGGAAAGATTCATACTATTTAATTGGTAAAACATTATGAAATTTTTGTTGAAATATGCCATTGACCTTATCAATGAACAATGGAAGCGCTAAAAATATGTGCACTCTTTAATGTGTTAAAAATGTATGTTTTTACCTTATGGCATTGAACCCACAATTAATACTGAATATTCAAAAAACCATATCTTCTCATCTAGGAGGAAGTTTTTAGAGGAATATATACCATTGGAAGTTCAACAAGACCTACACAACCATATTGTATATAGGATCATTAGGATATCATAACTACATAAAAAACTTAAATAACTTCAAGCTCATTTAATTTCACTTGGTGATATCCTGTAAGAGACTTAGTTGTCATACTACTTCATAGAGGTTAAAGGTATTTTTTAAGGATTCAAATATTATGCCTATGTATAGTATTATAGGCGACTATTCTTGTTTAAAAAGTCATAAATATAGAATGTGGGTGAATATTCAGTAAAAAACATGTAATTTTCTATTACAATTGGTATTTGTTTGAAAATATTATTCAGATTCATATCTTTCGGATCTATCACATCAATATATTATTTACTAACGCGCTTCAAAAGAACAAATTTGGTTCATCATCAAGACCAATAGATCGAGAAAATATGGTCAGATAGAGTCTAAAAGAACTAAAGGGTGCAAGCAAATCGTTAGAAAAAATAATAAAAGTAATAAAATTAGCCATTGAAAAATACAAATTGAAAATAATTAAATATTATCAAATAATCTAAATAGGGAACTATATAGGATAACTAAGGGGAAAAAATTATATTAATAATTCAATATAAATACTTTAAAATAAAAAAATAAAAATTTTAAAACTAATAACTAAGAAATATTTAACTAACTAATTACAATAAAAAGGTAAAAATGTCTATCATAAAATAAAATATAATAAAATATTAATAAATAAATAATGATATCCTATAATCTCTATATATATAATTCCTATCTATAATAATTAGTAAAGAGAGGATAAAATAAAGAAATAGGGGTCAAATAAAAACATGATTAAATATTTAAGTGTCAACACGAAGTATGATAACATCAAAAAAATAACTATAAAATGATAAAAGAATACATGGAATAAATAATACATAATAATGTATAATGTATAATAAAAACAAGGGAAAAAATAAAAATCGAAGAAAATTAATATATAAGAAAAAACAAAATTAATACGAATGAAGAAAATTAAATTAAAAATTCGAGGAATAATAGAAAATGTATTTATCCAACAACAATTTAAAAAATAAAAGTAATACAAGATCACATAATAAACTAAAAAAAGGGAAGATGGAAAATAAGATGAAATGTAAAAATAAAATATGAAAACAAGAGAAACAAGGAGGCGGAGGTATGGGAGGAGAAAAAAAAAAAATAAGAAGAAGAGAATTTTGAGGAAAGAATTGGGGAAATTTCTACTAATTTTCCAGTCATCATCCATATTTATATTTTTAGCGACCTATTTTTCTATCTTGATTGCTTCTCTGAACATTCTATGATGATAATGAGATATTTTAGCAATGACAAAAGCATCCTCAATGCAAATGTGATGCATTATTTTAATAGAATGTTTAGAAAGAGATGAAGAGCGAGAGTAATTATGCCTATCAGCAATGTGCTCCTAAATTCTACACTTGATAGATCAACATGTTTCACCTATATAAGGTATCCTGTAGGAACTAGGGATCATGTAAACCATAGTAGAGCTATTGTTATTTTTAATAATATGAACCAAATTTTCTATTATTCCTTGAGTAAAAGGAAAATTATTGGGATTAGTCTTTGCTTTAGGTACTTTTTCCACTTTTTGGAATGCTTTCAGGCCTTTATGTATACTATATCCATTGTTTAATAAAACTTCTAATATATCAGATTTGTCATCATAAATATGAAGATCATCATAAATCCTAAGGGCTCTGGTAGTAATGGTGTTCTAAACACCAAAATTTTGATTTGGGCGATGAAGAAAATTAGCAGGGAGATATTGCTGAGTATGCATTTTCTGGTGATAAACTTGATGGGAGAATGAGCTATCCTCCTTCTTGGTGATGAGGACACCAAGAAAGGGAAAATTTCCATTAACTTCAATCTTCATAGTAAATTTAATAAATTCAATTGGATATTAAGATGTTGCTTAAAGATTTCAAGTTTTTCTCATCCATGGGGCCAAATGATGAAATTATTGTCAAAAAATATTTTCCAAACCTTAGGGCAGAAAGGAGTAGAGGCAAGGGATTTAGCCTCAAAATACTACATGAAAATATTTTCCACAATAGGGGATAGAGGAGAGCCCATAGAAACTCCACAAGTCTACTCATAAATCTCATCTTGAAAGCTGAAGAAAATATATTTTAAGAAAATGTTGACTACTTTTTTGGTATTAGGGTCATTAATTTTGTTAATGATGTCAATATCCTCGTTGATAGGGATCTTCATAAAAAGAGATATGACATCAAAACTAACCAAAATATCATTGGGCTCAAGCTTGAAATATTCAATTTCAATGATGAATGAGGAAGAATCCTTAATGAAAGAGTTAATATTACCAACAAGAGTTTTAAAATTCAAGGAGAAACGTTGTTAGAAACAATGCAAAACATGACACTACTGAGAGGTGGGGTGAATCAATAGTGTGGCAAAATTATAAAATTCTTGACAAATTACACTTTTCAATAACTTTAAAAATTATTCACGGATCAAGATCACTACTTAATAATGTAAACATAAGATTATAAACATATGAGAAACATATACATAAGACACCAATATTTAATTTATTACTAGCTTTAACTCGATTAAATCAATGCCCCACAAGCTACTACTTGTAGGTTTATAATCTGCTACTAAAAGTAAATTCTATCCCTACTCGTTTATCAGTCTTCACTGAAAGGGGCTACTGCCCCAGCTCGATTATCAGTCTCTACTAAAAGAGACTCTTGCCCATTAGACAAAGTGGCTTCCTAAGGAAAAATAATAAAATAATAGTTAAAATAATAAAATAAGAGTTATGAATTTTGGATGGAAAACAAAAAAATACTTGTTTTAATTTTATTTTCAGCTTATCTTCTTATAGGTTTACTAAAATTTCAATTTTATACACTCATTAGATGTGGAATTAAATTACACATCCAATGAGTACCCATTATGCATTCTTTTGAGAATAACCACCTTGACAAAAATTGCAGATACATTAAAAATGTGTTTTAGCACGCTTTTTAAATATATCTACAATTTTTATCAAGGTGGGTCTTCTCAAAAGTATGCATAATGGGTACTAGTTGGATGTGAGATTTAATTTTTCATGTAATGAGTGTCTAAACTTGAAATTTGAGTAAACCTATAAGGAGATAAGCCAAAAATACAATTATGAAAAGCAGTTTTTCTTCTTTTCCCTTCAAAATATTTAGATGTACCTCTTTTTAAATTTAAATAATTTTGATTGGTTTACATATTATGACATGGAAATTAAATGAAAATTTTATGGAAAATTTTAGGATGAAATTTCCGCTAATTCCTGCTCATTTATCATTCTTTGTTAAAAGGGACAACTTCCCCTACTCATTTATCAGTCTCTACTGAAAGGGACTTTTTCCCTTGCTCATTTATCAGTCTCTGCTAACAGTTTCTCTTTCCCTTGAACATTTATCAGTACCCATTGAAAGGATATAGTACCCTTGATCTGCAAGCTACCACTTTCTTGACACTCACTGGTTCATATATCATCCATTTTAAAACTAGAAACAATGATTTCCTTATCTTCTTTAAAAAATATATATATTCCTCAATCACCAACACCTTCAACAATCTCTAATCACTAAAAAACACCAATAAAAATCCAACTCAATCACACTAGATCTCATATCTCTTCTCTCCAAAAAATTGTTTTCTCAAGCCTTCTTATAAAAATTTTGGCTTGATATTTTTTCCTTTCCTTTATTTTCTTTGATTGCTGCATGCATCCTTATTTTTTGCATTTTTCCTATTTATTTCATTCCTTTATCTATGTTCACCATGTTATTTGATCCTAATCATCGTTTTCTACTATTTGAACAAATTTTATTTTCCTATTTTAGAATTCTAGCCTTTTATAGGTTTTAACAGTTCTTATTCTCATTTTATATATAATTAACTTTTTATTAACTTATAAATCCACTTCCAAAACTAACAGTTCCACCTTTTGAGCCTAAGCCCCTTTTTATTTGCTCATTTACCTAATTTTCTTCCATAGAACTAGGTCTCTATGCTCATTCTCTAGGCCTTTGGGCACTAATCCCTTTTAATTCCTGCGCAGGCCAAATTCCTTTGTAAATGACTCTACACCATTGGTCTATTTCTATGTGAAATGACCATGGGAAAGCGCTTAACTTCTTTAAGAGCCTTTGCTGCTCAATTTATTTTATAACCTCCACACCATTGGTTCTCTTACTACATAGAACCTTGTGCAGGTGCTTATCTAGTATCTCTCCCTATTCAAATGCTTTGTTTATGTTTCATTTATACATTTGTCGGAGTCTATCCACTGGGTCAACTTGTCCCATGGGGACTACCCACCTACTCTTTGATTGGTGGGGTCTGTTCACCATGTCCCAATGCTTGTCTCTTGAAACATTCCTTTTTTAGCCTCTTATTAACTGCCAGGGTGATTCCTGTGAGATAATATGTTCTATGGGGTCCTCCCACTACTACCTGGATCCAATTAATATGCAGTCAGGTTGAGTCAGCTGCCATGTTTTCCCAACACCTATTTGCACGACACATTCCTTTCATACTTCTTGAAGACTTCTAGGCTATATCCACTGGAATGAAATCATGATGATGTTACATGTGCTACGTTTCAACTGGTGATAGGTGACGTGTGAGTCAAATATGAGCCATTTGGGTAAATAAAAATTCCAAAATATCATGCCAGATGTTCACCTCTGATTGGCCTATGTTGACATCACATGTGACCAATTAGACACTACCACCTATCCTGTCAGAGAGGAAAGGGAAAGGATCTCTGAGACCATTGTTTTGCAACCATTTTATATATTAATATTTTTTTTATAAAAAATCACCAGGTTTGTGTTGCCAATATGATGCAGAATATTGTCCTTGATGGCAACCCACTTGATGAAGATGATGGAAACCTACTTAATGAAGTTGTTCTTGATGCTTGATGCGTTTATTAATGATGTAAAACTGATGTTCTACAAGTAGCTCAGAAGTACCGGAGAAATAAATATCAGTAAGGGCCAGAACAATGATGACAAGTGTGTGACACAAAGCATACGCGGGTTTGGTTAGGCGAAGTAGCGTATGTATGCGGAAAAGTACGTGCTAAGTTGCGTATGCCTAATTGCGCTCTAAAGTTATAAATCCAGGGGTTCTTACCATGGTATTGACCCATTGTATTGAGCGTTGGATTGTCTATTTGATCCCATCCAGGAATACCATCGGAAGTGATGTGGTTTTGGCTCATGGTATTGACAAAGGCTAAATCTATATAAGGAGAAGAAAATCATTGTGCAAAGTGTGCAAGATGTCTGGGTTTTAATGAATACTTCTCTTTGAAGAATATATGTATGGAATGGGTAACAGTTGAATGATAGATCTGAATTCATAATGCTCCAGTGAAGAAAATGATGAAGAGGGATCTCTAGATCTAAAATGTATTTGTATCTTCTAGATCTGTTTATGAAATGTTTAGATCTGAGATGTGGTGAACATGTTTCTGAGGTGAAGGGTAAAATCTGAGCTATGTATCTCTTCTGAAGATTTGTGCAGCCCTAAAATGTCTGAAGATCTATACGCTTGTTTGCAACAGAGAAAGCGCGTATATACACAGGTCGTCTTCAGAGAAAGCGTGTATGCGTTGTGAAATTAGTTTTATAATATGTGCAGATGTATACGCGTGTTGATATGCATGAAAGCGCGTATATACGAAGGATCAGTGAAAGAAAAGTGCGTATGAAAACTAGGGTTTGCTAAAGTATGTGGTATGAAATGTCTGATCTGTTCTGCTGTATTACTGCTATCTGTCTATGATGTATTCATACAGATCTGGGTTTTCTGAATATTGATTATGTTGCTAACTATGTTGAGAAAAGATCAAGTTGTTGATTGATTGGTTGATGATTCATTGAATGAATTGATAAGGGTATAAGTTTCAGTTTGATGTATGATTGAGCTTAAAATGTTCACCGGGTCCAACAAAATATGACAAAGTGGCCTGCAAGTTGTGTTCTATTGAAGTTGGATCCGTTGAAATTGATGAAACGTGGTCCATGGTGTTGTCATAGTTGTAGCCTTTCAACACAGCTCTTCCAGGAGAGGGCCGGCAACTATGTATGTGCCTCCTTCCAGAGAGGTCAAAATGAGAGAAATGGGTTGGCAGCCTTTCCTTCTAGAGAGGTCGGTGGGGAGAGAAGGTTTAGCCTTCACAGTGGTGCCTGCGTGCTAGTATGAGTCTCATTAGTACATGGTTTAAACATGTTTTCTTTATATAATAAATATTGAAGACTGAGACGACGGCAGCGGTGGTTTTCTCCCGACTTGGGTTTCCACCTTAAATCCTGGTGTTCTTGTGTGATGCTTATGTGTGATGGTTTATTCTGTTATTACTGCACATGCTTACTGTTATCTAAGAATGAATGTTGCATAGATCTAAGTAAAGAATTAATGGCATAATAAGATCTCTGTATATACACGATTTTTATAAAGGATATCCGCGTGTATACTCTAGTTGGCTTCAGAAAAGTAGCGTATGGGTTTTTAGAGAAAGAAAAAGTAAAAGTTTGAGTAAGTCCTAGATACTGATTCACCCCCCCCCTCTTAGTATTTTTCCCAACAATTTGTATCAGAGAAGGTCCTTCTGCAGAATCTTGATCGCTTGAAGGAGATCCGTCAAAATGGGAAGTCATGAAGGGGTAATGTCTATAAGGCCACCTCTATTCAATGGAAATAATCTGTTATTCTGGAAGATACGAACAAAAGCATATCTGCAAAGTCTTGGTGCAGAAGTATGGGCAATCGTGGAAGGAGGCTATCAGTATCCGGCAAGTATTCCTACTGATGCAGCAGAAAGGAAGAAATATGAAATCAATGCCAAAGTCGTCAATGTATTATTAGGAAGCATGTCTGAACCAGAATTTGCTAAAGTAATGCAGCTAAATTCAGCAAAAGAAATATGGGACAAAATCATTCTAAGCTATGAAGGAGATACAAAGGTAAAAAGTGCAAAACTCCAAACTCTCCGAATTGAATATGAAAATTTAAGGATGCATAGTGATGAGACAAGAAGGTCCCTTTCAAATCAAAGAAGCTGCTTTTAAGGCGTGTGCAAAAGGAAAATAAAAGGAAGTTATCAAGGAATCAAGTTATATATTAGAAGAAGAAGAAGGAAATTTTGTAAGGAGACTCCAACCAGGTACTGGAAGATTCAAAGGTAAGCTACCCTTCAAGTGTTTTAATTGTGGAAGAGTTGGTCATTATGCTGCTAAATGTCCTTATGAAGAAAATCATGATAAAGGGAAACAATTTGAAAAGGGAAAGAGCTATTATGCAAATGAAGATAATGATGAACTGTCAAATGAGGATGAAGAAGATCCTGACCAAGATCCGCTAGTGCTCATGGCAAGGAAGCAAAATAAGAAGGCTACTCAAAAGGAGATATCTCAGAAAACATGTGCAGCAGAAAATGAAGAAGATAAAACAGGTATTGAATGTGGTTCTTGTGATTCACTTTCTTGTGCATGCAATGGTGAAGATAGTGAAAGTAACAGTATAAGTCTAGAAGCAAATCTCAAGATCAATGATGAAAGTAATGATTGGAATCAATTTCATAAGAGAGAATATATCTACAAACATATGATCTCTAGAATGAATGAACAGAAAGAAACATTGAATGGACAGATGGACAAGTATCAAAAGTTGTATGCTTATGCAACCAATCAAAGTGAAAGACTTGAAGCAGAAATCATATCTCTCAAAGAAGATCTGGAAAAATCAAATAAGAAGAATGAAGAACCCCTATCATTTGAAAAGGAAGGACTTGAAGAATAAATCATCTCTCTCAAAGAGGATATGGAAAAATCAAATAAGAAGAATGAAGAGCTGTTACAAACATGTGAAGAACAAGAAAATTGGTTGAAGGAAGAAATTTTAAAATTAAATGATCAAGTAGAAGAAGGAAAAAGGGTCGAAGAAAGCATGAAGAAGCAATGCCGAAAATTGGAGGTTGAGGTAAACATTCTCAAAGGTAAATTAGAAGAAAAGGATAAACTCTTGAGGTTTCAAGATAGTACTAAGATTCTGAACAATATTATTAGTAATCAAAGATCTCCTGCTATTAAACTTGGTCTTGGTTTTCATGAAACTATTAAAGGAGAATCTAGTTCACAGGGAAGTGCTTAAGATTCAAAGGATGTCAATACAAAACCTGAAGAGTTGAAAGAAACAAGAAGTCAACCGACAATCATGAACACTCAAAGGAAATAATTCAATAATGTTGAATGCTTTAAGTGTCGTAATTATGGGCATGTTGTAGCCAATTGCAGAAGCAGATTGTTTCAGTCACAAACAAATAGATTCTACACAGAAATGTACTCAGGTTTCTTCAAGGGATATTGTTTTTCATGCAACAAGTATGGTCATAAAGCAGCTGATTGCAATAGAAGGAAGAATAGAACAACACATTATGATCCTTATGCTTACTTTTCTAGTCACATAAGATGCTATACTTGTAACAAGTATGGACATGTAGAAAAAGAATGCAGGATGAATAGATCTGAGAAATTGGAGAACTTCCAGCACACAATAAGAAATTTCAAGCAAAGCTGGAAAAAGAAGGAAGACCGGTCAGAAACGTAGGGAATATTGACCCTACTGTAGTCATCCGCTTCTAAAGCTAACTTCTCATAATGACTGCAGGAATGATGTGAGATACATCACAGAGATTAGTAATGTATCATCACAGGAGGAGCAATGTATGATGATTCTCATGGTTGATTTGGTAATTCTGGTTATGTTTATTTCTGACAGTGCATCTGTTGTGAAGAAGATAGGTACAGGTGGTACAAATTCAGGGGGAGAAGAAGGAGTGTGAAATTTTCAGTATTTCACTTTCCATACGCGGGTTTAATGAACTATAGTCACGTATACACGCGAGTTACAGTGGAGACAGCTGCGTATGCATTTATGATAAGAAAAATAGTATGACAGCTGAAGATCAGGAACACAGGTTCAGGGGGAGCATTAGTCTGACTATTAATGATTGCATTATTGACATTATATCTGCTTATGTCTCAGTTCTAAATGATGATGACATGATACATGATTTATTATGATGAGTTTATGGATGAGCCCTGTTTGATTTTTGCTGAAGAGTATTCCTTGCTTTCACACATGAATGAGATGGAAGTCTTATGATTCAGAGATACAGACAGATCATGCAGAGATTGTTGCTGATGACTTGCTGTTGAAAGTATTCAGGTTGCACAAGCTAAGGAGGAGCCTTCGTCATATGGAAAGGATGGGTGGATGCACAGTTTCAGGGGGAGAATTAGCCTTGCTGAGCATAATGCATTGTTGGCATTATGATGATTCTGAAATATGATCTTTCTTGAGGTCTTTTTGGTAGTGGTCATAAAAATTCATATTTGTAATTTGATGAAAAGGTCATGATGAGAACTATGATGTAAAATTGTAATATTCAGACATGTAAGGACTTTTTAAAATGTGTAAACCCACTTGGTTGTGTACTTGAGTCTCATATGTAAATCCACTTGGTTGGATATTTGATGTAATTCTGAGTCCTTGGTGATAGGAAGGTCATAGAGTCATGTACTTCATTGAAAAATATGTTTGAACTTTCAGCATGAATTCAGGGGGAGCATGGTAACTTCAGTGCACATCAGATCTACAACGCTCTTCTATCTACATGAGGAGAAAAAAACCTTGTGTTGGTGTTGATCCGCCCTTTTCTCTTGATGTCAAAGGGGGAGAGTGACATGGTGTTTGAATAGGGGAAGAATATCATTATGCTTAATGTATCTATCTGTTGTGGTGATCAAACACCATCGTGGTTGCCATCAAGTCCAAAGGGGGATATTGTTGGCAATATGATGCAGAGTGCTGTCCTTGATGGCAACCCACTTGATGAAGATGATGGCAACCTACTTAATGAAGTTGTTCTTGATGCTTGATGCGTTTATTAATGATGTAAAACTGATGTTCTACAAGTAGCTCAGAAGTACCAGAGAAAGAAATATCAGTAAGGGCCAGAACAATGATGAAAAGTGTGTGACACAAAGCATACGCGGGTTTGGTTAGGCGAAGTAGCGTATGTACGCGGAAAAGTACGTGTTAAGTCGCGTATGCCTAATTGTGATCTAAAGTTATAAATCCAGGGGTTCTTACCATGGTATTGATCCATTGTATTGAGCGCTGGATTGTCTATTTGATCCCGTCCAGGAATACCATCGGAAGTGATGTGGTTTTGGCTCATGGTATTGACAAAGGCTAAATCTATATAAGGAGAAGAAAATCATTGTGCAAAGTGTGCAAGATGTCTGGGTTTTAATGAATACTTCTCTTTGAAGAATATTTGTATGGAATGGGTAACAGTTGAATGATATATCTGAATTCATAATGCACGAGTGAAGAAAATGATGAAGAGGGATCTCTAGATCTGAAATGTATTTGTATCTTCTAGATCTGTTTATGAAATGTTTAGATCTGAGATGAGGAGAACATGTTTCTGAAGTGAAGGGTAAAATCTGAGCTATGTATCTATTCTGAAGATTTGTGCAGCCCTAAAATGTCTAAAGATCTATACGCTTGTTTGCAACAGAGAAAGCGTGTATATACATGGGTCGTCTTTAGAGAAAGCGCGTATGGGTTGTGAAATTAGTTTTGTAATATGTGCAGATGTATACGCAGGTTGATATGCATGAAAGCGCGTATATACGTAGGATCAGTGAAAGGAAAGCACATATGAAAACTAGGGTTTGCTGAAGTATGTGGTATGAAATTTCTGATCTGTTCTTTTGTATTACTACTATCTGTCTATGATGTATTCATACAGATCTGGGTTTTCTGAATATTGATTATGTTGTTGACTATGTTGAGAAAAGATCAAGTTGTTGATTGATTGGTTGATGATTCATTGAATGAATTGATAAGGGTATAAGTTTTAGTTTGATGTATGATTGAGCTTAAATGTGTGGAGTAGGTCCAGTCTGAAAATATGATAAAAAGTGGCCTACAAGTTGTGTTCTATTGAAGCTATTGGATCCAGTGTGAAAATTAATGAAACGTGGTCCATGGTGGTGCTGAGGGTTGTAGCCTTCATTCAGGGGGTTGTAGCTCCCTTCCAGGAGAGGCTGGTAAACGAGAGCAGGGGGTTGTAGCTCCCTTCCAGGAGAGGCTGGTAAACGAGACTAGGGGGTTGTAGCTCCCTTCCAGGAGAGGCTGGTAAATGAGAGAAGGTTGTAGCCTTCTGCAGGTGGGTGCCTGCATGCTGGTATGAGTCTGCGTCAGTACATGGCTGTAACATGTTTTCTTTATATAATAAATATTGAAGATTGAAACGACGGTAGCGGTGGTTTTCTCCCGACTTGGGTTTCCACCTTAAATCCTGGTGTTCTTGTGTGATTCTTATGTGTGATGGTTTATTCTGTTATTACTGCACATGCTTACTATTATCTAAGAATGAATGTTGCATAGATCTAAGTAAAGAATTAATGGAATAATAAGATCTCTGTATATACGCGAGTTTTATGAAGGATATCCGCGTGTATACGCTAGTTGGCTTCAGCAAAGTAGCGTATGGGTTTTTAGAGAATGAAAAAGTTAAAAGTTTGAGTAAGTCCTAAATACTGATTCACCCCCCCCCCCCCCCCCTCCCCCTCCCCCTCTCAGTATTTTTCCCAACAGTTTGGCATCACTCCAGTATGGTTTATGGTATTAGGAGGAGTGGTCTCGAGGTGGATCTTCGCCATTGATTGATGTGATCAATGTTGTAGGAAAACACCTATCATGGCCTCAAAGCCTAACAATATTTTTGTCGAAATTGTTGTCAAAATGTATCCACATATCCCAATTCCTATCTCCCTTTCTAGGATTGCGCTCAATGGGCTGAGCTATCATATTAGGGACCTCCAGGTCAAATCCTAATTTGTCAACTCTTTGTTTAGCATGTCTCGATGCCTTGTCTCTTGGCACTTTTTCTTTTTAAGCTATAAGGCTTCACTAGAGCTATACCTCCAAGCTACCTCCATCGGGGTGACAAAATATGATGGTGTCATCTCACTCCATTCATCTTGGCGCTAATACTTATTCACTATAACCATACCGCTAGGGTATCTCTGCCAGGTGGGATCCACCAATGCCCAATAAAAATGCTTTATGTTTCCAGTATGCCTGGTACGCCTTTTGTCTACTCCTCTAACTCTGTCACTGGGTTTGGCTACTTTTATAAACTTGGAAAAGTGTCTCCAACCACCTCTTTGGCACTGCTAACTTTGACTTGAGTCAAGTCAACTTTTACTATCTCCATCTCTCGATCCATGAGGCCATTTTCAATATTCCACATATCACTGGAAATATTTTTTCAATATCTTTCCATATGTGTGGGTTGCACCTACTTTTTTTTTTATTTGTTGCTCCAAAACTGGCTCCAAACTCTCTAAACCATTCTCATCCACGATGATCTTGTTATTATTGATCCTTTTCCATGCTTTTCCTTTTCCACCTTTTCCATTTCCATGGAATTTTCCTTTGCCAATAATGACAACATCATTTATATTATTTTCAATTTCCATGCTTTCCTTTGCTACCAATGATTTCCATGATTTACTTTTCCAATCTTTTCCATTTCATTTACCTTTTCATTTTCCATCAATGACAACATATTTCCAACAATCCTCCCCTTTGGCATTGATAGAAACACCAAGATAAAACAGTACATCATTACCAATGTTCAATACGTTTTGTTTATACTTATCCTTGTTCTTTTCCAATGACCATTTAGCATCTTATGTTTGATAAAAAATAATTCTCCCCTTTTGACATCAATTGAAAATATGCTAACAAGATCCCCATGTCAACAATATCCCTATGTCTTATGAACCTATGGACATGTCAACTGCTTCTTCATAAGCTGAAAAACTCAGGTGCATATGATTTAATGCAATAAGCTTCTTCTCTGTCCTGTGAAGAAGATAGAGTTGAAGGGTAAGGTATATTTACTCCCAATCTATGCCTTAAGCAGGTAAGCGGGATCTCTTACTAAAACAACACATGCTTGTGCAACTGAGTCATGAGAAAATATTCATGTTGGTTTAAGTCTAAGCTATGATTACATTAATAATAGTGCCTACTCGGAAACATACACCTAACTTATAGAAACAATAGAAACATTTCATATGCATGAAACCATCAATTCTCAAATGATGAAAAACAAAGTCCAACACTTTTTACAAACATAGAGTGACTCTCATCAAAGCATTCCTAAAGATATCACTTGTATCACTCTTGGTCAAATTTTGATGACATAAGAATCACCAAGATACATTTGAATCATCAAGAACCAGTCATATAAATCAGGAATCATTTACCAACACTTGGAATTACAATCTCATTTTGACAACATGAACACCATACTATGACAAAGAGTCTAATGACTGATAGTATCTTTGATACCGAGTGTTGAACTGATGCCAGTGATAGAAATTGTTGAGAACTTGATAAAAAGGTGTTCTCATCCTATAATCATTCTTCTTTCACCAAAAAATATGATTCCTAATAACAATTAACAACATTATAACACCAATCCATTTTATAGCAAGCAATATTTTCCTTTGTGTTGCAGCAACCATTTGATGCCAATTAATGATACAAACTATCAATGAATAATTTTATACTCAAATATCAACTTGAGTATACTCATTGTGACCATGCTCCATCTTCACATTAGGAATATGTAAATAATACTTTCTAAAGAAAATTTAGCAGTAAACATATCCTCACCATCTACACATACTCAGACTACCTATTGATTTGAAAACATCACTCAACTAACCAGACTAATTAATAATCAACATAAAATGGAATTGTTACCTTTATCCTTCAGATACATTCCTTGGAATGTTCCTTTTTTTTTTCCTTGCACCTAACCTTTTTGGCTTCCCTTGAAGCCACCCTATTCTCTTCAATGAAGGGTAACAAGAGATGTACTCACCCTGAGTAAATTATCTTCCTTTCTCTTCCACACCTATATATGAGCTGTTTTATTGCATTGTGTTACACAGCAATTTGTCACCGTCCCTGCCAATCCCCATCCCACACATTGGAGGACTCATTCCGTGACCTGTGAGCAGAGACAAGACTTGAAAATACTTTCATTACATCCCTCTGAAGATGAGCTTTCGTTGCCCTGAAGAAATCTCCTTGCAAAAAACCCTAAAAATAGCTATTTTTCCATTGGCGCGGTTTCATAGTTCAGCCCTCACGCCAAGAGGGTAAATCCTCCAAAGAGGGCGCGCCAATTGGCGCTCTGTCATAGAGATGCACCCGCGCCAACCATATTAAGAGGTGTTTTTTAAAAATAAAAGGTGGAAGTTTCGTCCTAACAAATTCCTGGACTGATTTCTATCTTGAGTTGGGAGGTTTGGCTACGGATTTCCATAGAGAGGAAGTGGTTTGCCACCTCTCATGGAAGCTTCCTTGATGATAGGGCCAATCCCATAATTATAGGGATCCCAACTTCCCTTCCTCCTTCTATAAAAGGTTTCCCATTTCCATTTGCAAGCTAGTTCAAATAATTCCCAAGAGCTTTCATATCGTTATGCTGCAAGAGCCTTCTTGATTCCCTAAGGCCAAATCCAAGCAAGGAGACTATTGCCATATTCGGAGAGAGAGGCTTGTCCCATCCTTGACAGGATTTATCGAGACATGTTCTGCTGATGACCCGCCAAAGGAGAATTCGGTGTCAAAGCTATGGTTGTATTCTTCTTTTGACTCATTAATGATAAGCGACTATTGGTTATGGTTCCACTCTTGTTCTTGATTATGTTCATGAGTTATGTCCTCTTTGACTGACATATAGTTGTATACACTGGATTTTATGCTTGCGTTTGTGTTGTTTCTTGCATGTGCAGGTGTCAGATCACGGAGATCGTGAGGATTGTGATCTGCCAGTGCAAAGGAATGGGAGCACCACCTCTTCTGCAAACGACAGCGTTGGATTCCAGGTAAGCCTTCATCGCAAGTCAGTTTATTTACAATTAGGAACCTGCACTGTAGCGTGATTGATTGTTGCTAGAGCCGATCTGGGCTAGTAGGGATCACCTCTGTCTGCAGAGGGGATTTACCTCCTCAACAATTTGGTGACTCCACTGGGGAGTCAGCTTGTTGTTTGATTTGTGAACTATAGACGGAGTCTGAAGTATGGCCAGATAGCCTTTGAAATGCTTTTTCCCAGCATTAGCGGAGTATATCAACGCTTCTTCAGTCAATCTCCGGTTTGGTTTACGGACTAAACAACTTGGAGTTTTGTCTTCTCTTTCCGATCGGTTTCTTGGTCTTGCTTGCTTGGTCAACTCTTTGGACTATTTTTTCCTGTTTGTTTGGCTTTGTTTTAGCCTTATCATCACTTTTCTGTGTCTGAGATTGCTTGTTTTTTATTTTTTCATAGTAAATTCAACTGGCGCACTTTTTAGTGTGACAGTCGCGCTCATTGGCGCAGGGTGCCTATGTATCCCCCGCGCCATTTCATTTTCGGTGCTAATTTCAAGCTCATAGTTGCGCCAATCCTGTGAGCTATTAGGGTTTTCTATGTTTCATGCTTTCTGAGGCTAACTTGTGATTTTGATCTTGTTTTTTCGGCTGTTTGAGTGCACTGGAGCCTAGTTTGACTGGTTGCAGCCTCCATCCTTTGGTTGTTTGCCTATTTCTTTAGATTTTGCATACGAGCCCTAGGACATCTAGGTGCCTTTGTGAGTCGAGCCTCCCTTGGGTGTTTTGCTTCCTTGCATTCGTTTGACAGTTGTCTATCATTTCATTGCGCTTTTTGAGTGATTGATTTCGTTTTCATTTGAATTTTTCTTTGCTTTGTTTTGGGCCTAGATTACACGGCTCATTAGTGTCTTTGGGACTTTTTGTGGTTTTGAGAGACTTTTGGTCGATTTGAGATCTGATTTTTTGCACCATTGAGTAAAATTCGCTTGTTTTTGCTCTCTTGTTATCATTTCTCAAATTTCTTCTCATTTTTTTTCAGTGTGTTTAGTGCATTTAGCTATCAAACATTGAAAATATATAAAAAAAAAAAAAAAAAATCTCTTTTGCTTTTGGTTTATTAGTGCAAATTGAAATCTTTTCGATTTTACTAGTAATTAGTGAATGTGGAAGAAAAGTTTTTGATTTCATTAGTTGCATTAGAGATATTATTGATTGTCTTCTGGTCATTTTGTTTGTGTAAAAATCTCTCAACTCTTCTGTAGCTAGCTTTCATCGAACAAAATGATGTACTGTGGCATGTAGTTTTGCATTTAGGAGATTTTTGAGACATCACATTCGTTAGGGCCTGAAAACTGAAACGTAATTGAAGATCAACTTTAAAATCTACTCAATTTACACTAAGGCAGCATTGAAATCTAACGAAACACATTTTAGAGGTCTAGGCTAGAGACTTGTTCCGGCGTCTTAAAACCTAGTAGTTGTCGTTCGCCTCTTGGCTTTAGACAGTGGTAGTACGGACTTGTGCTCCCTGTACCATCGCGTATATAAAGGGAGACCCCTCTAGGTTTCAATCCTTTATCCATAGGAAGTCGATTCTACCGCCATATACCCGTGATACACCGGACACAGCATTCGGGGATATTTCCTACACGTACGGAAAGTCCTTGGTTGATTTCTCTTTCATTATTGAAACCAAGGTGTATATTGCAGTTCACGGTTATTTGGTACACCCTTCTTTCCTAGTATTCCTGAGCAGTCATTTGATCTTTTCTGACTCCCTAAATTTGAAAGGATCACCAAGTGCTTGTCCTTTCACGCTTGTGTCAAATCTGAAAGAGATAGAGTCACCTTTCCAACTTTTTCTTGACTCTTAAAATATGAAACGGTGAAGTTTTTCATTTTTCAATGTGGTAAAAAAAAAAATTAATCACCCACGATCACACGCCCTGCTAGAGTATGCTTGTTGGCTGTTTGATTGTGTGCCTTGGTTTTCAGCCCGTGTGCGGTTTTGAGTTTTTTTTATGGAAAATTTTCTGGAGTTTACCAACCAAGGAATCCCCTCCGATGGGAATTCTAGTCATTTTCCTCCTTTTGGAAATGTTGGTGCTCCTTATATGGCAACGTTGTCCCTTCTTGGGCTAACTGTTGGGTTGCCTGTTTGGTTGTTTTCAACCTCTGTGGTCCTGAATGTCTCGGCTACTGTTCAATCAGTTCCTCCGCCTAAACAACATCATGTTGATTCCAAGGTGGACCTCTCCGCTTCTTCGCCTATTTCTGCGTCCTCCTCTTCTACTTCGCCAAGTGAAAGTCTGGATTCTAGTAACCAGGTGGCTAAGAAGAAGAAGACGAAGAAGAAGAAGTTAGATAAAGGAGAGGCTAGCTCTACAGCTATTACACCTAAGAATTCTCCTCTTGATAAACCTTCCAACCCTCCACGGAAAGTCAAATTCCCTTGCATGTTGTGCACGGGAGACCATCTTCTTCGAGATTTCCCTGGCATTACCAAGGTGCTCAAAGCATGGTCCAACGGTCATCCGCCATTGCCTTTGGCTTCCGGGAGTCAAGTTGGGGGCACGTCTTCAACTGGTACTGGAAAGGCTCCTAAGAAACAGGGTAAGATTGCCAATCCCTGTAAGTTGTGTGAAGGGCACCATGCCATTCACCTTTGTCTGTACATAGATGAAGCCAAGAGAGTCTTGGACAACTCAGTCGTTTCTACACCATGCCTCCCAGCTGGTTATAATCGGCTTTCTTTGAGTCCTCCACCAGCTGATCCTACGATTGGTCAAGAGTCGTCCTTGGTCGATCCCGCTCCCTCGGAAATTCATATTCACGAATCCATCCCTGACCAACCATTGGTCGTGGGATTGGTTGAACTAGCCCCGTCTACGGTGCACCAGGTCTTTTCCGTTGAGAGTGGATCTCACACCTCCCATGTCCTTCTGGTTTCTTTAGATTCTTCGAACTTGGAGAAAGATTGTCCTGTCCTTATACCTCAAGAAGTTTTTCCTCCACCTCCTGTGATAAAGGTCCCAGAGGATACTCCTCCCACCTTCAAGATGGAGGTCGTGGAAGATGATCCTTCTTCTATCGTAACACTAGGGGAAGACCATCTCGGTTCGATGGTAGCCCCTCCGAGTAGTTTGGTCACTTCCTTTGATTGGAGTCGACTCGTAGGATATTGCCTTCCGTCTTATGTGCCTTTCGAGATCACAGTACAGGCTTTTGGTCTGGTCGTACCCAGCACCATTATAGACGAAGGCGCGTCTGTTAGTGTTCTATCCTCGATTACCTGGCAAGCTTTCGGTTCACCGCCACTTGCGCCTGTTACGCAGAATCTGTTGGCATTTAACATAAGAAAGAGTCAACCGTTAGGGATCCTTCCAAGGTTTCTTGTTACTTTGGGAGGTAAAACTGTCCATATGGACGTGATGGTTGTTCCAGGCCCCTTGGATTTTAATCTTCTTTTGGGGCGCGATTACACCTATTCCATGGGAGTGCTTGTCTCCTCCCTTTTTCGTGTGGTCTGTTTTCCACATGAAGGATGGATCGTGACCATTGATCAGCTTTCGTTCTTTGGTCCCAATATGGCAGCTGGTCTACCATCATCCCTTCCTGTTTTTTATCCACCCGTTGTATCTGCCCCACCGCAGGTCAACTATTTGGCTACCTACCCCGTGCCTGTACTCAGTGATAGTGCCATTGTGCATCAGGTACTGGGGGCATTGGGTCCTGACTTCCAAGATGTTTTCCTTCCATCGGGAGTGGAAATCTTGGAATCGATGACCTCTTGTTCATTATGATGAAGTTTGTCGGAGCATGGTTCATTTCCTTGTGTCAAGCTCCTTAAAAAATGAAACAAGGTCGTCGGAGCACAGTTCCTTGTCTTGTGTCAAGCTCCTTAAAAAATGAAAAAATGTCGTCGGAGCATAGTTCTCTTTCCTGTGTCAAGCTCCTTAAAAAATGAAACCAGGTGCCTGGAGCAGAGTTCCTTGTCTTGTGTCAAGCTCCTTAAAAAATGAAACAAGGTTGTCAGAGTAGAGTTCCCTGTCTTGTGTCAAGCTCCTTAAAAAATGAAACAAGGTCGTCGGAGCATGGTTCGTTTTCTTGTGTCAAGCTCCTTAAAAAATGAAACAAGGTGTCTTGAGGATAGTTCTTTTAATGTGTCAACCTCGTTAAAATAATGAAACACATTCCTGTTCAATTCGAGTCTTTGATCAGATCTCGTAAAATCCCAGTCGAGTCTTTCTTAGATCTCGTAACTTGAACCTTCACTCCATTTGACTTTCATATGGACTGAAGCTTGGGGGGCATGTACCTCGAATTGAGTCACCATGCTGGGGGCATGCTTAATTTTTCAAGCATAGTTTGTTTCTGTTTCAAGCTTGTGTAAAAATGAAACTGGTTTCAAGCATAGTTTATCTTTGTTTCAAGCTTGTGTAAAAATGAAACCAACCTCAAGCAGAGTTTCCTGATTTCAAGCTTGTGTAAAAATGAAACCATGCCCATTTTACCTCTTGTGATTGCCATTTTATCAGCCTGTTTTTGCCAGATGAGCCTTGGTTTTCTCACTCCATCGTCCCCATCTGTTTCGCCGATCATGTGCCTTCACTTGGTTGTTTTCCCCATTCTTGAGGAACCGCTGCGATGAGTGGTCTTGTTAGCCAGCCTCTTGACCTTTATCTTGTTCTGAGAAGTTCCACCATTACTGGAACCAGTTGCTACCCTTTAACCACTCGTTCCTCCAGGAGGAGTCACCTTTCAGCTCTTTTCTGACTCTCTAAACATGAAAAGATTGCCGAGGCCTTTGTCGTTTCGATCTCGTTAAAATGGACATGAATCGACATCTACCCAGTATACGTTTACCCCTTTTTTGGGCTGGGATGGATTATTTACGAAAAAGGAATACCCTAGCCTACCGCGACTAGGAGGTTTTCTCGGATATTGTTTTCTACCTTTTCGGGTCTGAGGAACTATCTACGAAAAGGGACCGCTGGAGTTTACTTTTCTGCTGTCTTTTCAAACTCTCTAAATATGAAAAGACGTCGATTTCTTCCTTTGTCAGACTCATTAAACCCTGATGACATCGGATTCAGTCATTATGACGCCAATTCAAGTTTCTCCTTCCTAGGGCTCGTTAAATGTACTAGGATGGATTCGTCCGAAGGACGAATTTATATGACAAGCATATGGTATCCTCTTCAAGCTTGTGTAAAAATAAAGAGGTACTCACTGAAATGGTGGGGAAAATGGAACCACCATCATTGTCGTGTCAGCAGTATGTCGCTCTTGAACATGGCACTTGTCTACATTCGTGTCGGGTTGGGGACATCTCATCTCATTCTTCACTTGCCTTCATGGGTTTGGATAATCCCTTTTGACCTTTCATTTGCTCATTTCCTCGTCGCCATGACCTCTAATCTTTTGATGTCAAATACTGCCAAGTCCATTGTCGTGCCGTTTATATGTTAAAGAGAAGTTGACCTCTACAAAATATCAACCTTCCTCTGATTCTCATATGATCCTGATTCACAAAAAACATTATGTTCCTCTGTCTCGTGTCATTGATTTGGGAAACACTATGGCCCACCTTTGATCAAGGTCACTTCCTGTTGACTTCAGCTCATTATCCGGGAAGCTGATCTAGAGACTCCCTTATGGTACCTTGGAGCCTGCATGCCTCAATGGCAGGTTATTCACACTCGACGCGAGGTTTTCATCATTGACCTCCGATCGAGTGATTCTACAGGTGTTCGACGCCATCTCATTGATTCACATGCTGTGGATTGTACCTGTAGTACCTTGAGGACCATTGTCATTATTGGTGGTACCTCTCACGTCTGTTAACAACTTCCATCATTGGCTGGTAATCAGACGATGTTCTTGCGTGTTCGACTTCAGCTCACATATTCGCATGCTTGAACTTGTACTTTGTTCGGGTCAAGATGGAGCGCAAGACCCTGGATTGTGTCTGTTGTAATCCAGGTTGTGATTTTGTGGATTATTATTATGATTAGTTACATGACTCACTTATTAGATGGCTGCGACCATACCTGAGTCTATTTATCGGTCCTCTTTGGATGGCTGCATCCATGCCTTGGATTTCCATTATTGTATACTCTGTTATGGATGGTTGCGCCCATACCACGCATATATATCATGTATCCGAGACATCAGTTGTACTTCACTCCGCAGGTTTTCCGATGGCAGTGTTTTCAGTCAGCATGTTCTCGTAAAGCATTTCACCCCTCTCTCTCTTTCGGGCCTCATGCTTTAGGGGGCATCTGTTACACAACAATTTGTCACCGTCCCTGCCAATCCCCATCTCTCACATTGGAGGACTCATTTCATGACCTGTGAGCAGAGACAAGACTTGAAAATACTTTCATTACATCCCTCTGAAGATGAGCTTTCATTGCCCAGAAGACATCTCCTTGCAAAAAACCCTAAAAATAGCTCTTTTTCCATTGGCACGGTTTCATAGTTCAGCCCTCGTGCCAAGAGGGTAAATCCTCCAAAAAGGGCGCGCCAATTAGCGCTCTGTCATAGAGCCATGTAAGGATTCTGGACACCACATATCTCCACAATGGTATGATACTGTCCACTTTGGGCCTAAGCCCTCATGGCTTTGCTTATGGGCTTTACCCCAAAAGGCCTCAAACCAATGGAGATATTTGTCCATCCTTATATACCCATGATCCTCCCCACTTCTAGTCAATGTGGGACTTTGGTCGTATACCCAACAATCCTCCCCTCGAAAAAAGGACCATCGAGCCTCCCCTCAAACGATTATCCATCCGTCCACTCTCTACCAACCAGGATTCTCCGCTCCAATGCGTTGGAAGCACACGCCTTACATGGAGCACCACCTACCTCGAGAGCTTGCTCTATCCCAGGTCAACTCCTCTTCACCGTGTTGGGACCAGGACACGTCCATGAAGAATCCGGAGCATACCGCCTGTCTAACCGAGCTCATCCATGGATCCCATCATGATATTACTGGGGCCCACCACCTTCGTTCGGCATTCGAGGATTCATCCACTTCGCTAACTTCGGGGCATGGCTTTGATACCACTTGTAAGGATTCTAGACACCACATAACTCCACAATGGTATGATATTGTCCACTTTGGGCCTAAGCCCTCATGGCTTTGCTTATGGGCTTTACCCCAAAAGGCCTCAAACCAATGGAGATATTTGTCCATCCTTATATACCCATGATCCTCCCCACTTCTAGTCAATGTGGGACTTTGGTCATATACCCAACAAGCCACACCCGCACCAACCATATTAAGAGGTGTTTTTTAAAAATAAAAGGCGGAAGTTTCGTCCTAACAAATTCCTGGACTGATTTCTATCTTGATTTGGGAGGTTTGGCTACAGATTTCCATAGAGAGGAAGTGGTTTTCCACCTCTCATGGAAGCTTCCTTGATGATAGGGCCAATCCCATAATTATAGGGATCCCAACTTCCCTTCCTCCTTCTATAAAATCTTGCCCATTTCCCTTGCAAGCTAGTTCCAGAATCTCCAAGTTCCCAAGAGCTTTCATGCTGCAAGAGCCTTCTTGATTCCCTTAAGGCCAAATCCAAGCAAGGAGACTATTGCCAAGTATCCGGAGAGAGAGGCTTGTCCCATCCTTGACAGGCTTTATCGAGACATGTTTTGCTAACGACCCGCCAAAGGAGAATTCGGCGTCGAAGCTTTGGTTGTATTCTTCTTTTGACTCATTAATGATAAGTGACTATTGGTTATGGTTCCACTCTTGTTCTTGATCATGTTCATGAGTTATGTCCTCTTCGACTGACATATAGTTGTATACACTGGATTTTATGCTTGCGTTTGTGTTGTTTCTTGCATGTGCAGGTGTCCGATCACGGAGATCGTGAGGATTGTGATCTGCCAGGGCGAAGGAATGGGAGCACCACCTCTTTTGCAAACGACAGCGTTGGATTCCAGGTAAGCCTTCATCGCAAGTCGATTTATTTACAATTAGGAACCTGCACTGTAGCGTGATTGATTGTTGCTAGACCCGATCTGGGCTAGTAGGGATCGCCTTTGTCCGTAGAGGGGATTTACCTCCTCAACACATTGGTTTGTGTGATTGGGTGACTTTCTACCATTTCCTCAACATACATTCCTCTCTTTCTCTACTTTATAACTGTATTCCTTTGGATATGTTTCAAGACTAAAGTTGCTTTTTTTTTTTAATTTATTGAAGTCTCTTCCTAGTAATGGTTATATAGAATAGATCAACTATGGAAATTATAGAGTTTTATATATTAAAACTATGCTGATTATCTTGAAAATAAAACATTATTCTTAGTTGCCTCCATCTTATGAGTGCTAAAATAAATCCCACATAGTTCTCTTTGCTTTCTCTCATCATTATTCATGCCTTTTATTGCAACATTCAAGAAGGGGGAAAAGGAATTATTTGTCTTACAAAAGCTTCCTCTTGTCCAATTCCTTAGGCCAGTACTCATTCTATTTCTATTATTGGGCCACTGGACATATTTCCTTTGAGGGGAAAAGGCTCTATGTGCTTGGATTTTCGAATTTCCCTTCTAATAAATTCTTGGTTATGGCTAAACTGGCACATTCAACCTATGTTGTTTCACCTTCATTTTCGTCTTTGGACACTTGGAGGAAAAGTGCCCTTCATTATTTCAACAAAATCATATGAGGGGCTTCATTCCTTTTTCTTTTTTATGGAGATATTTTAGTATCATTGGTGATGCGTTATTTTCTCTACTACCGTTTCATTGTTGGATATTCCTTTAACCAAATGTGTTTATCCTTTTAATGGTGTTTTTGATTCACTATCATATTCCAACAATGTATTGGCCTAAGAGGAATAATGGCTAGTCTGTATCTCCTTCAATGCTTCAAAATTATTTTCACGCTTCTAAAGAATCGACAACTTCTCTTTTAGTATTAATATTGTATTCAACCACTAGTGTTTATTTCACTCTCATAAGTTTGTTCCCTTGATTAATCTAGGGATTATTTTGCTGATACATGAGATTTCCTTTCTTCCTCTTCACCAAAGGTTTACCCATTATTTTCTTAAGCAATTTCCAAATTTTATATTACTATCAAGGAGCTCCTTCTTCACTACAACTAGATGAGCAACTCTCACTTTCACTAGTACTTATAGATGAGAAGTTTGAAGATAAATGGTATATTGTTATACAATAACAACAAATTAAAAACTTACTTACATATTGCATCTTCTCTACCTGTTGATCATCAAATTGGCCTATTTATACAAAATAATAAGAATCATTTCATGATCCTGAATGGTATTTGAATCTTCAATTTCTTCACCCTCTAGGTAAATCCTATTAACATTACATGAAAATTTCATGTCTACTCCATAGATGGACTGAAATTTGTCCCATACCTCTTTGGTAGTCTTAAAACATATTACTTTTTCAATACCTAACTTAGACAGCCCTCACATGATTTCCTTCCTCACTTATTTATCAAACTTATCGTTTATTACTCCATACTTCACAGATAGTCATACATCCAAATCAAGAGCTTGAAATTAGATTATCATCCTTACCTTCCAAGTCGTATAATTTGAGGCATTCAAAAATGAAAATCCATTTGAGGTAGTCCATTCCTAGTTCTCCATGATCCCTGATCTTCCTTCCAGTTGTTAAATTTGTTCTGAAGGACATTGGCTCTGATACCAATTGTTAGAAACAATGGAAACCATGACACTATTGAGGGGGGGGGGTGTGAATCAATAGTGTGGAAAAATTATAGAATTCTTCACAAATTACACTTTTCAATCACTTTAACAATTATTCATGGATCAACAACACTACTTAATCATGTAAACATAACATTATAAACATATGAGAACATATGTACAAGACACCAATCTTTAATTTATTACAATTTTCAACTTGATTACATCAATGCCCCACAAGCTACTACTTATAGGTTTATCATCTGCTATTGAAAGGAGATTATATCCCTTCTCATTTATCAATATTCATTGAAAGGGACTACTTCCCCTTCTCATTTATCAGTATCTGCTAAAAGGGGCTCTTTCCCCTTCTCTTTTATCAATATTTACTGAAAGGGACTGATGACCCTGCTCGTTTATCAATATTTTTTTAAAGTGACTCTTTCCCCTACTTGTTTATCAGTATTTATTGAAAGGGTCTCTTATCCCTGAACATTTTTCAACACCCACTTGAAGGAGATATTACCCCCTAACCGTAGGGTACCACTTTCTTCACACTCATTGGTTTATCTTACATCCATTTTCAAACTAGAAACAATGTATGGCTTCCCTGATTTAAAAAATAATAAAATTCCTAAATCACCAACACCTTCAGCAATATATGATCACTAAGAAACACCAACAAAAATCCTACTTGATCACACCAGATGTCATATCTCTTCTCTCCAAAAAGTTGTTTTCTTGAGCCTACTTATAAAGAGTTTGGATTGATATTTTTGGCTTCTCTTTATTTTCCTTGATTGTTGCATGCATACTTATCTTTTTTTTCTTTTATGTATTGTCCTATTTATTTCAATCCTTTGATTGTGTTCACCATGTTATCTAATCGTGATCGTCCTTTTCTACTAGTGGAACTGAGCTTATTTTCCTAGTTTAGCATTCTGTCCTTTTACAGGTTTTAGTAGTGATTCTTCTATTTTTATCTACAATTAACTTAGGATTAACTACTAAATCCACTGCCAAAAATGATTGTTCTACCTTTTGATACTAAGCCCCCTTTTCTTTGCTCCTTTACCTACTTTTACTCCATAGGACCAAGTCTTCATGACCATTACATAGGCCTTTAGGCGCTAAGCCATTTTAAGTCCTTTGTGGGCCAAATTCCTTTGTTAATGGATCCATGCTAATGGTCTATTTCTACGTGAAATGACCACAACAAAGTGATTAACTAATTTAAGAGCATATGTGGCTCATTTTCTCTTATAACCTCTGTTCTCTTGGTTTTGTAACTGTTGCATGGAATCCTTTGCCAGTGATTAGCATGTAGCTTTCTCTATCCCAATGTTTTTATTTATGTTCCCTTTGTACACCTGCCTAGGTTTTCCTCTGTGTCCCATTGCTTCTATCCCAACACATTCCTTTTTCATCCTCTTATTAACTGTTGGGGTCATTCTGATGACATGATATGTTCTTTGGGGTCCTCCAACTACTACCAAGAGCCAATTAAAACATAATTAGGTTGAGTTAACCACCACTTTTTCCTGACGCCTCTTTCCTAACCCATGCCTTGCACACTTCTCAAAGTGTTCCAGGTTATATCCACTGACAAAACGTCATGATGACGTCGCTTGTGCTACGTGTAGACCTATGATTGGTGACGTGTCACTCAAATATGGGCCCTTTGGGTACCCAAAAATGCCAAAATTTCCTACCACATGTCCACCTTTGATTGGCTTATGCTGACATCATCTGTCAAAAATTAGACATTCCCACATGTCCTATCATAAAGGATAGGGCAAGGGTTACCGAAACCTTTATTTTTCGACCATTTTCTTTGTTAATATTTTTATCAAAAACCACTAGGTTCTACATCACCCCATTATGGTTTGTGGTATTAAGAGGAGTGGTCTCGAAGTGCATCTCTCCCATTGGTCTACATGATCAACGATATAAGAAACCACCTCATGTGGCCTCCAAGCCTAATAAGAATATCTTATAAAGTGTTTTCAACATGCCAAAACATGTCCTAGCGCCTATCTCCCTTTCTGGGCTCGCCCTCAGCAGGTTGAGATGTCAAAGTGGGGATGCCCTGCTCACATCCTCATTAGTTGTCCCTATGCTGCCATGTCTCAGCGCGTTGTATCCTAGGGCTTTCTCTTTATAATCCTTAAGGATTCATCGAGGCTATACCTTTGGGATACCTCCACCGAGATGACATCATATGTTGGTGTCATCCCGCTCCAATCATCCCTACACTAATATTTGTGAACCCTAACCATACTATCGGGGTAAATTTTTTATGTGGGCTCCACCAACGCCTAATAAAAATGCTTCCCATTTCCACGTATGCCTAGTCCACCTTTTGAATTCTCTGCTAACTTTGTAATTGTGTTTGGATTCTTTTATAAACTTGGAAAAGAATCTCAAACCACCTCCTTGACTATGTTAACTTTGACTTGAGACAAGTCAACTTTGACTAGCTCTATCTCTTAATCCATGAGGCCATTTTAAATCTTCCACATATCACTGGAAATATTTTTTAGAGGTATTACCATCTGTGTGCATTCCACCTAATTCTGAGATGATCTACTACTCCAAAATAGGCACCAAATTCTCTACACCATTCTCATCCATGTTATCTTCTTATGACTAGTCCTTTTCCATGCTTTTCCTTTACCACCTTTTCCATTTCCTTTTCCTTTTCCTTTGTCGATAATGTGTGACAACCTCATTAAGAGTTAACTAGTATTAACTAGTTAAACACAATTTGCTTATTTTTATTTTCTGGCAAGAAAGACTTAATTGTTATGTTTATGAAACAAATTATTATTTTGTTTTTTGTTATTGAGTTAATTGGAGGAATTAATGAGTAAAAAAAATATATTTTAAGATGATGGTAAAAAGTTTCCAAGAATAGGAGGTGGTTGGGGGCAGTTGGAAAACAGTTACCCACTCCTCTGAGGATAAAGTTGAATCCCAGGAGAGGAGTAGGGGTTCTATGAAAAATAGGTATAGGGGAGTATTTTCTAGAGCTGGTTGGGGACTAGTTGAAAATAGCTCACAGCAACCCTTATAAAGCCTGAATTTCTGAGTGTGACTGGATTGGCCATCCAGAGGTCATATCAGAAAAGAATTATTTTCCATTGTTAAGCCATGGCACCGTCCAGATTCTGAAGCTAGGGGGCAAGTGGAGGATTTCATAGCCTCCCTTGAAGGTTGGGAGGACCATAGTTTGAAAGATTAAGTTCCAGATAAGTATACAGAACTAGAGTATGTTGAGCTACAATCTTAATACAAAAATTTTAGACTGTTTTAGATTTACTGATTTTACAATGCATCCATAGAGGATTGAATATCAAAGTTCTATTAAGAGGTTGTCATGAATTTTCTATGTAAAGGAAGTTTTGTTAAATGGCAGTAATGTAATTTCTGTGTAAAGGAAAGAAAGGTACTACTGTTAAAAATTACATTTATATTTTTTGTGGACTACGGTATGAATTTATATGTTTACCTATCAAGAACATACAAGGATTCATTGCAATTACAGGAAAATAAATGGTATTTTCTTATTACAGCTATAACCTTACTAACGCATAGAAACCGGTAAGTATTCAGTAGGGAAGCAAAAAATAAAAACGATACAAATAGTGGATGAAAATGCATGCTGTAATATATATTGATACTCATTGATTTAAATCTCTTGACGACTGTTAAAGATAGCAAACCAGTAAATCAAGAAACATAGAACTTGAGGTTTAGGCTTTGGGCCAAAACCCTACCCTTTCCCATTTGTTCTTTGTAGACCAATCTCTATACTCGGACCTTCACTCGGTGGTCCGGTCACCGTATAACCTATTATAAAGAAACGAGTAAGAAAATAAATATTGGCGGAGTATAATTTAACAGTATCGCTATATTACAGAGGCAAAAAAAAAAAAAAAAAAACCAGAACCTATACGAAAGAAACCACAGAAACCCTCGTCACCATATCATGCGGCGAGTAAACAAAAATTGGTATATGATAAAGATAAACCGTGAAATATCATTCAAGAATACAATAAATATAATGATTATTTCTCTCTAAGATGCAATTCATGCTCAGCAATGTATGCATGCATGGAGTAAAGTCTTCACAAATATTATTATAAGAAGAAGTTAAAACCAAGGCATTTCGAACAGATTTATAAACGCATCACAAAGAAAAA
This sequence comes from Pinus albicaulis, assembly GCA_034641835.2. Taxonomy (NCBI): domain Eukaryota; kingdom Viridiplantae; phylum Streptophyta; class Pinopsida; order Pinales; family Pinaceae; genus Pinus; species Pinus albicaulis. Next base: position 505,930,042 of record CM076580.1, read on the forward strand.
AACGAGATCCGAACCAACATGTAAATATATTAACTCGGTTATCATTGCAAATTTATATAAGAGCATAAAAAATTTGATAAAAAGAAAAACCCTTTCTTTCTTTAAACCCTGAAAGTTGGATGGTTAAAACCCTTCCTAAACATTTCAATGGAGTTCGACTGTATCAAATTACAAAAGAACTATAGAAATCAGAGAGTCTTTGAACTCTTGACATTTCTTTTATCAGTTAAAAACTAATGGGAAGAAACACTAACGGCCCAATGAGGGTTTTTAGAATGATACGAGACCGGAACCCTCGGGTTTCGGCTCCCTCTGTAATTATGGTACCTGTATATTAACGCACCGTAAGGAAAGCGTTCAAGGACCAAGGTAAGTGAAAATGTGACTTGAATAGCAAGAGCAAGCAACAAACCTGCCATAGACAAAAACAAATCAACCTATGAGATAACAGGTTGTGCGCAATAACTTAACCAGAAAATAGGATGGAAACCCTCGGTGAACAAACTAACTGGTAAAGAATTTACCTGAGATCTATTAAAGGATTTCGCAATGGCTAGGATGCAAAAGCCTTAAAAGAACAACATGGGTATTAAAACTTTCAGAACATAAACCACTGAGAACAATCACTGAGATTGTAGATGAAATTCTGATTAAACACTATAATCTATTATGCAGAAGTTGAAAGTAATCATTTTATACCTGAGAGCCTCCTTCTGCCAGCATTTGCCTCAGGGTTTTAAGCTCTCGAAACCCTACAGCTAGGCATGATTGAGGTTTTTAATCATTGTAAATCTCTTTTAACAGGAGAAAGTTAACAATTCGGAAACCAATAAAATGTAGAGCCATACCTGTAAACTCCCAAAGAGAACCAAGCAGAAAACTAGTAGTATTTATGAAGTTCTGGGCGGAGAAAAACCATATTTCCTCGGCAGTGTTAAGCTCAGGTTGTGACTCCCACTTAGCAAGAAAAATGCTCAGTGTAACTGGCAGTCTGGACTTGGGGAATTTCAATAGACCTCTGCAGCAAATCCCGAGGAGAATCACGAAGGACATGGCAGCTGTCCCAGTGGTGATAATGCGCTGAGCAGTGGGTCAAGTGGAGTTGGCACCAACTCTGTAGGATTTTAATGTCCACTGCCAGGTGGATCTCCACCAACCCAAAACCAAAAAATAACATAGACTTATGCATATAAGATATATCTATTCCAATGATTTGAATGTATTACAACTAGAGTGAACCAAGTTATTATGCGCCAATAATTTATTAAGCCATATTTCAAACAATTAACAAGGTATCGGGGTAGAGTAACATATCCATGAACCTATATTCGAATGTGCAAGAAGTAAACCACTCATAAAATTTGTGCATTATATTCTGATAGAATTATTCACATCCAGTACTTCAATAATTATAAATTCGATGTTAAAAGAACTCAGAACCAATAGCATTGACTGGTTAATCAGTTTGGTTATATATATTTTGATTGGAATGCATATGAATAATGTTTATATGAAAGTGGTAAGTAATTTTTTTTTTACTGTAGTAATTATGTTAGGATGATGGTGACAAGTGGTATCAGAGCTGGTTGCTACACGGGGATCCTAAGGGTCTACTAACAGTGAAGTTGTGTATGTGATTAGTGCACACAGAGAGGGATAACCAGTGACAATGAGAAGAACGATAGCATCGCAATCAAAACCAGAGGAAACTCAAGCACCAACAGTCATGAATCCAAAGATGTGGGTTTAGTGAAGTGTAGAACAACATCAAAAGACTAGTCGATTTCTCGAAGAACAACAACAACAAACTAGTATTTTTGTTGAACACAGTGCAACAATTACAAGAGGAAATGTTAAGACTCAGAAAGGACAATGAGCGATTGCTGCAAGATCAGGAGAAAATTTTAAAAATTTTATCAGAAAAACAAAATCAGGAGATGGGACATCCAAGTGCTGAAAAAGAATTATCAGCAAAACAAGAAGATCAACAAACTATAAATAACACTACAGGAAGAACTGAAAAGAGTCCCTCCCAGAAGAGAAAAAATAGGAATTATAATGAGGCAGAGTTGGGCAATTTGTTTGACCAGCAAGACAATAAGAGATAGAAAGTGGAACTACAGGGGGAGTTTCACAAAATTAAACCACCAACTTTTGATGGTGAGGCCGAGGAGGTGGATGAAGCCTAGTTAATTAATATAAACAAGTACTTCCAGGTGTATGAATATAGTAGCAATCTGAAGGCCAGATTGGCTATATACCAGTTACGGGAAAATGCCACTCTGTGGTGGGAAGAAGTGAAAAATGTACGCAGTATTGATGAATAGGACATCACTTGGGAGGTGTTCCAGCAGTATTTCAAAGACAAGTATTTGACAGAAACGTTTTATGATGATAAGGCTAAGGAATTCCATGATTTACGGTTGGGGCACATGACCATGGACGATTATGTCACTAAATTCACTTCCCTACTACGCTATGTCCCTTATCTCCAAGAGGAAAAGGCCAAAGTGCAGAGGTTTCTGAGTAGTCTACCTACTCATATGAGAGAACGGATAGAATTTTTTAATCCTCGGACCATGGATGAAGCCATCCGTAAAGCCCATATGTGCTATCAGTAGTCCAAGGCCAAAGGTGAAGGAGGGAAAAACTTGCAGCCAAAGAAAAACTAGAAACATAATTCCAATTTTAAAAGAAGTAAAAGTGGAAATTCTAAAGGCACAACATGGAATTCCATCAGTAAGAAATTTAGCAGAAATCACCAAAGAATTAAATGGCCAGGGGAAGAGAAGTCCACGGAGGCATCTAGCAAGCCGAAGTAGGGACAGACCACAAAACCTCCTTTGCAATGTTGGGGCTATGGAGAGGCTCATTATTATAAAAATTGTCCACGGCGAAATAAAAGTGAAACTGTAGCAAATCTGCAGGAGGCATCTATGTTAGGGGATGTGGCACGTAACATACCCTGCATCAATGCAGCCTTGGAAGATCAGCAGGCTGATTTTCAGCCCACAATGATCAAACTAGAAGGTACTTTACTAACTAAACCTATTTCAATTTTGGTAGATCCTGGAGCAAGTTTGAGTTATGTAAGTCCCAATTTAGTGGAAATGTGTAAATTGAAGGAACCGAAATTTAAGAATTATTGGCTAGTATAGCTAGCTATTGGGGCAAATCGAAAGGTAACAGCGAAAGTTCCTAACTATGTGCTGGAAGTGGAAGAACAACAGCTACAAGTATATCTAAATATGTTACCACCAGGGTCTTATGATGTATTATTGCGTATGGACTGGTTTAAAATACACTGCACCCTAGTGGACTGCAAAGAAAATATTATCTACTTCAGAATGCAAGATGGCACCCGAAAAGAAATTCAAGGAATTAAAAAGCCTGTGCAATTACGACCAATAAAAGCATCCCAAATGGGAAAGTGTATCAAAAAGGGATTTCAACTGTATGCAATACAAGTAGGATATGCAGACTCCAAGGAAAAGGCTCCAACAGTGGAAGATATTCCTGTAGTATAGGAATTTCTGGATGTATTTCTACAAAACATTCCTGGTTTTCCACCCAAGAGGGATATTGAATTTACCATTGAATTGCTGCCAGGAGCCAAGAGCCCCTTATAGAATGAGTGTGCCAGAATTAACAGAACTAAAGCTACAGCTACCAGAACTATTAGATAAAGGTTATATCTGTACAAGTGTGTCTCCATGGGGAGCACCAGTCCTATTTGTTAAGAAGAAAGACGGGACTTTACACATGTGTATGGATTACAGGCAGCTTAATAAGCTGACGGTTAAGAACAAATACCCCTTACCAAGGATCAATGACTTATTTGATCAAGTAAGAGGGGCTAAGGTGTTTTCCAAGATAGACTTAAGATCCGGATATCATCAGATTCAGATTAAAGATGAAGATATTTGAAAAACAGCATTCCGCACTCGTTATAGACATTATGAATTCGTGGTGCTGCCCTTCAGATTGACTAATGCACCAGCAACCTTTATGAGGTCGATGCATGGCATATTTCATCAATTTTTAGATAAATTTGTACTCATTTTCATAGATGACATACTGATATATTCAAAGAGTGAGGAGGAACATAAGGAGCATTGGAGAATAGTTTTGGAAATTCTGAGAAAGCATCAGCTTTATGCTAAGTTTAGCAAATGCGATTTCTTTAAAATAGAAATCCAATATCTGGGACATGTTATAGCAGATGAAGGAATAGCTGTTGATCCGGAAAAGATCAAAACTATTATGGAATGGCGAGTACCTCAAAATTTGGGTGACAATAGATCATTTATGGGTCTAGCTGGTTATTATAGAAGGTTTATAGAAGGATTTTCTAAAATTTCTTTTCCTATTACATCTCTGCAGAAGAAAGGAAAGCTTTTCAAATGGACAAATGAATGTCAGAACATATTTGAAAAGCTGAAACAACTTCTGACTATAGCACCGATACTAAGGGTAGCTGACCCTAATAAAGACTATGAAGTTTGTACTTATGCCAGCAAAGAAGGTGTTGGAGCAATATTAACTCAGGAAGGTAAGGTGATAGCATACAAGTTTAGAAAATTGAAATACCATGAGAAAAAACATTCTTCTTATGGTTTGGAGCTGATAGCAGTTGTACACGCTCTCCGGGTGTGGAGGCATTACTTGCTGGGTAAGAGGTTTGTACTTAAAACAAACCATAGTAGTTTGACTAATTATTTTAAGCAAGCAGATTTAAATTCTAGACAAGCAAGATGCAATGCCTTTTTGAGTGAATTTGACATGGACATACAACATGTTAAGGGGAAGGAAAATCGAGTTACAGATGAGTTAAGCATAAAAATGCATGGTATTTATGCCTTATACTGTAATCAGCTAGAAATACAACTGATGAAACAGTTAAAAGAAGAAGCACAAAAAGACCCGGAATATAAATTCTTGTGTCTGCAAATGGAAGAAGATAGAAAGCAAGGCAAAACATCTGAGTTTGGAAAGAATGAAGATCAGGTGTTAACTTTTCGAGGGAGAATTTATGTGCCCAATCAAACAAGTCTAAAGGAGTTAATAATGAATGAGTTCCACCACAGTAATTATGCTGGCCATCCAGGATATCAAAATATGCTTACTGCAATAAGAAAGACATATTTTTTGCCAGGTATGTGCAAAAATATTGCTGAGTAGCTAAGCAAATTTTTGGAATGTCAGTGGGTCAAGGTGGAGCACCAACATCCTGCAGGGCTATTACAACCCATACCCATCCCTGAATGGAAGTGGGAGGTTATTTCCTTATATTTTATCATGGGTTTACCACGAAAAAAAAGACAAAATGACTCTATTATGGTAGTGGTAGACAGATTAATTAAGTCTGCCCATTTCATACCTGTACAGTCTACATACAAGATGGTACAGATTGCAGATATATTTATGAAGGAAATATTTAGGTTGCACGGCATACCTAAGACTGTGATTTCAGATCGGGATGTTGAGTTTACATCCGCATTTTTGAAAACTGTGTTTTCTGGTTTGGGAACACAGATACACTTTATTACTGCCTATCATCCTCAGATTGATGGGCAGATAGAATGGGTAAACCAAGTTCTAGAAGACATGCTGCGCATGTATGTGATGCAGCAACCAAACAAGTGGGAAGAATACTTGGACCTCGTGGAGTTTGCTTATAACAACGAGTATCAGGAATCTCTAAAAATGAGTCCTTTTGAGGCATTTTATGGTAGGCAATGTCGAACACCTATAAACTGGAGTAGTCCTGAAACAAAATCATTGTTAGGACCTGAAATTTTGGCTGAAATGGAAGCTGAGGTAAAAATAATAAGGCATAATTTGAAGGCTACGCAATATCGACAAAAGATTTATGTAGTTAAGAAAATATCTTACTGTGAATTTGCGGTAGGGGACCATGTTTACATGAGAATTAAGCCCAAGAGAAGTACCATGAGATGGACCTCTTGTGCCAAATTGGCTCCCTGGTACTATGGACCTTTCCAAATACTAGAAAGAGTGGAACCAGTAGCCTACAGATTGGCCTTACCCAGTCATATTCAATTACACAATGTGTTCCATGTGTCCTTATTAAAGCGATATGTACATAATGAAAAACATGTGATTCATTGGCAAAGTATTCAGGTAGGAAAAGGGATAGGAATCCTAACTTAAAGTTATGAATAATTGATGCATACTGACTTGAAAACACTTTTTTTCTTTTCAGGTAGAACCAAACGGAGAGTTTCTGGTTGAGCCGCAATGCATACTTGATAGAAGAGAAATTGAACTCCGCAAACGAGTAGTTATCTAGGTGAAAGTGCAGTGGAAGCACTTTCGGACCGGATGAAGCTACTTGGGAGGACGAGAAATTTATAAGGGAAGCTTACCTGGAGCTCTTCACAGAGCTGGGCTGAAACACCGAGGACGGTGTTACTTCCAGGGGGGGAAGATGTGACAGCCTCATTAAGAGTTAACTAGTATTAACTAGTTAAACACAATTTGCTTATTTTTATTTTCTGGCAAGAAAGACTTAATTGTTATGTTTATGAAACAAATTATTATTATTTTTTTTTGTTATTGAGTTAATTTGAGGAATTAATGAGTAAAAAGAAAATCTTTTAAGCTGATGGTAAAAATTTTCCAAGAATAGGAGGTTGTTGGGGATAGTTGGAAAACAATTAACTACTCCTCTGAGGATAAAGTTGAATCCCAGGAGAGGAGTAGGGGTTCTGTGAAAAAGAGCTATAGGGGAGTATTTTCTAGAGCTGGTTGGGGACCAGTTGAAAATAGCTCACAACAACCTTTATAAAGCCTGAATTTTTAAGTGTGACTGGATTGGCCATCCAGAGGTCATAACAGAAAAGAATTATTTTCCACTGTTAACTCATGGCACCATCCAGATTCTAGAGCTAGGGGGCAAGTGGAGGACGTCATAGCCTCCCTTGAAGGTTGGGAGGACCACAGTTTGAAAGATTAAGTTCTAGGTAAGTATACAAAACTAGAGTATGTTGAGCTACAGACTTAATACGAAAAGTTTAGACTGTTTTAGATTTACTAATTTACAATGCATCCATAGAGGATTGAATATCAAAGTTCTGTTAAGAGGTTGTCATGAATTTTCTGTGTAAAGGAAGTTCTATTAAATGGTATTAATGTAATTTCTGTGTAAAGGAAAGAAAGGTACTACTATTAAAAATTACATTTATATTTTGTGTGGACTGTGGTATGAATTTATATGTTTACCTATCAATAACATACAGGGATTCATTGCAATTACAGGAAAATAAATGGTATTTTCTTATTACAGCTATAACCTTACTGTACGCACAGATACCGGTAAGTATTCAGTAGGGAAGCAAATAATAAAATTAATACAAACAGTTGACGAAAATGCATGTTGTAATATATATTGATACTCATAGATTTAAATCTTTTGATGACTATTAAAGGTAGCAAACCAATAAATCAAGAAACGTAGAACTTGAGGTTTAGGGTTTGGGTCGAAACCTTACCCTTGCCCATTTGTTCTTTTCAAACCAATCTCTATACTCAGACTTTCATTCAGTGGTCCAGTCACTGTATAAACTATGATAAAAGCAACGAGTAAGAAAATAAATATTGGCAGAGTATAATTTAACAATATCACTATATTACAGAGGAAAAAAAAAAAACCAGAACCTATACGAAAGAAACCACAAAAACCCTCATCACTGTATCATGCGGCGAGTAAACAAAAATTGGTATATGATAAAGATAAACCGATAAATATATTTCAAGAATACAATAAATATAATCATTATTTCTCTCTAAGATGCAATGCATGCTCAAAAATGTATGCACGCATGGAGTAAAGTCCTCACAAATATTATTATGCAAGAAGAAGTTAAAACCAAGGCATTTCGAACAGATTTATAAACACATCATAGAGAAAAAACGAGATCTGAACCAGCATGTAAATATATTAACTTGGTTATCATTACAAATGTATATAAGAGAATAACAAAGTCGATAAAAAGAAAACCCCTTTCTTTGTTTAAGCCCTGAAATAAGTTGGAGGGTTAAAACCCTTCCTAAACATTTCAATGGAGTTCGACTGCATCAAATTACAAAAGAACTATAGAAATCAGAGAGTCTTTGAACTCTTGACATTTCTTTTATCAGTTAAAAACTAATGAGAAGAAACATTAACGGCCCAATGAGGGTTTTTAGAATGATACGAGACCGGAACCCTAGGGTTTTGGCTCCCTTTGTAATTATTGTACCTGTATATTAACGTGCCGTAAGGAAAGCGTTCAAGGACCAAGGTAAGCGCAAATGTGACTTGAATAGAAAGAGAAAGCAACAAACCTGCCATAGAAAAAAATAAATCAACCTATGAGATAAGAGGTTGTGCGCAATAGCTTAACCAAAAAAGAGGATGGAAACCCTCGGTGAAAAAATTAACTGGTAAAGAATTTACCTGAGATCTATTAAAGGATTTCGCGATGGCTAGGACTGAAAAGCCTAAAAAGAACAAGATGGGTATTAAACCTTTCAGAACATAAGCCACTGAAAACAATAACTGAGATTGTAGATGAAATTCCGATTAAACACTATAATCTATTGCGCAAAAGTTGAAAGTAATCATTTTATACCTGAGAGCCTCCTTCTGCCATCCTTTGCCTCAGGGTTTTAAGCTCTTAAAACCCTGCAGCTGGGCATGGTGAAGGTTTTTAATCATTGCAAATCTCTTTTAACTGGAGAAAGTTAACAATTCGGAAACCAATAAAACGTAGAGCCATACCTGTAAACTCCCCAAGAGAACCAGGCAGAAAAATGATAGTATTTATGAAGTTCTGAGTGGAGAAAAACCATAGTTCCTCGGTGGTGTTAAGCTCGGGTTGTGACTCCTGCTCAGCAAGAAAAATTCTCGGTGTAACTGGAAGTCTCGACTTGGGGAATTTTGATAGACCTCTGCAGCAAATCCCAAGGAGAATCACGAAGGACATGGCAGCTATCCCAGTGGTGATAATGTGCTGAGTAGTGGTTCAAGTGGAGTTGGCACCAACTCCATAGGATTTTAATGTCCACTTCCAGGTGGATCTCCACCAACCCAAAACAAAAAAAAACAGACTTATGCATATAAGATATATCCATTCCAATGATCCGAATGTATTACAACTAGAGTGAACCAAGTTATTATGCCCCAATAATTTATTAAGCCATAGGTCAAACAATTATCAAGGTATCGGGGTAGAGTAATATATCCATGAACCTATATTTGAATGTGCAAGAAGTAAACCACTCATAAAAGTTGTGAATTATATTCTGATAGAATTATTCACAGCCAGTACTTCAATAATTATCAAGTTGATGTTAAAATAACTCAGAACCAATAGCATTGATTGGTTAACCAGTTTGGTTATATATATATTGATTGGTATGATGCATATGAATAATGTTTATATGAAAGTGGTAAGTAAATTTTTTTTTACACTATAGTAATTATGTTAGGATGATGGTGACATAATGACGACACCATTTATAGTTCTTTGCAATTGCCATGCTTTCCTTTTCCACCTGTGTTATTTTCTCCTTTGCCACCAATGATTGTCAGGCTTCCTTTTGAAATTCTTTTCCATTGAATTTTCCTTTTCCTTTTCCATGAATGAAAACATATTTCCAACAAATTATTAGAAAGGAGATAAGTCAGCCCACTAATTTTATTTACTATTGGTCTCAGTAGAGAACCTTCTTTATGGATTTTAGGAACGTCATAGATATGTGGAGTGAGGGTGCTTCTTTCAATAAACTTCTTACTTATATCGGAACAAACACTATCATATATGATAACATTTGAGACCTCTTTGGAAGTTTTTTAAAGGGGATTTTTACTAACCTTTGGAAGATACCAGAATTGGTGAGATGATCTAACATTTTATTGATATAATATTTCTTATTAAGGATGATAATGATGCCTCCTTTTTATTGCCACCTAAATATTTAATCATAATTTTATTAGACTCCTATTTTTTTATTTTATCCCCTTTTTACTAATTATTAAAAACAAGAATTAATTAATTAATTAATTAATTAATTATATATCTGTGTGTGTTAAATAGTACTATTTGTTTATTAATATTTAATTATATTTTTTTTATCCTAATTTTTTTCTGCTTTAATCTAAAGGAATTAGTTAAATATTTATATAAACATTATTTTAAAAATGTTTACATTTTTATTTTAAAGTATTTATATTGAACTATTAATATTATGTTTTTATTTATTATTTTATCTTTTAGTTACCCCTTAGAGTTCCTTATTTTGATTATTTGAGAATATTTAATTTTTTTTAATTTTTTTTTTCTCAACGGTTAGTTTTCTTCGTTTTATTATTTTTTCTAAGAGTTCTCTTTGATCTTTTATTTTTTTTATACCCTTTTTGATCAATTTTTCAGTATCTATTTGTCCTCATGATGAACCACATTCGTTGGTTTGAAATGATGTGATGAATCAATAAGGTATAGATCTTAATAATTCTACTCATTGAAGCCTAAATTTACAAATATTATCCATTTAATCATATATATATATGTAAACAATGGGTAAATTTTTAACCAATTGGGATTATATATATATATATATATATATATATATATATATATATATATATATATATATATTTATATTTCACAAAAAGTCCAAAAAAGAGGCAATTGGAAAAAAAATTACTGTAAAAGCTTCCCTATATAGACAGTATTGCTCCTTCCTTAGGAATCATGAATAATATTATTATTTTCCTCTACAATGCTTTGAACATGGAAAATTTCCAGAGCTAATAGTCGCAATTGAGCTAATTTTCTATGATTTTTTCCCAAAAAAGATTCGCTAATTTCCATTTTCTGTAAAAATTATTAGCCCAAATTTTATAGTATAAAACTATTTTACCTTAACGTTTTCCAAAATTTTATATAGATACCTTATAAAATTATTAGACATTTTATTTTATTTTAAGTATCATCAAATGATTTATAGATTGCATATTATGTACTAGTGAGATTCGCTAAGGTTTCTAAAATTTAAGATAAATTTTCATCCTTAAAATTTTGTCTTCCTTTGAAATAAATGACCTCTTGTTTTCATCAATCACAATACTATGTGTAGCATAATTTATTTATTACTCAATGTATACTTTCCATTGGGTGGAAAAACATCGCTAGCCTTAAGAGAAGATACAAGCTCTTCAATTCTTTCTTGAAAGAGATGGCTCCTTTTTCTTCCAAGAGTGAACAATGTTGTTAAAATTACCACCGATGATACAACTGATTCCAAATTAGGAAAGTCTTCATAGCTTATTGAAGAATTCCACCAATAAAAAAAAATCGACAAATAACTGACATGTAGATATTGACAATAACACATAACTCATTACTAGGAATATAAAGAAGGTGAATGGCTAGCCAATGTTCAGTACTATAATCTGAAATATTTTGAAATAATTCATTAGAACACAATATCGAAAGGCATATATGGGCCCCTTGTGATCCAACTATAAGAGTATGGTGTGATTTCCATAAGAACTTTCTCTTTCAGAGGGGTACAATTTCCCCCATCTTTTTCTCTTGGATGAGAAGGATTAGGGTATTTTTCTTATTGATTAAAATTTTGAATTTTGAGAGATTATTTTCAGTCCCTAACCATCTCAAATTTCATAAGACTTTTTTCATCATTTATGATAGGATTTTGTGTTTCCCCCTTACATTAGGGGGCATATCACTTCCCTTCCTTGTAATCCTTGGCTCACATTTTAGAGAAATTTCACATGTAACATGGGTTCTCAATTACTTTTCTTTTGTTGGTTTATAATTACAAATTTCCCTATTTTCCTTTATTCCCACTTTCTTGGGAAAATTTCTCCAACCATTATCTTTTAACATTTCACCTTTAGACCTTTCAATAGCTAAATACATAAAGGAAGGGCCCTAGAATGTTTGAGGTATTCTAGTAGAGAGAAAAACTTCCCGAACTTTAGATTCTTCTTCGACCTCCATTCAGATGTCCAGTAAAGGTATAATTCCTTCCAGGATTTCCTTTGCTTCATAGATTTCTTCACAAGAGTTATGAGTTACCTGAGTTACCTTGATTTTTTCTTTATGTTCCTCTTCTAGGTTTTCTAAAGAAAAAAAAAATACTTTCTTGGGGAATTATTTCTTTGGCTTTATTGGAAGAATATGCCTAACCTTTGGATGGGACATTTTGGAATGGTAGATTCTTTTCCATGTCTATGTTCCCCTTTCCTTTGTTGGACCTAGGCTTGTTGGAAGTTTCATACAAATTTCCCATATTCATGGCACAATTTGCACTTGAGGGAAGTTATTCATAATCCACCTTTTTTTAGGAAATTCCACTTGTCTAGGGTTAACTAAACTACTCCCGAGAAACCAATTTCCATGTTGACCTGAAAATATATTTGTGTCGAGGCAAAAATTCCATCACATGGATTGGGACAATCAATGTATTTTCCATGTGCACTTCCTCTCCTCCAAAAGTTGTCCTCATTCAAACAATGAAGTGGAAAATAGGGTAGTTTTTACCACATTAGCACAATAAATGAGATATTATTCTCAGGGTTAAAATAAATTTTACATTGATTCAAGTATAATTCTTGAGCACCCATAAGCTAAGGGCCACTTCGAAATATCATCCCCAAATTTTTTCTCTTCGAAAAGGAAGGAAAATAACTCATTTCCCAAGAAGGAAGAGGATATTATTCCTTATATCATAGGGTGCCAATTTTCCTTCCACCAAGGAGTTCAATGAATGGGGGGAAGGAAAAAACCTAGTAAATTTCCCAATCAACCCCGATCCACCTAAGACAAGGCCCTAAATCTCGATGGACTAACATTCACTGGTATTTTTTTTCATATCTACATTTTTTTTAATAAATATGGTGGGTTGAATTCTTGGACCGTTCTAAAAATTGGCAATAGGGGCATTAAACACCTAAACGTCTAGAGTATGGGGCACAGAGGAAGGGACGGACCCTCTCAAGCTAGATGTCATATCTCCCAATGTAGCTATTGCGACGGGAGATGACACTCCCAATTAGTAATTAGTAGATGTGGTAATATCTAAGATGATGGAGAAAAGACACTATATAGAATGATCATCTTGTTATAATTTTCGTAAAAAAAATATTTTAATAATTGCAAATTATACTTTTATATTAATTTGGTTGATAGGGGTGTCTATTTTAGAATAGGTCTTCTATAGTTTTAATTTAATTATCAATAATTATTAGGTGGATGGTAGAGGTTTAACCAACATTGAATATACCAAAATAGTCATAGTAGTATTTATAGGTCAAAGGTTAAAAATTATCTCCAAGTTAGTTATTCTCTTTTAATTATTTTCTTTCAAATTAATTGATCAAATAAAATTTCATATTTACAGATGTCATATTGGGTATGTGGTATCCTCCCATGGCATTGGAACAAAAACTACTTACAAGTTAAGAATTTTCATGATAAAGTGTGGGTGACTCTTCATGGTTCAGAATGTTGTTACATGTTTTTTAGAATGTATATATGCTTAACTCATATATTAATTCATTTTTTATAATTATTAGAAGTAATAATTTAAAATAAATTATAATTTAGCTAATTTTTAATTTTTTTGTTAATCTAGGCAATGTGAGATGTATTATGGGGTAAGTGTTTTGATGTTGATATCTATCAACAGTGATCAACCATTTAAATAAATGGTTGTGCTAGCTTAAATATAATTAACAATTGTATCGGGATAGACATGCTTATTTTGGAATAAGGCTTTCAAAAAATTAATTTTATTATCAACAATTATAAGGTGTATGGTAGAGATTTAACCACCATAGAATATTCTTAGTAGTATACACAAATCAAAAGCATAGGTTTATTTTCAAAGTAGATAGATATTTTTTTCTCTTTTAATTAAATTCATTAATTAAAAGGAATTTCATATCAACAAGTGTCATGTGATATGAGTTATGTTTCTTTGGGCATGTGGTATTGTTAAGCCATGGTAGTTATAGATAGTAACAAAGTCTATTTAGAGATTAAGAATCTCATGGATAAGAATATATATATATATATATATATACTTTTTTATCATTAATAATAATAATAATATTTTATATTGGTGATGATACTCATAAACGACAAGGATTTTTTTTCTTTTCGGAGAGCTGAAGAGAATGGACGAAACTTTAAACCTAGCATCCACCACCTGAACTAGGGCTTCTAAGGCTATAATATTCTCAAATGGGGAAGCAGCAATAGATGAACACAATAATGGAAAAAATCAGTGAATAGATCAACTCACCATGATATGAGACAAATGTACAGCCATCTTATTAAACATATCAGAAAATAATAGGCACAAGATCTTGAGGATCTAGTCACTCAGGCAATACAAAACAAGCCTCCACAAGAAAAATATGTCAATACATGAGAAATAGCTGCCATACAAATGTCCTGAGCTATGACAGCGCAGTTTTAGGGCATAAACTGCTGCATAGAGATAGATAAATGTAGATCTATTTTTATATAGCTCAAATAATGCTAGGAGTGAAGATCTATCCCCCTAGACACTTTTACAAGAGAACCCGGGAAGGGTTTCCAGAAATACACCCAAATACAAATGGTGATCTACAGCCCTAGGACTGAAGTGTCACTAAAAACTGAAGCTTATGAAATATAAGGTTGAAATAATATGGATCTAATGTAGATCTCCTCAAGGGTATCCTCCAATGAAAGGTTGAACCTTTCACTTATAGGAAAACGCTCTAAAAGAGCCAATATACCATCCTCTGAAACTGCCCTCCAAAATAATGCAATTCCCAGCTCAAACTATGATATGAATGATGGGGATACATTGGTCTGGTGCCAAAGATCTGAAATGTGCTCAAGAACCCTCCTCGTTGATCTCCCAAGAGAAGGAATCTTTCTTCCTATGAAAAAATAGCTCAGAAAGTGGGTTTCTCAACCCTCCACTACAACACTCTGCAACACAACACAAATCTGAACAGAAAATGTGTTGTATATGAAGACTAAAGCTTTTCTAGAATGCTGGATATGTGGAAATGATAGATCATTTTTCTCCCAAGAAGCCTCTCAAGGAAAGAGGTGGGATTCCCACTCAGGAACACCCTGTGCTAACAACACTACAATCTTAGCTAAATAGTTGAAGAGAGTAACAAAGTCTAAAGAGACATATCAAAATAATAATCATAGCATAACCTCATATGGTTTCCATCCTCTTCCTTATAAAAAATGTGAGCCTCTCACCTTGGGTCCCACTCATTAGGGTTTCCACCATCATGCAATCAATCTCCCTCCAAAACTGTGTTGTCCCACCATTAATGCCACTCCTCCATAACAGCACTATTTGATTTGGTCAAATTTGACCAAGTCTTCATGATCCAGTTCCTTTTCACACCTAAAGGTCTTCAATCCAACTTTTAGATGACCTCCCTTCACACTAGGAGTGTCTTTTATTCCTACTAGCGAGATTTATGGTCTCCCTACCCTCTTATTCCTCTATCTAAGAGCAAAAACAAAATTTAGTATTCCAATTACCTGTGTGCTAATTTAGGAATATTACAAACACTGGTCGCCGCCATGTCCAAAATGCTACGCCCACAGCTCCTCATCCCCAGGCAGCTCGAAGTTCAATGGTAGAAAGGCCTTCCCCCTTAGAGGCAACTGCAAGCATGAATGGAGAGAGGTTGGAGCTCTTAGATCGAGCTACGCTGCAAAATGGTTGACGGGGGCCTGAACCTGCAACGGTGAGCTTACTCTGGCTCCCACAGCTCCACAGAACCAGCAAGATGTGCCAAATGATCTACATCCAGATGTTCTTGTGCACAGATCCGAGACAGTCATTTTCCACAATAGCGAGGCTCCGAAGGATGGCTGGCTCTATCCATCTCGGCTTCAGGTTCCAACCAGACTCAATCCCAATGATGCATCCTTGGCAGCACCCTGCACATATCTCACCTCCTTCCAAATCCAAATCATACTCCTGAACAAAAAAACATAGCTCTATTGGGTGCGATATGCAGATCAGGTCCAAAGTATAATGCATGTCCTTGAATAGAAGCTAAAGATCCCTTCTGACATAAGGTGACTCCTATACAGAGGTAACAAACTCGAGAACCCCCTCCCGCTTTCTTTTTACAACATTGAGAAAAATGCTACTTTAGTTTTGTCCCTCTGTCTGCTAGGAGGAGCTTCTGCACAACCCTCCTCTGCACAAGATTTCTCTTACAAGGATTTTGTCCACACACAGCACCCCGAGAAAGAAACTCCTTCTCCTGAGGCTCCCAAGCCTTTTTTTAGTGGACAAAAGGGAGGACATACCAGCAATCAAACTCTCCCACCCAACACTGGATGATCAGTTTTAGCAATATGCAGAAAGAGCCATAATCCACCAATTCAGCGAATTATGGCCATGCTCATCAGACCTCTATCAATGGGTTCACTCTTCTTGGAACAATAACACCCGGATTTTCTTCTACACAAAGGGTTTGTTCATCGTCCTGTTTGATTTCAAGGAAGACTATCAAAAAGCTCTAACAGGAGGACCTTGGTTCTGGGGGAAAGCAAGACTATTCCTCACACCATGCTTCCTAGATTTCTACTCCTCCACGACCGTCATCACCAAGTTACCTATTTTGGTCAGGCTTCCAAATCTACCAACCCCTCTTTGGCACTATTCAGTCTTTCAAGGAATCGAAAACTCACTAGGGCGCTTTCTAGCCATGGATACCACAGGGGTGAATCAGGTATATACACCTTCGGTAGAATATGCACTGAAATAGACATCAACAAAGGATTTCCAGATCAAATCATTCTCAAAGTAGGAGACTTCCATTGGACACAGACCCTAGATTATGAGAATACTGCCTTCAGATGCCGCCACTACCACCAAACAAGTCACCTTCAGAACTCATGCTCCTCCTTTCAAGCCCAAAAGAAGAAGAGCATCTGCAAATCAAACTCAAAAGGCTGACAACCTTGTGTCCTGCCGCCTATGGATGACATAGATTCCCTTAGTTCAGAGGAAGAAGAGATCAAAGCAGATGTGGATGACGCAAAGCAGGAAAAATATTTGACCTCAGAAGACCCTGATATGCCCTCTGGTCCCTCGAATGCACAGAAACGGTCTCACTAAACCTCCTCCTCAGATTCGGATAAGGAGCCCTCTCCTCCAAACACCAATAGGCTCCAAGTGGTTCTAGCCCAACAATGCCAGGATGGCTGGGTCAGAGTCTCAAAAAATAAAGGGAAAAAAATTTGTACTGAGGAATCAACCCACTCGGGCTAGTTTCCAGTATGTGTCTTATGGCTCTGACGTTATTTTCTCTATATCTCTTGTCTCTCTCTTGACTGCCCTACGAAACCGAGGTTGAATGTTCTTCATTACTGATCCCTGATTTTCTTACTTCTACTCCTTGTAATTCATCTTGTACTATACACTCCTTTAATAGAAATAGACTAATTACAAAAAATAATAATAATAATAATAATATTCTAAATATGAGTCCACATGGATGCACATCTTAAGTTATTAAATAATAATAATAATAATAATAATACTAACTTTAAATAAAATTATATATATATATGATAAATAAATATTTTGATACTTATTAGGTAGCAATCTATATTTCCCCACTGTTAAATTAATATAACTACACTAATTTTATATTAATTTTAAAATTTTAAAACTATTTTTATATTAAATCTAAATTTTAGATGATACAAATCTATTTAAATAATTTTTCATCCACAAAATTCAAATTGATCATCCACAAGATTCTAACATAGACATGTGTATATGAGCCATATGTCCATGTGGGTAATTTTGTCACCGCTAGGGCTATAAACTTGAGGTATATCATAATTGAGAGGCATACATTGTTAGAAGGATATGATAATCGACTGGTGGCGACATGCTTTGGTGTTACTGATTCTATTAACTAGATATGCATATTCTGTTTTAATGGCTGGCTATTGAAATGACATAGCGTTCCTGAGTTTGATGGTACAATTTTATGAGTTTGATGAGTCTGTGTAGTTTTATATATATTATATATAATATTCAAAAATATAATTTAAACAATGAAAAATTATATATTGTATTTTGTATTTTAAACAAATTTACATTTGAAATAATTTGATTCTTCTGAATTTATATTAAATCTATACTTGAAAATAGATCTATGTTAATATGATATCCAAAAAACATACAAAAAATTAATCATTAATTAATTGAAATTTAATGAATACATTTACTTATTGCTTTTCCATTAAAAAAAACATAACATAACCTAAATTAATCATTAATTAACTCAAGCTTTTCTAAACATATTCAACCTACCTGCACCAAACTAATTATTTTTTTTTCAGAAGGAAAAAAAAGCTGTATATATTAAAAGAAATATATGACAGTACATGATCATCAATACAATCTCAAACTGTTATTTAAAACAGCGAAAAAACCCCATATGCCAAATACATCCAGAATACACTTCTTAAGAGAAGTAATTCGATGTTCATGGCCACCAAACTAATTATTAACATACTGCAAAATATTTAATTTTTATTTGGAGAAATAACAACCATGATTCTTTAAAAAAACCATTATTGAAGAGCCATGTAGCAACATGCAATATTGGCGGTCCAATCATGCCGTTTTCGACGATGTCACTGTTAGTCCCTGAGACGACGAGGGACCTCAGAATGTATCCCAACTAAATGGAATATAAGATCTGTCTGCTTTCTTTGTTTCTACTCAGCCTGGTTTTACCTTTGTTTCTTTAGTTAGATATGAAAAAAAAATAAAATAAAAATCTCAAGATAGCTTCTATCTAGTCAGATCACTTGGATGATGACTTTGTTTTCGTTGCCCTTTACGTTGGCTTTATCCACAAAGTTGACAGCACGAGGTGTGAAGCTGAGAAAATATCTATTATTTTTAAAGGGGAATGAAAGAGAATCAATGAATATTTATTATTTTTTAAAAGTTTATTATAGTTGAGTTTTAGATATCAATTTCAATGTTTGATGGTTTATTAGATGGATGGATGGTATTATAAAGATTAAGATAGTTGATTTCTTTTAGGGCCGGTTAAGTTGGATTTATGTTTATTGATAATTAAATATTTATAACTAAAATATAATTTTTATTAGTTAATTTTGAAATTAATTTATTGTAAAATTATTAAATATTAAAAAAAACTAAATTATATATGTATAAGAATATATTTAAAATAATTTATTTTAAATTTTGAAAAAATCAAATTATTATTATTATTAGATAAGTTGTCCAAAATTATTTAATTAAATAAAAAATATGTATAAAATCTGTGTTTATTTTAAACAAATATATAATTAATTTTAAAATTGTGAATATTGATAATCATACCATTAAAAAACATAATGAAATTTATGAAAAGAAAATTTGAATATATTGAACAATTTTTTTGGAAAGAAAATTTGAATACATTGTATTTTTTTGGTTAAAATCTATATAGTTAATAAATAAGAAAACACTTTATTTAGATATATTAATTTATATTAAAATAACTTTATTAAAAAAGATGACCACACATATAAAACCATTAAAATTTCGAAAAAAAATCAAATTCAGTATATATTCAACATTTCTATTACAATGTATTAATAAAAAAAATATTGAAAAAAAAATTATTTGACATAATACTAAAAAAAAATATTTAGCATAATAATATAGTAAATTATATAAAATTAAAAAAACTTTAAAAAATTGAAAACAAAATTATAAAAATTATAATTTTTTTAATTAAATACTCTCCCAAATTTATATAATCTTGTATCACATTTAAACCAATCAATTGCAAACTTTTCAAGTAAATTGTATTTATCATATTTATCTTAAATTTCAGCCACACTTCTATCTTCTTTTTGTTATACCATTTTGTCCATTTCCTTTAAAATGACAATTAAACTTGCTTTATCCATTCAAATCATCTATACATGTACTAACTTTTGATTACACTCATCTAATAACTTTGTTGTTGCCTTACAATAGCGGCATTTGAATATCAAAATGTTATATATAACATTATAATATTTTCTTTTCTTTTCTTTTTTTAATGAAATTTGTTTAATTGTGCCTAGAGGTGCTTTTTACAGTCTAGTAAGTATGTCAGTACTTAATGTTAAACTTGAGCTTATATTGGCTAATATAAAAATAAAAAAATTAGAAATCTAAATAATGGTAATGTTCTTCTTTCCAATAAATAATAATAATGAAAATATAAAAAATAGTATTTATCCACAAAAACGAAAATAAAATAAGATTACAATACAATTATCTCATGTGTTTAGATAAAAAAAAAATAGGGTACAATTATCTCATGTGTTTAGATAATAAAAAAATTAGGGTACAATTATCTCATGCTTTTAATAGTTCTTTTTTCATATAAGTTGAATTTGAATGGATTATAAATTTATCTTCAATTTTGTTTTTTACCACATTAAAATTTTATCATATAAGTTGAATTTGAATGTATTATAAATTTATCTTCAATTTTTTTTTTACCACATTAAAATTCCATATTAGGTAAAATGTTAAACATCTTTACTCTCTACTCAAGCCATTACCATTTCCTAATTCAAAGTAAAAAGTTTAATTCAACACAAAGAATCTAAAATCTTGCTCTAAAATATTTTAATGTCTTTTAATTAATTATTTGTAAAATTAATCTGTAAAGGAAAACCATATTCTATTGATATATTAAAATCTCTATACACAAATATCTCCACGTTAAAGTTGTAATATTCTAAAATATTCATTTGATATAGTTTTATTAGAATTTTTTTATAATGCCATGTAATAAACATCATTAAAT
The DNA here is from genome assembly GCA_034641835.2 of Pinus albicaulis. Lineage (NCBI taxonomy): Eukaryota > Viridiplantae > Streptophyta > Pinopsida > Pinales > Pinaceae > Pinus > Pinus albicaulis. The sequence goes on from CM076580.1 coordinate 505,950,959, forward strand.
TTGATATTAATATATCATAATATTAATATTATTCAACTTAATAAATTTTATTTAATACAATATTAAATTTCATATATTAGAATATATATTAATATATAATGATATATATTAACTCTAGATATGTATGGGATGGAAGAATAAAGACATAGAGTGATCTAGGTGGAGAGATAGAGGGAGAGAGGGAGTGATAGAGAGATGGAGTTGGAAGGAGAGAAAGGAAGGGACGAAGAAATACATAGAGATAGAAAAGTGGGGAGAGAGAGGGAGTGACAAGGAAGAGATGGAGAGGGAATGTTTATGCTTGGTGGTGAGATAGAGAGACAGAGAAGGAGAGATGGAAAAAAGGGGGGATAAAAGGAGATAGGTAGGGATATAGTTACAGAGTTGGGGAGAGAGAGAGAGAGAGAGAGAGAGAGAGAGAGAGAGAGAGAGGTGGGAGAGAATGGAAGAGAGAGGAAGGAAGAGAGTGAGGATGTGAGAGGGAGGAGAGAGGAAGGTAAGAAGAAAGCCACAAAGAGAGAAAGGTGGAGAGAGTGAGAAGGAGTGATAACGGAGATGGAGAGAGAGGGAGATAAGAGAGAAGGAGGGAAGAGAGATAGAAGGGGGGAGAGAGGGAGAGAATGGGAAGAGAGAGATTGAGGGAGAGGAATAGGGAGGGAGAGATAGATAGATATGGAGAAAGAATGTGTATTTTTTGGGGGTGATATAGAAAGAAAAAATAGGGATAGAGGGATGTATATATATATATATATATATATATATATATATATATATGGAAGGTGAAGAGAGAGAAGAAGAGAGAGATAGAGAGACAGAGAAATAGATAAATATGGAGAGAGAGGGCATGTGCATTTGGGGGGGGCAGATAGAGAGGCGAAGAAGAAGAGATGGAAGGAGATATAGATATAAATGGAGGGAGGAGAGAGGGAAGAATATTTCTTGCACTAGATGATTTGATTTCAGTGTAGGAATTAATCATTAGATCTCTCGTGGAATAATTAGTTGGTATAGTTGATTGGTCTCCTATTCTTTGTGTTGTCCTTCATCTTTTCATTCCATATGATATGAGGGGACTACTTATTATGGGACATGGTGCTAGGATATTATCATGCTTTGTGCTCTCCATTATGCTTCCTGAGGTCAGGCAAGAACAACAACAACTACAACAACAATAAGAACCACTTCCTTATTTCATTGTCCTAATCACAGCATTATTCGGTTGCCACGAACACAGTCCAGTACCCTATGAGTTACCTGATTTGATTTAAGTGTAGATGATGATTTCTAATCCCATTTGATTGTTTTCACTAAAGTAGATAAACTACATTAGAGGGGAGAGGAGGAATGCAAAGAGAGAGAAGGAGAGGAGTGAAATAGGGAGAGAAGGTTAAGAGAGAGAGAGGGAGACACACATGTGTAGGGTCAGAGAGGAGCAGAGAGATAAGGAGAGAGGGAGGGAGGAAGCGAAAGGGGTGGAGAGAGAGAGAGAGAGAAAGAGAGAGAGAAGAGAAATATGGAGAGTTCCTTTATGTTTGGGGTGAGATAAAGAGAGAAAGAAAGAGAGATGGAGGGATATATATATAGATATATATATATATATATATATATATATATGGAGGGGGGAGAGAGGGAAGAATATTTATAGCACTAGATGCATTGATTTCAAAGTAGATTTTTACTTCTAATGATATTTGATTGCTTTCATTAGATGCATTGATTTCACTGTAGATGTTGATTTCTAATCCTATTTTATTTCTTGCACTAGATGCACTGATTTTAGTGTATATCTTTTCTAATTCTATCTTATTGCTTGCACTAGATGCATTGATTTCAGTTCATATGGTTATTTATAATCCTATTTGATTTATTTCACTAGATGCATTGATTTAATTGTAGATGGTAATTTATAATCCTATTTGATTGCATGCACTAGATGCACTCATTTCAATCTAGATGTTGATTTCTAATGATATTTGATTTCTTGCACTAGAGGCATTGATTTTAGTGTAATGTTGATTTCTAATCCTATTTTATTGCATGCACTAGGTGCATTCTATCATCTCAACATATTGAGGTAACTAATCAAATTTAAATTAAAGCTACTCTTCAAGATATATTTAGTAATACATGGAGGGACATTATTAAGAATTAATTAGTTGTCAAAATTTGTGATACCTAAAATTAAATGAAATAGATGTGAAATATCAATCCTCTTGCAATCTATTAACAATATTGTATTCCTTATTCATGACTAAATAATTACTAATAGACATTTACATACACATATAGAAATATAACACAAAAATTACCATACCTATCCAAACACATAAACATAGAAACCACTCAAATCATCCAAAAACAAACACACAAACCACTCAAAACATCCAAACACAGACATACAAACCATTCAAGGAAAGCAACATAGACTAAATTAAATAACATAATTATATGTTCATGTCGGGAAAATAAAACATAATGTAAACTTCAAAGTATGAAGTTTATCTCAAACATATACATCATAATGATAATCTAAAAACATGACATTGTTGCACCCTCAACTCGAACTAGCTTAGATCCATCTAACTCTGGATCTATCATGAGGCTAGAGGGGTCAAACCTCTATAGGTGGAAATCTTTCCTCGAATTCTACACTCTAAAAATAATGTTTACATGAATAACTTGATCCCAATCATAAGGCTAGAAGGATCAAACCTCTCTAGATGAAAATATTTCCTCAAATTCTACACTCTAAAAATAATGTTTACACCTCAAATAATATGATCCCTCTCAATACATAATAAATCGAAAGTTAAATAATATTAAAAATACCTAATATCTAAATATGAATATTGAAATGTTATATATAATAATTTAACACTTTTAAATGAAACATTTCTCCCACCACATAATTATCTAATTATATGATTCATCAATAATACCTATCAATTACTTTATATTGCATTCTTCATTTCAAAAATTAATAAAATCTTCCAAATTACTACTCTCTCATCTTTTAATGATTACTGGTTATTATCTCCCAATTATATCATTTTTATATATACAAGGTTACATAATCTCACGCTACAAATGCAATCAAAGAAAAAAATGATTAATACCACCTCAATAACTTCATTCACGAAAGATTTATTGCATTTAAAATAAACATATAATAAATATTGTTATATATCAATTTATTGCATTTAAAATAAAAATATACTAAATATTGGTATATATCATATTGTTGTATATCATAGAAAAAATGATATTATATATCAAACTAATGGGAATAATATATCATTCCTATATGCAGATTCTATCTTTTTTTTCTTAAAAATTCTTTGTTAAGGATAATGATTTTTAATAAATAATAATCTATTTTTTCTTTTAAGAAAATTATATGTTTTTAAAGATATCATAAATTTATTAAGATGTGAATTTGTAAATAAAACTTTAATGAAACCATGTAGATGTTAAAAAAAACTCCTGGATATTTGATACAAGTATTTTTCCCTAACATATTTAGGACTTTTGTGAAAATGAGAATGTTTTTATACCTATATTAACTATACTTTTATCATATTTAAATTTATATCGACCATAAAGAAATATAGTTGTTATGTAATTATTATATATATTTTTATTTTTATTTTAGGTTCATCCATAAATACCAGTTAGATTTTTACAAGAATGGACATGGTGTGTATTAGGTTAAAAATTTGAAATGAGAAAGCTTAAAAAGTATATCCTATAATTATCTATTATATTTATTTTTCCTTGAATATGACTATGTTATATGTAGTGTTAGCAACCTATAATATAGTGGTCATAATTTTGACTTGATTATTGGTAATTTTGTAAATTTGTACATACTTTGCCTTCTGCAAGTTATATTCACATATTTTGTAAAAAATCAAAAAAATCAAAAATTGGGTAAACAGTCCTAAAACAACAATCAAAGGACTTAGAAAAAATAAAATACCCCAGAAGAAAAATGAATAAAACATGAAAGTGAGCAAGCATAAATGCCACCACTTTTTCCTTTTTGACTATGGCAAAGTGTCAATAAATGCCATAGTCCATGATGATTTAAACAGTTTAATCTTAACTTGTCATTTTTCAATTTTCCTTGTTGTAGATAGAGAATAATGAGTTGTTAGACAATTTAATCTTAACAATTAAATAGTTAGGTAGAGAAATAAAGTGAATCCAACAGTTTAATCTAGATTTATGGATGAAATAAGTGTAGATTAGATAGTTTACTTGCTTTCAGAAAAAATAAATGTTGTGAAGGTTGCTAGCTTAAATGCACCTTATTACAAAAGAAGAAAAAATGTTAGCATGGTAATATGGGTAGGTAGAAGAAGGTGAAAAAATCTCAGTGTGATGTAAATATCATGGGCCTCAAAATAACTAACTTCCCCTTCCCATAGTCATGAAACATTCTAGACTATCAGTCAGAAAGGCTCAAGGCATTTCCATGAATTTTGTTGGGACCGGACCCAAGGCTCTATGACTGATTAGTTAAAAGTGTGAAATGTCTATATTAATCCTTTAATCACATCATTTACCATTCATGCACTCATTCCCCTGAATAATCCTAAGTAAAACTTCATTTTTACTTAAATATACTCTAATCCTCATTTGATTAACCTCCCACATCATTTCAAACCATAAAACCCTCAAAATCACATTTTATCCTAAGTATAAGTGATGAATTTATTATAATGCAAATTTTCTTTTTAATCTTCACTTTCTTAGTTGTATTAATGTGTTTTGAGTATAAATTGTTCCCTTTTCATATTAATTTTGACTTATGTATTAATTCCCTACAACTAACCTTTTCCTATTATATAACTCCTTTTATAAATAAATCCCCATCCCACAACCTGAGAATTACTAGGGTGATAACATACCGGCAACCATACTGGGGAACTAACCACTCTCCAGTTTTAAGTTTTATCTTGAAGGAAGATCTTTAATTATATCTTTTCTACTTTCAGATTGAATTTAAAGGTTGTGGGTATTTTACCTAATAAACATTCTGGCTCCCAAAAAAGTCTACTGCACTAGATCCAACCCCGATCCTAATCCTCCAGAGATAGTAGATGACCCGAACCAGATAGGAAGAAAAAAGAAAAAACCAATTGATAGTTATGAAACTGAGATACCTCTGAGAAGAGCTTATTCTTTACCCAAAGAATTGGTTATCTTATTAGATATTGATTTTGACTTAAAGTTTGAAAGATCTTTATTTAGAAAAAAATCTGAATCGGATTTACAAGAAAATTTTTTAGATCCAGTTTTTATTCTCATGTAAGTGAAAAACATAAAATTATTTCTGTTCCCACTGAATTTCCTCAAACTGAAAGTAAAATTCCAATTAAAAGAGTAGTTGTCTCGAAAATTAAAGACATAGAAGAAGCTATTAAGTTAACACATTTTTTGTCTAAATTTAAACCCCTAGTTTCTCAATTATATACAAGAATCTTTCCAGCATCAGATTCAACTTTGTATGCTGCAACATCATTCACTGATTCTACCACCAGTTCACCTCAATATCCCATAAGTCCTGAGTTGTTTCTACCCCATAGAATCATATATTCATCATTTCCACAATCCACTGCTAGTACATCAACCGATCCATTTATTCCTGAGCTACCCTTGCAGCCCAAAGTTGTAAATCCATCATTTACCTAACCCATTACAACTACCATTAGCCACACTACTTCTTTTTCATCCTCTTTACCAAGCTCTTCAAGTACATCTGTTGTAACCACCAGCACTATCCCTACTATTACTACTATACCTCCTAGTTCAGCCAAAATACAAGCCATGGCAGCTCGATATGCTCCTTGGTTCTACCAAAAAACCTCCATGACATGCCCCATAACTACCAGAAAGACATCCCACTATTTGATAATATCTCACAAATAACTGCTCAACAACATGTAACTAGGATGAATGATTTCAGGGAAGTCTATGAAATTTATGAAAGTGATGTTCAAATGAGGTTGTTTGCCAAAAGTCTGATTGGAGAGGTAAAAACTTGGTTCAAAATTTTAGGAGTTGGTAGCATAGCAGATCTAGCTGCTTTCCATAGAGCATTCCTTAATAAATTGGAGAAAAAGAAAAACCCTATGCAAATAGTATCTCAGTTTGATGCAGTCAAAAGAGCCCCAAATGAGTCAGTCCAAGACTTCTGTACAAGGTATAACAATGTTTATAATGCCATTCCCACAGAACTTAAACCTACCCCTTACTCTGTGCTACTTAAATTCCCCGATTTCTTTGACGTAGACATGGCTTATCAACTCAGGGAGAGGGATGCAGATACTTTAGAACAAATGCAACAAAACATTGTAGGTGTAGAAGTTAATACTTGCTAAGAAGGCTAGGCTCAGAAATGAAAGAAGGGTCACTATTAAAGAAGAAACATCTCACTTAGATAGCAAGTTTGATTTCATTACTAAAGCACTAGAAAAATTAGTTGACAGACTGGATCAAATTGAGAGAAAACTTCAATGGGATAATCAATCCCAGATCCGGAATCCCAATAACAGAAAAAACAACAACTCTGGAAAAGGCAAGGAGACTTCACTGATCAAAATATAAGAACCCCACTTCAAGAAAAGTTTGTAGAAAGTTCACAAAACAGTTTTGATGACGAGGAAGACATTAACATTGTTATGGGGATCGACGAAGACAATACCATTTTCCTCACCCAGGAGGACCTGGAACTCTATGAACTCCAAAAATTCAAAGTGAATTTTGGGGAATCCTACAATTACAAACAAGGTTATGATTTTGCAATAAACGAAAGTCACAGTCAATACAACCTTAGGAGTAAGAAAAATAATGAACCTGTCATAAAAATTAATACTCCAAATCAGCAAGAACAAAACAAAAATAATACTGATACTAGTAAAAAAGAATTCTTGCAAATTATCCCAAGAGAGAGCAAACAAAGTTCAAACCCAACTAGTCCTAAGAAACAACAAGGCCCAAAGCTTGTGGACATTACTGACGAGGTGGCTAGATCTTCTAAAGATGTTCCTAAAGCTAATTCTCCTAAAGCCACCAATACAACAACAATCAATGAGCCTAGAAAGAATCCTACTGATTTTAAAATATCAAATCCTAAACCTTCTGTTAATGATCCTAAAACTGATAAAACTTCTGCTTTTCCTGAAAACACTGTGAAGGATAGCAAACACCAAGAGACTCAGATAGAAGATAGGAAAAAATCTCAAAACAAAGGAAAAATAGTAGAAACTCAAGAAAAATTATCACAAACCTCAGTTCCCAAAGAAGAAGTGACCCAAGCCATTAGATCTCAGCCAACGTTCAATAAGCAGTCTGAAATTTCCAAGGTAAAAATAGTTGTTTCGTTAGTAGAACTAGCTAAAAATGAGTCGTACAGATCTATGATTTATGATGCATTGAATGTGAATGAGAACGAAGACATAATTAACATGAATGATGATAGGCCTGAACTGATTTTTGGTCCCAATGTTGATGGAAAGCATTTAGATGGGTCAGTACCCCCATTCTATGTAAGTCTTAACGTATTGTAGATTCGGTCCATCAGAGATCATTTCGCTTTTTGCATATTCATTCTTAGGTGTCTCTCTTGTTCCACTTCGTTTCATTTCGCTAGGAGCATGCCACTGACTGACGAGGGGGTCTGATTGTCATTTGTTTCCTCATGCTTGTACCTATAGGGTTATTTAAAAATTCCTCAAAAATTACTGAAGTTCATCGTCATTTCATTCATGATCATTAAAATGTCAGTTTCGTTAAAAAGAGTCTTTAGTCCTAGAGTCTAGGGTTTTCAAGTCTTTTTGCATACATGTCATAAAGCCCGCAGGCCATGAGTTGGTTTCGCAAGTTTTTATTTCACATTTTTATCATCAAAAGCATTTGAAGACATTTCTAGTCCATAACTCTGTTTTGGAACTAGAAATTGTCTAATTTCATTTTTGTAATAATTGTATTTATTTAATTATCAGAAAGCTTCAGTGCAAGCCTCTGATCTTTTCCAAAGCCACAGTGCCGCATCCCTGCAAAAGACAACAAGCATTTTCAGTCCAAAATTCAGAAAAGCCAAAGAAGAAACATTGTATTAAATAGCCAAATGTAAAAATGCAGAAACATTATGAGAGTGGGTTACCAAACACATTTGAAATCAAATCTAATTGCATGAGATATTTTCTTCATGTATAAAACATGACAAACAAACTCATTTGTAAAAAATCCGCAAGGCAGAGGTCGAAATCGAGTTTTTGAAGGCCGAAGACAATTTGTAGAATTGTTGACAGCGTTTGGAGGTGGGCGCTACCCACTTGAGGTGCGTGTTACCCACTTGAGGGGCGCTACCCACTTGAGCGCCACAGCCAGTGCAAAATTGAACGGGCGCTACCCACTTGATGGGCGCTACCCACTTGAGCAGGGGCGCTACCCACTTAACAACAGAGCCCAGAGATTTGTGTGTTTGTGCCCAGTTTTGATTCAAATCGACTCCAGCAGCTTGCAAACAGGTTTTAATCATTGCTCAGTAGATTTTTTAATATGGTTGTGATGTCATTGATGTTGGGGAAACAAGCCATGCTTGGAGAGAAATATATGAATCCTTCATTCACATGCAAGTTAATTCCGTAAGGGTTTTGAAATTGTATGGACAGTTTTATGAAAAATTTGAAAACCTTTGAATGGTAGATATGTTCACACCCTGGCACATTGTATATATGATCCTCACGCCCTCAGTTATCATCTTATCACTGCTGTTTATGCCCTTTTATATTTTTGCACAGTCTTATGTTGACTAGTCTATAGCCCTCATCACCATAATATCACCATTGCTGTTGTTATCATTCTATTACCACTGTGATAGTCATTTGTGTCACTATGGTTATTTTCATGTTCTCCCTATTCTCCAGTTCATAAACACAGTCCTATACTTGTTTGCTTCTTTGACAAATTTTGCCCATCATTACCAAAAGCTTGCACCATACTTTGCAGTTGGCACTCATTTGTGAAACTCACTTATGGTCAAAATAGTGATAGTTTTCATGCCACTAAAGCAGAGCCATCCTCATTGTAATTTTGTTTTCCTGTGATACTTTGGTACGTGGGTGACATTTATTGGGTTTTGAAAATAAATTAAACTTTTCCTTTACTGCACCTATATCAGCATCCATATTGCAGACAACTTGTTTTCAAAACCATGTCAGAGACATAGTCATTTTATGAGCAAGAGTCGGATAGTGATTCCACAACAGAGGGTAATGTGCCACGGAGGCCTCACAGAGGTGGCAAAGGTGGTAAACATCTCAGGGAGGAGCCTACTTCTTTGGCTCAATTGCAGGCATGTCCGCTTGCAATGGATTGTTTTCGGGTTCAATCATGTTTTCGATTTTGTGAAATGATTTCACAAACCCAGCTTCATCGTGAACTAGCTCGCCTGTTTGTTCTACATTTACGTAATGGCCGTGTAAATCTCGCTGGAGTAGATTTCTTTCTGTCACCAATGACTATTGCTCAGGCCACTGGCATACCAAATCTAGGAGAGGAATGGAACAAACGTCAGCATTTAGAGAAAATCCACTATGAGCCATACATCAAACCTGGGTATATGAGGCACTTGGGCAGAGTTTTTCCTTTCAGATTCCTGAGGGATGAGTTTTCACCGCTGATGAAACTCATCATTCGGTATTTCAGTTGCGAGGGCAGATTCGCACGTCTCTTTGCGTACCATGTTCGTTTGTTGATGCACTTCACGAGGGTACGTATGATTAACATTCCGTACTTCATGTATCGCAACATAGAGAGGATGATGATTTTTGTACAGAAGAAGAGCCCAGCACAGCAGCATAGAAGTATATATCATTACGCTTTGATCAAGATCATAGTGTTACATCAGTTGGCACAGCAGGGCATCGCTTGGGAGGATTTCATCTCCCGTGACTTTTTCACAGCGTCACAGCCGCCTCCCGAGGTAGTTCATGATGCGGGAGAGCCTTCACACCAGCCGGGCATTCCTGAGTTTGAGCATATCAGCACTCCACTGTTTGTGACATATCAGCGAGGCCACAGGGCCTTATTTGCAGCTACATGGCGAGTATTATCTCCACCCAGGGTGGAAGGGGTCTTGTCGACTTCATCAGCAGAGCGAGTATTATCTCCACACAATGTGGAAGGGGTCTCGCCTTCTTCTTTAGCACAGGTACAGATCCAGGACAGGGGCAAGAAGCCCATGCATGATGAGGGCCCATCAGGAGGCCGGGACACAGATTTCACAATCATTGATGTTGATGCGAGCTCTCCTATCTCGAAACTGAGGGAGATCATCCAGGAGCAAAGGGCCGAAAATGAAACGCTGAAAGATCAATTGTAAAAGGCTCAATGGGTGATAAACTATCTAGAGCAGCACAACAAATAGCTAGAGGATGAGCACACACTCTATGAGCTGCGTCGAATCCGTGAGGATCGACAATTGGCCCGGAAGAGACCAGGTGATATGACACCAGTTGAGCGAGAGACTGAACTCACACATGTTAACATTCATCTAGAGAAGTTTTTGGCAAAGGCTAATAGAGAGAAAGATATGCTTCATCACATGAAAGGCCATTATTGGGCTCGCATGCATGTCTGCAAAGCGAGAATGAAGATTCTGAAGAGAAGGTTGAGCGAAGCACTAAAACGGCGGAAAAGGCCTGATCCACTCTGGATTTTGGCCGAGGCTTCGTTGTCTGGGCATGATACATGATGGAGGGTCTTCGCTCCGAATTTGAGCAAATTCGGAAAAAAAATTTGTCATTTTGAAATATTTTGGTCTAAAAACAGGTTTTTCAGTTAAGCGGGTAGCGCGCCCATATGCTCACTTTTTTTCGGGACACTTGCTGAAGGAAATATTTGCATTTTTGGATTTTTCATGGTAATTTATGCATCCTCAGGCATTGCCGAAGCATTTCATCAGATTCTGGATGGTCAAAAAGCTCAAAAACACCATGAAAACCACCTTGCTGCCACCTTTTGCACCAGCAGGAAGTACTTCTGGGAGAATTAATTTTTGGAGGGGAAAATGAGCTCCAAATTAAGAAATTCCACTTGGGTTGGATATTCAACATCCCGGGATTTCCAACGAGCTATCATGAGCTCAATTTGGATGCTGGGAAGTGCCTCAAAATCAGGCTGAAAGGCGCGCTACCCACTCAGCTCAGGCGCGCTACCCATATAGATTTTTGGCTGAATTTTCAACTTCCAGCTCAGAATTTCGGCTAGTTGGGACCAGTTTTGCTTGTGGATGAAATTTTTGGGTTTTCATGATGTAAATTGATGGTTGACATGTAACTTTGGCTCATTTTTACCTATTCTAGAAGATTCACTCTCAAAAAAGTAAAAATCATGTAAATGAATCAGTTTCCACTCTTTTAGAGGCAAGTTGTTAGCTGCCTAGATTTTAGCTCCTTGATTAAAATTTGTTGGAAATGCTCCTAGAAGGAGGATTTCGACCCCTAGAGGCATGGGAAGGGGTTAGGATGGTCTATATGATGTAATTTCTCAATCATTTTCAGAGGTTGGAGAGGTTGGACTCTTGGGAAACTTTGGCACACATTGTACATATTTTTCATATTTTGGCTAAGGAAAGATCAGAGGTTTTGCGGCACCTGTTGGGATTCTTGTGGATTTTTGTTTCTTAATGGTGTTTTCTCTCAGTTTATTGTAATTTCCTTCATGTTTAATGTATGCCATTTCTCACTTATGCTTCTTAAATTAAATGAATGAGTAGATGAGGTTGAAACCATTATTCACAGTGCTCTGCCTTTGAATTCATTTAATTTTACATGTTTTCGCCTGTTTGAGAAGGATCCATGTTCATCCTTGCCCTTTTCAGGTCCCTTTTGTTCTGATCCATCCATACATCCAATCAAAAGAATTAATACTATTTCCTACCTCGCCCCAACTCGAAATCTGCAAAGATCTGACCTTATCCCCGAACCCAAAATTGTTTTTTCCCATTTCTCCAACGAAAACCCAAAAAATCAAAATTAAACATTCCTATCTCTTTAATAGCCTAAAATCAGTATTCATTTTTCATTATAAGTCATCTCAGCCCCTTTGAAGATCCTTTGCCGAGATAGACCCGGAGAGAGCCCTCTCCTGTCCTCGTAGGGTTAGCTACGAGGTTGAGCGTGGTTTGAGGTAGCCTTGAGTTTTACCTTATTTCAGCCTAGGGTAGATTTGAGCGCTAACATAGTGGTGACCATACTGGGGAATACAAAATCTCAATGGCTTGCTTGTTGATGTGTTTGTATCATAAGTCTTAGACGGAGTCTGAAGTCACGCCAGGTAGCTTTCGAAACACTTTTGCTATGCATCAGCGAAGTAGATAAACGCTGCTTCAGTTGATCTCCGATAAGCTTGTGAATGCAGCACTTGATTTGCAAATTACCCCAGTATACTTGTTCGTTCTAGACCTTTGGATGATTGAGTCTAGAAGTCAAAAGGCTGAAGATAACTGATTATGTTCCTTGAAATTTATCCCGAGAAGATTAATACACTGGCTTCAAGAAGGAATACTAGGTCAAATCCTGACCCTGATGCACCAACAATATTTGAAAATCCAAATCTGATTCCTAGGATCCTTAGAAGACAAGGAAGTCAAGAAAGTTCTGAAAGAGAAAGTCAAGTGAGTTTTGGAAGTTCCAGATCGCTTTCTAGATCTGCATCCTGTCCTGTAAAAATTATATATGTTGACGAAATTCCTTTTGATGCATGATTTGAAACATCCTTATTCGTAAATTTTTCTGAAACTGAATTATCAAGATTAGTTCCAGATCCATTGTTTGCTGAAGATTTGCAATACAGATTTGTTTCATATCACTTGGATAGACAGTTGCAAAATTCCGTTGTGGCTACCAACACTCCCGAATTCACTGAATCTGCTTCACAAAATCTTGGACCATCTGAATTTGCATCTAGTTCATGGATTCCCACTGAACCTTCCTTTATTCCTACCATTCCCGTTCAGCCTGAGATTTTTTATCAGCAATCAACTGTAGTTTCTCCTCCGTCTCCACGGCATACACCTCATTCACCTACTGCTCCCAGTCCTCCTGTTTCTCCTAGACAGCAGATTATCAATCCGCCAAGAGTCATGGCAGCCAGATTTGCACCTCTTGTTTTGCCAGCCAATTTAGATGCTATGCCTGCTGATTACCAGAGCAAGATTCCCATATTTGATGGTACACCACAGAGTATATCAGCTCAGCAGCATATTGTCCGGATGACAGAATTTTTGGACCTGCATGAAATTGATGCAGAAAATGTTTCAATGAGATTGTTTGCCCAGAATTTTGGAGGAGAGGTTCATAAATGGTTCAGAGCTTTACCGGCCAGAAGTATCAATACATTGCAAGACCTTCAGACACAGTTTTTAGATCGGTGGGAGATGAAAAAAGATCCGCTGCAGATTACTTCAGAGTACAGAAACATCAAATGTAATCCTGGTGAGTCTGTTCAGGATTATATTATCAGATTCAATACAGTGTATAATGCAATTCCAGATGACTTAAGACCATCTAAAAAGTCAGCTCTTCTTAAATTCCCTGATGGTTTTGATCCGGAGATGGCTTATTCGCTACGTGATAGAGATCCGCCTACCTTAGAAGATATGCAGACGATTGCCGTTAGTGTTGAGGCAAATCTGAACGATAAGAGAGCACGGTTGAAAGCAGAGAAAAGAGTGACTACAAAAGAAGAGCCTTCCACATCTACATCCGAACAGCACTTGCTTCGTGAGATGGAAAAAATGTTCAAAAGAATGACACTTGACAAACCAGAAATGCAGATTCAGAATCCCAACTATCGTGGCCAGCAGTAGCCACAGTTTAGAATAAAGCAGTGTGAACAAAGACCACAAGAGCCAGCAGCCCAACAGCAGATCAAGACACCTCTTTTGCAGAATTTTGTGAGTCAAGATTCAGACGATGATGATGATGTAGCAGGTGAGAAAAATCATTTCTTCACTCTCGATGATTTGCCTATTTATATTACTGAGGATGAAGAATATGGAGAAAGTTCAACTGCACAGAAAGACGAAGATTTCATTTTAGCAAATGATGCGGAGTTAGAGGAAGAGTCAGATGATTACCAAAGAGGGTATTTGAATGCTTTTTTCGCTCAACAGAAGCAATACTCATTGAGAAACCGAGATGTGCCCATAAATCCAATTCAGAAACGAAAAGAAGCTTCAGCACCAAAGGCAGATTCACCGATACCACAGAAGAAAGGAAAAGAGACAATTGATCCCGCAGCTAGTAAAGTATCATCAGCAGAAAAGGTAAATCAGCCAAGCATAGTGAAAGACAAGGCTGAAAAGAAGGAAGTTCCGGTCAAAGAGGTTGAGAAAGTTTCAGCATTTAGTTTGGAAAATGAAATTTCCAAATTAAAAATATCTATTCCCTTGACAGAGATCATGAAGAACAGCAGCTACCGTGGTCAAGTCTCCAAAATTCTGAACTTTGATCCAATGTTTGATACGGTAAATGTTGAGGATGATCAGCCAGAATTGATTTTCGGGCCTGCATTAGATGGTGAGTCCCTTGACAGTGATGTTCCTCCCTTTTATATCAGTTTGAGGCTGCATGAATATGTTTTGCACAATGCCATGTTCGATTCGGGCGCTTCGCATAATTTGATTCCGAATGCGATCATGGAAAATTTGGGACTAGACATTAGACGAAAATATCATGATTTGTATTCATTTGATTCCAGCTGTGTGAGGTGTATAGGACTCATCAAAGATTTGGTTGTAAGCTTAGATCAAATTCCAGCAAAGAATGTCTTAATGGACGTGGTTGTGGCCGACATTCCTCCACGATTTGGTATGCTCCTTTCAAGATCTTGGGGGGCAAAGTTGAAAGGTACACTTCAGTTAGATTTCTCTTACGCTACAATTCTAGTCTTCGGTCAAATGAGAAAGTTATATCGAGAGCAGAAGATGAAATACATGATAACTAGCAAGGAGAAGCCTATCAATCATCCTGTAAATTATGTACATACCGACTTAGAATCGTTTGTTTTATTGGCTGATAGTTTTAATGATATAGATAGTCAATTAGTTCAGGCAGAAGATATACCAGAAATCACTGATAATTTTAGAGAAGTTCTGCAAAAAGAAAGAAGAGAAAAACAAGCTACTGTGGAGCAATCAGCTAAAGACAATGGGCAGCAAACAGAAAAAACAGAGCTAACGCAATTTCAGCATTTAGAGGATGATGAAGATGGTCTTTGGACCATGGATTTTGATGGCGCAGTGGGCAGTGACGGTGCTGGAATTGGTGTTTGGATTCGTAGTCCATTTTCCGCTCTGGATAAGGTTCCAAGCAATCTTAGAGTGTGTTCCTACAAGCTTGCATTTGACTGTTCTAATAATGAAGCGGAATATGAGGCTCTAATTGCTGGCCTTAAGATTCTTAAGAAGCTGAAAGTGAAAACGATTGCAGTGTATGGTGATTCAGAATTGGTGATAAAGCAGGTTAAAGGTGAGTTTCAGGCCAAGCATCCTCGCATGAGGGCTTACCGTAATGCAGTTTTAGACATTCTGAAATTATTTTCTGATCATACCTTGACATGTGTGCCTCGCATACAAAATGGTGTTGCTGATGGTCTTGCTAAGGCAGCGAGCAATCTTAAAATTCCAATGAATTCCAGCAACAAGTTCGAGATTCATGTGAAACACCGCCCCACCGTTCCAGACAATCAGCGATGTTGGCAAGTCTTCCAGGATGATGAGGAGATTAGTGAATTTCTGCAGAATAAGGGTAAGTTTAAAGACACCTCCATAGATACAGAACATGATGATGGTAATGATGACATACAAATAAACCAAATGGAAGTGCTGCAACTTAAGGATAACATCATTCCTAAGGGATTGATTCCTTTGGAAGAATTTTTTGATCAAGATGATGTAGCCCGCAAACCGACATTGAGGCCGACCGAGAAAGGGGTAGAAGAGGTAAATATTGGGACAGCTGAGAATCCCAAGATGGTTAAGTTATCAAAGTCATTGTCACTAAAGGTAAAGGCAGAGTATGTCAAATTGTTGTCTTCATTTTCTGATGCTTTTGCGTGGGATTACTCAGATCTAAAAACATATGATACTAACATCATTCAGCATACTATCCCCATCAAACCAAATCAGAAGCCTTTCCGTCAAAAGTTGAGGAGAATCAATCCAAAGCTACTACCATCGATCGAAAAAGAGGTAAACAGGTTGTATAAGTCAGGAATCATTGTGCCTATCCAATTTTTAGATTGGATATCAAATTTGGTGCCCATGAGAAAGAAAACAGGTGAGATCCGTTTATGTATCGATTTCAGAAATTTGAACAAGGTATCATTAAAAGACAATTATCCGCTGCCAAAAATGGATCATATATTGCAGCGAGTAGTTGGAGCATCAAGGATGTCACTACTCGACAGATACTCAGGTTATAATCAAATTTTAGTGCATGAAGATGATCGTGATAAGACTGCGTTCACCACTCCTTGGGGAACGTTTCATTATGCAAAAATGCCGTTTGGTTTGAAGAATGCAGGCGCCACCTTTCAGCGTGCAATGGACATGGCTTTTGCCAACGAGAAAGATGTGGTTTTGGTTGTTTACCTTGATGATTTAACTGTGTTTTCAAATTCTGATGAGGAACATTTATATCATTTGAAAATTGTTTTCCAGAAGTGCAGAAAATATGGCATTTCGCTGAATCCAAAAAAGAGTCTTTTTGCCATGGATGAAGGCAAGCTCCTTGGCCACATCATATCGAAAGATGGCATTCGAGTTGACCCTGCACGTGTTGAAGCCATACAGCAGATTGAATAGCCCCGGAACAAGAAAGAAATACAGTCATTTAATGGTAAAATGAATTTTCTGCGTCGTTTCATTCCAAATCTTGCAGAGCATCTTAGAAAAATCACGAACATGATGAAAAAGGACAGTCAGGTAAAGTGGACAGAAGAAGCGGTGAAATCATTCAATTTGGTAAAGTTAGCTATTTCCTCAGCCCCTATTTTAATCAGCCCGGACTACACATAGGACTTCATTTTGTTTTCCTTTGCTTCTGAGCACACATTGGCAGCTGTTTTAATGCAAAAAAGGGATGGAGTTGAGAAGCCCATTTCTTTTTTCAGTCGGATTATAAGGGACGGAGCATTGAAATACAACATTATTGAGAAACAAGCACTTGCGCTTGTGAAGCCCTTGAAAGATTTCCGTGTGTATATACTGCATTCCCACATTATAGCTTACGTTCCTAACGCAGCGGTTAAAGATGTTTTGGTACAGGCAGATCCAGAGGGAATACGGGGTAAGTGGATCGCTGCGTTGTTAGAATACGATGTGGAGATTAAACCGACCAAGCTGATTAAACGACAAGGACTCGCCAAGCTCATGGCTGAAACAAATCTACATGCTCTAGATATAAATTTGATCGCTGCCATGTCCGATGAAGATGAGGAAAGTACGTCAGTTCAGGTATCTGATATTTTTGTTTCTTCCCCTTGGTATGTTGACATTTTATACGTGCTTCAGAATTTGTCTCCACCTCCCGGGATTCCTAGAAATAAGAGTAGAACATTGAAGTTGAGAGCTGCAAAATTTTGTATATTGAATTCTGCATTGTATTGGAAAGACCCTGGGGGAGTGTTGTTGAATTGTTTGGTAGAGGAGGAAGCTCAAAAAGTTTTGGAGGACTTTCACAAAGGTGACTGCAGAGGCCATTTGTTTTGGAAGACCACAACGAATAAGATTCTAAGAGCAGGGTATTATTGGCCTTCTTTGTTTTCTGATGTATTTAAGGATGTTAAGAATTGTCATGAGTGTCAAATTTTCGAAGGGAAGCAGAAACTACAGCCTTTGCCTCTCAAACCAATCGAAGTTAGTGCACCATTCCAGCAGTGGGGATTGGATTTTATCATGGAAATCCACCCAGCATCTTTCGGACAGCATAGATGGATATTGACAGCTACAGACTACTTCACAAAATGGATCGAGGCGATTCCCACTCGACAGGCCACGGATGTGGTAATTATCTCTTTTCTTGAAAACAATATTCTGTCACGTTTTGGGTGTCCTAGTAAAATAATCACAGATAATGCAGCAGCCTTCAAGTCTAAGAGGATGGTTGAATTTTTCTATAAGTATAATATCAGCTTGGGACATTCGACTGCCTATCATCCACAAGGGAATGGCCTGGCGGAATCTTCAAATAAATCCCTTGTGAATATCATTAAGAAATTGTTGGAAATCAACAAAAGGGGCTGGCACAAGAAGTTAGTGAATGCACTGTGGGCTAATAGGGTAAGTCAGAAAAAGTCTATTAGCATGTCTCCTTTCGAGCTGGTGTACGGAACATACACGGTTTTTCCTACTTCACTTGCTGTCCCAGTGGTCAAATTGCTTCAGGAAGCTGGTAGTGAGGAAGATCCCATGCAGCGGAGGATTAATCAGATGATTCATTTAGAGTAGACACGAGAAGAGTTATTTCAAAATACTTTCAAGTTGCAGGAGCGCATAAAGAAGATCTACGACAAAAAGGAAAAAGAAGATAAGTTTCAGTTGGATGAGGTGGTTTTGAAATGGGATTCTCGGAATGAAGATAAGGGAAAGCACGGAAAATTTGAAAACCTATGGAAGGGTCCTTTTAAAATTGCAGCGTATCGTGGTCAAAATGCCTTTCTTCTCAAGGAAATGAATGGAGATGATTATCCTGGAGGACCGATCAATGGTCGGTTGCTGAAGCGATATCACTTCTGAGTATTTTCTGTTGATTTCATCATCATTGTATATATCGTTTTACTTATGTTTTATTGCAAGTGTGTACTGATCTCTCATCTTCAGTCTGGGGCCCGGAGCGAAGGCTATAATTCTGGAGATGGAGGTTGGTTCGTTTGAAGTTTGTCAAGTCAGTCTTATCAGTCTTATCAGTCTTTTCAGTTTTAGGATCGAGTTAGTTTTGGTCAAGTTTCAGTCGCTTTTCAGTCAAGTTTGCAGTCAATAAATGTTTCGAAAGTTTTGTTTTATTTGTTGCAATAATGACTCCATCGCCCAATGGATGAAGGCACTGTCTGACTCCCCCAGAGATCTGCTGTTCTTGGCATCTCCATGGAGCCACCATTCCCATTGGAGCCAATGTTAGAGTCGGTCCTTACAGCCCTCCGTCAGAGATCATTTCGCTTTTTGCATATTCATTCTTAGGTGTCTCGCTTGTTCCACTTCGTTGCATTTCGCTAGGAGCATGCCACTGACTGACGAGGGGGTCTGATTGTCATTTGTTTCCTCATGCTTGTACCTGCAGGGTTATTTAAAAATTCCTCAAAAATTACTGAAGTTCATCGTCATTTCATTCATGATCATTAAAATGTCAGTTTCGTTAAAAAGAGTCTTTAGTCCTAGAGTCTAGGGTTTTCAAGTATTTTTGCATACATGTCATAAAGCCCGCAGGCCATGAGTTGGTTTCGCAAGTTTTTATTTCACATTTTTATCATCAAAAGCATTTGAAGACATTTCTAGTCCATAACTCTGTTTTGGAACTAGAAATTGTCTAATTTCATTTTTGTAATAATTGTATTTATTTAATTATCAGAAAGCTTCAGTGCAAGCCTCTGATCTTTTCCAAAGCCACAGTGTCGCATCCCTGCAAAAGACAACAAGCATTTTCAGTCCAAAATTCAGAAAAGCCAAAGGAGAAACATTGTATTAAATAGCCAAATGTCAAAATGCAGAAACATTATGAAAGTGGGTTATAAAACACATTTGAAATCAAATCTGATTGCATGAGATATTTTCTTCATGTATAAAACATGGCAAACAATCTCATTTGCAAGAGATCCGCAAGGCAGAAGTCAAATTCGTGTTTTTGGAGGCCGAAGACAAGTTGCAGAATCGTTGACAGCGTTTGGAGGTGGGCGCTACCCACTTGAGGTGCGCGCTACCCACTTGGTGCGCGCTACCCACTTGAGCGCTACAGCCAGTGCAAAATTGAACGGGCGCTACCCACTTGAGGGGCGCTACCCACTTGAGTAGGGGCACTACCCACTTAACAACAGAGTCCAGAAATTCGTGTTTTGCGCCCAGTTTTGATTCAAGTTGACTCCAGCAGCTTGCAAACAGGTTTTAATCATTGCTCATTAGATTTTTAATATGGTTGTGATGTCATTGATGTTGGAGAAACAAGCCATGCTTGGAGAGAAATATATGAATCCTTCATTCACATGCAAGTTAATTCCGTAAGGGTTTTAAAATTGTATGGGCAGTTTTATGAAAAAATTGAAAACCTTTGAATGGTAGATATGTTCACACCCTAGCACGTTGTATATATGATCCTCACACCCTCAGTTATCATCTTATCACTGCTGTTCATGCCCTTTCATCTTTTTACACAGTCTTATGTCGACTAGTCTATAGCCCTCATCACCATAATATCACCTTTGGTGTTGTTATCATTCTATTACCACTGTGATAGTCATTTGGGTCACTATGGTTATTATCATGTTCTCCCTATTCTCCAGTTCATAAACACAGTCCTATACTTGTTTGCTTATTTGACAAATTTTGCCCATCATTACCAAAAGCTTGCACCATACTTTGCAGTTGGCACTCATTTGTGAAACTCACTTATGGTCAAAACAGTGGTAGTTTTCATGCCACTAAAGCAGAGCCATCCTCATTGTAATTTTGTTTTCCTGTGATACTTTGGTACGTGGGTGACATTTATTGGGTTTTGAAAATACATTAAACTTTGCCTTTACTGCACCTATATCAGCATCCATATTACAAATATCTTGTTCAAAGCCATGTCAGAGACAGAGTCAGTTTATGAGCAGGGGTCGGATAGTGATTCCACAACAGAGGTTAATGTGCCACGGAGGCCTCACAGAGGTGGTAAAGGTGGTAAACATCTCAGGGAGGAGCCTACTTCTTTGGCTCAATTGCAGGCATGTCCGCTTGCAATGGATTGTTTTCGGGTTCAGTCATGTTTTCGATTTTGTGAAATGATTTCACAAACCCAGCTTCATCGTGAACTAGCTCGCCTGTTTGTTCTACAATTACGTAATGGCCGTGTAAATCTCGCTGGAGTAGATTTCTTTCTGTCACCAATGACTATTGCTTAGGACACTGGCATACCAAATCTGGGAGAGGAATGGAACAAACTCAGCATTTAGAGAAATTCCACTATGAGCCATACATCAAACCCGGGTATATGAGGCACTTGGGCAGAGTTTTTCCTTTCAGATTCCTGAGGGATGAGTTTGCACCGCTGATGAAACTCATCATTCAGTATTTCAGTTGCGAGGGCAGATTCGCGCGTCTCTTTGCGTACCATGTTCGTTTGTTGATGCACTTCACAAGGGTACGTATGATGAACATTTCGTACTTCATGTATCGCAACATAGAGAGGATGATGATTTTTGTACAGAAGAAGAGCCCAGCACAGCAGCATAGAAGTATATATCATTACGCTTTGATCAAGATCATAGTGTTACATCAGTTGGCACAGCAGGGCATCGCTTGGGAGGATTTCATCTCCCATGAATTTTTCACAGCGTCACAGCCGCCTCCCGAGGTAGTTCATGATGCGGGAGAGCCTTCACACCAGCCGGGCATTCCTAAGTTTGAGTATTATCTCCACCCAGGGTGGAAGGGGTCTTGTCGACTTCATCAGCAGAGCGAGTATTATCTCCACACGATGTGGAAGGGGTATCGCCTTCTTCTTCAGCACAGGTACAGATCCAGGACATGGGCAAGAAGCCCATGCATGACGAGGGCCCATCAGGAGGTCGGGACACAGATTTCACAATCATTGATGTTGATGCAAGCTCTCCTAGCTCGAAACTGAGGGAGATCATCCAGGAGCAAAGGGCCGAAAATGACACGCTGAAAGATCAATTGTAGAAGGCTAAATGGGTGATAAACTATCTGGAGCAACGCAACAAACATCTAGAGGATGAGCACACACTCTATGAGCTGCGTCGAATCCGTGAGGATCGACAATTGGCCCGGAAGAGACCAGGTGATATGACACCAGTTGAGCGAGAGACTGAACTCACGCATGTTAACATTCATTTGGAGAAGTTTTTGGCAAAGGCTAACAGAGAGAAAGATATGCTTCGTCACATGAAAGGCCATTATTGGGCTCGCATGCATGTCTGCAAAGCGAGAATGAAGATTCTGAAGAGGAGGTTGAGCGAAGCACTAAAACGGCGGAAAAGGCCTGAGCCACTCCAGATTTTGGCTGAGGCTTCGTTGGCTGGGCATGATACATGATGGAGGGTCTTCACTCCAAATTTGAGCAAATTCGGAAAAAAAATTTGTCATTTTGAAATATTTTGGTCTAAAAACAGGTTTTTCAGTTAAGTGGGTAGCGCGCCCATATGCTCACTTTTTTTCGGGACACTTGTTGAAGGAAATATTTGCATTTTTTGATTTTTCATGGTAATTTATGCATCCTCAGGCATTTCCAAAGCATTTGATCAGATTCTGGATAGTCAAAAAGCTCAAAAACACCATGAAAACCACCTTGCTGCCACCTTTTGCACCAGCAGGAAGTACTTCTGGGAGAATAAAGTTTTGGAGGGTCAAATGAGCTCCAAATTGGGAAATTCCACTTGGGTTGGATAGCCAACATCCATAGCTTTCCAACTAGTTATCATGAGCTCAATTTTGATGCCGGGAAGTGCCTAAAAATCAGGCTGAAAGGCGCGCTACCCACTTAAATGTTTGGCTAAATTTTCAACTTCCAGCTGAGAATTTCGGCCAGTTGGGACCAGTTTTGCTTGTGGATGAAATTTTTGGGTTTTCATGATGTAAATTGATGGTTGACATGTAAATTTGGCTCATTTTTACCTATTCTAGAAGATTCACTCTCAAAAAAGTGAAAATCATGTAAATGAATCAGTTTCCACTCTTTTAGAGGCAAGTTGTTAGCTGCCTAGATTTTAGCTCCTTATTTAGAATTAGTTGAAACTGCTCCTAGAAGGAGGAATTCGACCCCTAGAGGCATGGGAAGGGGTTAGGATGCTCTATATGATGTAATTTCTCAATCATTTTCAGAGGTTGGAGAGGTTGGACTCTTGGGAAACTTTGGCACACATTGTACATATTTTTCATATTTTGGCTAAGGAAAGATCAGAGGTTTTGCGGCACCTGTTGGGATTCTTGTGGCTTTCTGTTCTTAATGGTGTTTTCTCTCAGTTTATTGTAAGTTCCTTCATGTTTAATGTATGCCATTTCTCACTTATGCTTCTTAAATTAAATGAATGAGTAGATGAGGTTGAATCCATTGTTCACAGTGCTCTGCCTTTGAATTCATTTAATTTTACATGTTTTCGCCTGTTTGAGAAGGATCCATGTTCATCCTTGCCCTTTTCAGCTCCCTTTCGTTCTGATCCATCCATATATCCAAATCAAAAGCATTAAGACTTTTGCCTACCTTTCCCCAACTCGAAATCTGCAAAGATCTGACCTTATCCCCGAACCCAAAATTGTTTTTTCCCATTTCTCCAACGAAAACCCAAAAAATCAAAATCAAACATTCCTGTCTCTTTACTAGCCTAAAATCAGTATTCATTTTTCATTATAAGTCATCTCATCCCCTTTGAAGATCCTTTGCCGAGATAGACCCGGAGAGAGCCCTCTCCTGTCCTCGTAGGGCTAGCTACGAGGCTGAGCGTGGTTTGATGTAGCCTTGAGTTTTACCTTATTTCAGCCTAGGGTAGATTTGAGCGCTAACACCGTACATGACCAAATTTTACATAACATTATGCTAGATACTGGGGCTTCCCACAATTTGATGCCTAAAGCTGTAATGGAAACCCTTAATCTAAATATCACCAGACCATACAAGGACTTATTTTCATTTGATTCAGCCAAGGTCCAATGTTTAGGTTTGATCAAAGATCTGTGTGTTAACCTAGTTCAATATCGAGGTAAAAGTATGATCATGGATGTTGTAGTAGCTGATATCCCGCCTAAGTATGGCATGCTTCTTTCTCGCTTATGGGGAGAAAAGTTGTAGGGATCTCTACAACTGGATATGAGTTATGCCACTATCTCGGTGTTTGGACAGCCTAAAAAGATTTATAGAGAAACTTTGATGAAGTACATGGTCATTAGTGTAGACAGGCCTACCAATTATCCTATATATTCCACTCCTACTAATCTTGACTCTTTAATTCTCAGTAACTCTGACTAGAACGAAAATCCAACTAAAATTAGTGATAAAAAAATTAAAATCATGGATGAGTATATTGGTCATGAAGCTTTATGGCATTTAGATTTTGATGGCTCTGTTAACAAATTTGGAGTTGGAGCTGGTGTTTGGATTACGAATATTGAAACAGATCATTCTGAAGGACATGCCTTTAGATTAAACTTCAAATGCACCAATAACATGGCTGAGTATGAAGCGTTAAACTTAGGTTTACAAATCATTAGAAATAAGGGAGGAAAAAGAATAATGGTCATGGGAGACTCTAAATTAGTTATAAAACAAATAAACGCAGAGTATTCAGTTCATAATCCTAGACTTGAAAGATACAGAGAAACAATATTGGACTTATTGAATGAATTGCTAGTAGGTAAGTTTGCTATCATATCTCGAAATCAGAACATACATGCCCATTTCTTAGAAAAATTTGCCAGTAGTTGTAAATTTCCTTTTTCACCATTACAAAAATATACTGCTGAGATTAAACATAGGCATATTGTTCCCGATAACGTGAAATATTGGCAAATATTTTTAGAAGATAAACAAATTTATCATTTTTTAATAATGAGCATGAATTTCAGAATTGTCAAATCGATAACGATTGTAATATAGACTCACCATGTGATATAGATGTAAATTGTTGTCAATTAGATGAGTCGATAATTTAGATGTACATAAGTTTGAAAATCCTACTATTTTTACTCAAAGTGACACTGATGAAATGGAAAAAGTAAACATAGAGGAAATGATTGAAGATGACATAAATTTGATTGATTTAAAGAACAAAATTTTACCCAAAGGTTTAACTCCTCTTGAGGATTTATTTAAATCTAATGATGTGCCCAAAAGGCCAAAAATGGAGCCAGTTAAATCTGATGTAGCAGAGTACAACCTAGGGACAGAAGATAAACTAAGAAAAATCAAATTATCTAAATCTTTACCACAAGATGAAAGGGTTAAATACATTGAACTGTTAAAAGAATTTCAAGATGTCTTTGCATGGAGCTATGAAGACCTAAAAACTTATAACACAGAGATCATTCAACATAAAATTCCTTTAATATAAAACCAAAAGCCCTTTCAACAGAAACTCAGAAGAATTAATCTGGTTTTGCTACTCTTGATAGAAAAATAATTTTAGAGGATGTTTAATGCTCAGATAATTACACCAGTTAGATACTCTGACTGGGTGTCTAATCTAGTGCCAACCAGGAAAAAAACAGGAGAAATCAGATTATGCATTGATTTTAGGAATCTTAATAAGGCATCCTTGAAGGATAACTACCCCTTGCCAAAAATGGATCACATTTTGCAGAGGGTAGCAGGTTCTTCTAGAATATCTCTATTAGATGGTTTCTCTGGATACAATCAGATCCTAGTAGATAAAAATGACCAAACTAAAACTTCATTCACTACTCCATGGGGTACCTTCATGTATGTGAAGATGCCTTTTGGGTTAAAGAATGCAAGAGTCACATTCCAAAGGGCCATGGATATTGCCTTTGCTAAGGAAATCCATGAGTTCTTAGTCATTTATTTAGATGATATTACTGTGTTTTCAAAGACAAATGATGATTACTTGGATCATTTGAGACAAGTTTTCATCAAATGCAGAAAATATGGCATATCCCTTAATCCCAAAAAGACTATTTTTGGGTTAGAAGAAGGCAAGCTATTGGGTCATATAATTTCGAAAGAAGGCATTAGAATAGGTATTTCTAGAATAGAAGAAATTCAAAACATTCTACCACCCAGAAATATCAAAAAACTACAAGACTTGTTGGGAAAGATTAATTTTGTGAGAAGATTCATATCAAATCTGGCCGAGATTATAAAAGATCTTAATAACATGCTTAAAAATGACTCCTCAATTAAATGGACTATGAAGTCCAAGCAATACTTTGAATCCATCAAACAGGCCTTAACTAAAGCACCAGTCCTTATCGGTCCAAATTATACAAAAGATTTTATAATCTTTTCCTTTGCATCCGAACACACCATTGCTGCAGTCCTTCTGCAGAAAAATGATCAAGGCTTTGAACAGCCCATAACATTTTTTAGTAAAGCTCTCAGAGATGCACCACTGAAATACAACATACTTGAAAAATAGGCTTTGGCTCTGGTTAAAGCCATCAAAGATTTCAGAGTGTATGTACTACATTCTCACATAATATCATATGTCCCTAATGCAATGGTTAAAGATATTTTAACTCAAGATGGACCAAACAGTAGGAGAGGAAAGTGGATGGCCACAATCCTTGAATATGATATGGAAATAAAACCAACCAAACTCATCAAAAGACAGGTTTTATCTAGACTAATGGCTGAGTCAAATTGCAATGCCCTAGATATCAATTTCATTGCTCAGGTAGATGAACAGGAGGAGATGGCAACTCCATCGATCAGTGAGGCCTTTCAAGACTCACCCTGGTACTCAAATATAATATTTGTACTAAAAAACTTACAAACTCCTCCTGGACTGACAAAAACTAAGGCAAGATTTATCAAACAAAATTCAATGAAGTTATGTATCTTGAATAATGCACTCTATTAGAGAGAAAGTACTGGAATTTTACTTAATTGTTTATTGAAATTTGAATCTGACAATATCCTTGAAGAGTTTCATGCAGGTGACTGTGGTGGAAATTTATACTGGAAGAGCACAGCTGATAAAATACTCAGAGCTGGTTTTTACTGGCTATCCTTATTTTCAGATGTAAAAAAGTTTGTTACCTCATGTCATAAGTGCCATATTTTTGAAGGTAAAAAGAAACTTTTACCATTACCTCTAAAACCAACATATAAATAGAAACCATTCCAACTATGGGGCCTAGACTTCATAGGTAAAATTCATCCCCCATCCTCCGGTCAGCATAAATGGATTCTAACTGCCACTGATTACTTTACTAAGTGGATAGAAGCAATCCCCACTAGGCAAGCAACAGAATCAGTTATCATCTCATTCATAGAAAGTAATATTTTGTCTAGATTTGGATGCCCTCACAAAATAATCATAGACAACGCTGCTACTTTCAAATCTAAAAATATGATTGCTTTTTGTCATAAATATCACATTACCTTAGGACATTCTACAACATATTATCCCCAGGGTAATGGCCTGGCCGAGTCCTCAAATAAAATTCTAGTTAATATCATCAAGAAACTTCTCCAAGATAACAAAAAGACATGGAATAAGAAGTTGGTCTATGCCCTTTGGGCTGATAGACTCACCATAAAAAATTCTATAGGAACTTCACCATATCAGATAGTTTATGGTACTGATGCAGTTTTTCCTTCTTCCTTGGGTGTTCTAGTCATGACAATGATCTAGGAATTGCAGGTTGAAAATAATGACATTCAAAGAATAATCAATGAGACCATACACCTTCAACAAACCAAAGATGAATTTTATGAAAATTCACAAGTATTAGAGGACAAGATCAAAAATACTTTTGATAAGAGAGTTAAGGAAGATGACTTTTTCATAGGATACCAAGTTTTAAGATGGGATTCAAGAAGAGAGGACAAAGGTAAAAATGGGAAGTTTGATTTTCTGTGGCAAGGAACTTATGTAATATATGGCTACAAAGGAAATAATTCCTTTTTTATCAGAAATTTGGATGGCACAGAGCTTCAAGAAGGACTAGTAAATAGAAGAATGTTGAAACATTACTATTCATTGCGAGTCACTTGACAGTTAGATCCATTTACTTTATCATTGTAAATATTCATAGTCAAAGTGTAGATTGGATTGGATATATGATCTACAAAGTTGAAGCCCGAAGAGAAGGCCCTCAGCTTTGCAGTATAACATATCATAAATATGATTGTTGTAGAACACAGAAGATGTTTACAGATTTACCAAGGTTAATGGATAAGGCTACTGATCTCAGAGTTCTTGGCATTTCACCAAGAAAATCCATCCCCAAGTGGAGTTGATGTTAGAAACCTATAATATAGGGGTCATAATTTTGACTTGACTATTGGTAATTTTGTAAATTTGTACATACTTTTCCTTCTGCAAGTTCTATTCACATATTTTGTAAAAAATCAAAAAAATCAAAAAGAGGGTAAAAAGTCCTAAAAGAACAATCAAAGGACTTAGAAAAAATAAAATACCCCAAAAGAAAAATGAATAAAACATGAAAGTAAGCAATCATAAATGCCACTACTTTTTACTTTTTGACTATGGCAAAGTGTCAATAACTACCATAGTCCATGATGAGTTAAACAGTTTAATCTTAACTTGTCATTTTTCAATTTTCCTTCTTGTAAATAGAGAATAATGAGTTGTTAGACAGTTTAATATTAACAATTCAATAGTTAGGTAGATAAATAAAGTGAATCCAATAGTTTAATCTAGATTCATGGATGAAATAAGTGTAGATTAGATAGTTTACTTGCTTTCAGAAAAAATAAATGCTGTGAAGGTTGCTAGCTTAAATGCACCTTATTACAAAAGAAGAAAAAATGTTAGCATGGTAAGATGGGTAGGTAGAAGAAGGTGAAAAGTCTCAATGTAAATATCATTCATCATGGGCTGCAAAATAACTAACTTCCCCTTCCCATAGTCATGAAACATTCTAGACTATCAGTCAGAAAGGCTCAACGCATTTCCTTGACTTTTGTTGGGACCGGACCCAAGGCTCTATGACTGGTCAGTTGAAAGTGTGAAATGTCTATATTAATCCCTTAATCACATCATTTACCATTCATGCACTCATTTCCCCTGAAAAATCCTAAGCAAAACTTCATTTTTACTTAAAGATACTCTAATCCACATTTAATTAACCTCCCACATCATTTCAAAGCATAAAGCCCTCAAAATCACATTTTATCCTAAGTATAAGTGATGAAGTTATTATAATGCAAATTTGCTTTTTAATCTTCACTTTCTTAGTTGTATTAATGTCTTTTGAGTATACATTGTCCCCTTGTCATATTATTTTTGACTTATGTATTAATTCCCTACAACTAACCTTTTCCTATTATATAACTCCTTTTATAAATAAATCCCCATCCCACAACCTGAGAATTACTAGGGTGATAACATGTAGTTAATTTTTGATGTATTAAAATAATAAAATCTTATTTAATTTAGATATCAATACAATATTTTGATGGTAAATATCTTTTACATACACCATGAACGCATATAAAATATTGATACAAAAGTGTATTTACATAATAAAAACCCAACCATTATTTATATAAGTAGTTTTAGTATAAAATTATTATGTTTCATTATTGTATGTTCATGCATAAATAACAATTAGATTTTTTAAAAATAAATTGGCATGGTGTGTGCAATAGATTAAAAATTTAGAATGGGAAGGCTTAAAAAGGTTTACATTATAATTGCCCATTGTATTTAGTTTTCCTTAAATATGAATATGTTATATGTAGCAAATTTATCATCTTTGAAGAGATTATATATTTTTTTAATTTAGATATTAATATAATATTTTTATGGTTAATATATTTTCTTATATGTATCATCAAAACATATAAAACATTGATACAAATATATATTTACATAGAAGAAATCTAACTATTATTTATATAACACAAACACTTAAACAAAGAAATAACTTCACAAAATTTAATAATGGACCTCTCCAACCACAATTCCTCCCCTTTTCCATTTTTTTAATCTTCCACTTCCACCCCATATATTTCTTACTGTGACAGCTAGCTTAAGTAATAACTAGTTGTTATGTCATATTATTCTTAAGAAACTAAAACATTTATTTCTTTTGAGAAAGATTACTTGATGAACACGAATTAATTTTTTTTTATTGAAAGTAAAATTCAGTTATGGAAAAGTGGTTCCATAAAAGCTAAAAAGGGTGATGGTAAAAGTATTCCAAGAACTCAGAAGTGGTTGAACAAAAAATAGTTCAGAGAGTTACCTTTTTCTCTAAGTATAATGGTACATCCCAATAAGGAAAAGGGGTTATGTTCTGTGGCTAAGGAGAGAAAAGGAATAGAGTGATGATTTCCTGATCTGGTAGTGACCAGTGGAAACATTCAGAATTCCAGAAGATTTCTAGAAAAGAAGACTGGACTTGGGGTCCTGAGGTCTCTTCTGAAATCTCTGTCAACCTACTCAGCTTAGGTGTGGATCATGGGGGAAGATGAGGACATAATCGCCTTTCTTATGGTAGGGAGGAAATCATCAATAGAGCCCAAAACGAGATAAGTAAACATATTTTTTTAATGCAGATATGATAGTCATACATATTTAATACAAGAATGTTCTTAGACCAAGTTATTTCAAGATTTGGAAAATGTGTATTGCAATATGGAAAGAAGAAATGTACAATGTGCATGTCTAGTATGAATCATACCTATTTATTTTATATTAAATTGTAGCTTTATTGTAAAACTGTCAAATGTGAGTGGTTGTGTAAAAATACCATATGAACACGTTGTAGATAAAGCCTGACTGTTAAGGTAATACAAGGAAAGAATGAAACTATAGCTCTGGACTATTATATTCAGAAAATATTTTTTAAACTAAAAGTAACACTGAAAGAAAACTATTATTTCAAGGTCCAGGGTTAAAACCCTAGACCCCAGAACTGATCGTTCCTTCGTACCTATGACATTCATGGATAGAGGCTTCGATGGTCCGTCCATCACGTTAAACTGTAAGAGAACATACAAAATTATTGTTCCTAAAGGAGGAAAGAAAAATATGTCGAAACGTAAATTATCTTTACAATATATTTAGAGGAAAAATACTGAAATAGAATGCATAGCTAAGTTTCAGAAAATATTATGCCTGAATGATAGAGCGCATCATAAAAGTAAACCACAGTAAATATAGTATACAGCAGAAGACATCATACTACTGCTCGGCCGAAAGGGGATGAAAGCAATCTAAATAAAATACGAAAATTACTAAGCAAGGAAACCCATTTCATAACATTAAAAGTTCGGTAAAGCACAAAACATCTTCACTGATAAACCCTATAGGGTAAACATGATGTCGAAAGGGAGAACTGAATCTAGCATTGTGTGGGAAACCATGCAAACGAGTAGCCTATAAATACACAGTGAGGAGGACGGTAACACTCCAATAAGGTTCATAAATAACATAAACAAAGTACCACTGTACATATTTAAAACCCTTCAAATAGTTTGGGACTGGAAAACCATATAAACAATACATTGATTTGAATATTGCATGCAAGGATGCAGAGCTGCAAAGCCATGTAAAAACAAGATTGAAAGATTTGGCTCAAATTCCTTGTCACTCAAGTCGAGATCTGGCGAGAAAGGTGCCGCATAATCCCGAAACTAGGATGGGTCTCTTCGCAACCCAAGAAGAAACCAAAGCGAAATACCTATTATGGCAGAGATAGCATCAGGAAACTCATAGCAGGTTTCAAACCTTTGAATGAGAAAATTGCTATGGGTATCCCTTGGCTTTCGGGCTCAGAGGATTACATGTACCAAAATGAACATAGATCAGGGAAAGTAGCAATGACCCATTTAAAACAAGTGAAGCCATGAAAACAACAAAATAAAAAGAGGAGAGTTGTGGACTTTTGTAAACCTTCTCTGCAGGCCTGAGGGCAAAGATGTTAGGAAAAACAAAAAAAATCAAGTTTAAACTCACGGAAATTCCCATGAAAAAAATAAAACTCAACTTATGCTACAATGAATGAAAGAAACTAAACTGAGAACCCTCTTTACCTACCGCGGTGGAGAGAAAATATACAAGAGGAAACTGGCACGCCTTGATGCTGGTAGTGGCTCCCAAACCCTGCAAGAAACCAAAAATTCCAATTAAAAACCTTGTAAACATCTATATTTCCAAGGTGGTGGCATAAATGCTGCGTCTATCACTTTTTGAAACAACTGAACCAAAGAGAAACTGAGTCTCGGAAAAAAGAATCCAAAAACCACCATGAAAGTTATGCCACAACTCATAAAACCACCCAGCTTACCAGGTCTTGGTTGAGACACTTAAATTTGGACTGGAGCATGGTATCTACCCGATGGTATCACCATGCCACCATGGAATTTGCAGATGAGCCACACCAGCGAAACAACACAGCGAAAATGAGGAAAGGTGGTTAGGGTTTTGCAGGGACATTACCCTAAGCGGGTTACGCTTAATCCTCCTCCATTGATCCTGAGATTTCAATCGAACGATGGGTGAATAGAAAAATGGCCTCATATGGCGAAGACAAATCCAGAAATGTTTGCATGTCATAGACTTAAATAAATTATAAGGATCTCTGACGAGACACAAGCTGTATGATTAAAACAGCAAGAAATATTTTCCATTATAACTTGTCCTTCCAACATTAATAATTGGGTAATGAGAATTAATAAGCACAAATATCAAGTAGGATCGCATGAGAGTCACAGGTTACGTAAACCCTTAAGTTTAAATATAGATAAGTGATGCATGTTATAATGTTTGTAAGAGTATAAACAATCACATGTATGGAGGATAAATGTTCTTATGGTTTCTGAAATATATCTGCTTCAAATGATAGTTTAGGGTAATATAGTAAGATCTAAAAAAAAATTAAGTGATGTACGTTACAAGTGGTATTAGAGCAGCGTTCACACGTTGGGACCCTAGTGGTCACCTCACATGATAAATTGTGTGTATAAATGATGCACAAAAAATAAATAATGTTTCACAAGACAATATGAGGAGGGGATCGACACAGAAAACACCTCAGAATTCAGGGTAACCTACACCCCAAACCCAACCGGAAATGAATCCTGAAATATGGATTTTGTCGAGTGTGGATCAACACCAGCAGACTAGTAGACTACTAGAGGAGCAGTAGCACCAAACTAGTATACTGCTAAGTATTGTGCAGAATTTGCAGGAAGAAATGGTTTGGGTGAGGAGTGACAAAGAAATCGTGATGCAAGAATAGGAAAGGATACTTAAGAGCCTTTCTAACAAACATAATCAGGGAGTGTTACAACCCAGTCTTGATAGAGACATGCAGGAAGAAAATGAATGAAAAGCGAAGGACCAAACCACTAACAGAGTGGAAAGAATCCATTCACAGTGAAGTAACAAGAATAGAAACTACAACGAGGGTGAGTTTGGTAATGTGTTGGAACAACAAGAAATTAAGAAATAAAAGGTGGTACTACAAGGTGAGTTCTGAAAGATAAAACCACCTATGTTTGATGGAGAAGAAGAAGAGGTGGCTAAAGCATGGTTGATTAATATGAACAATTACTTCCAATTCTATGAGTACATCAGCAATCTTAAAGCCAGACTGGCCATCTATCAGTTGAGAGAAAAGGCCACCCTGTGGTGGGAGGAAGTAAAGAATTTCCGCAGCATTGAAGATCAAGACGTGACATGGGATTCGTTCCAACAATATTTTAAAGACAAATACCTAACATAATGTTTCTATGATGAAAAATCCAGAGAATTCCATGACTTGAATTTGGGTCAAATGATGATGGATAAGTACATAACCAAGTTCACTTCCCTACTAAGATATGTTCCTTATCTAAGGGATGAAAAGGCTAAGGTTCGGTGATTCTTAAGCTGTTTTCCAACCCACATGATAGAAATAATTGAATTCATGAATCCAAGGACCATGTATGAAGCAATTCGGAAAGCAATAATGTGTTACCAATAGTCCAAGGAAAAAGGAGAACTGGGAAAAAATTGGCAGCCAAGAAAAGGACAGAAAAGAAGTTCAAATTTCAAAAATTCTATGACTAGTAACTTTAAGAATTTTGGAAGGAATTCAGTGAGAAAACAGTTTGAAAGGAAGCATCAAAGAACTCGGTGGCCTACAGAGGCTTCCAGTAAACATCAGCAAGGATAACCCCCAAAACCACCTCTACAGTGTTGGGGGTGTGGCGAGGCTTATTAATAAAAACATTTCCCACAACGAGGGAGAAGTGAAACAATTTCTAATCTACAAGAATCTTCTACAGTGAGAGATGTAGCCTGAAATATAACCAAAATCAACACAACATTGGAATATCATCAGCAAGTTTATCGACCAACGATGATATATTTGGAAGGTAAGCTACTTTTGCAGCTTGTTTCTATTTTGGTTGACCCAGGTGCAAGTCTAAGTTATGTAAACCACAAAATAGTAGAATTATGTACATTGCAAAGTTATAAATTCAAATAATCCATGGCTGGTACAACTAGCCACTGGAGAAAAAAGAAAAGTAAGTACCAAAATTCCAAATTGTACATTGGAAAGCAGTTAAATGTGGATCTTAATATACTTCCATTGGGATCCTATGATGTACTTTTGGGCATGGATTGGTTGGAGAAACATTGGAAATTGGTGGATTGTAAAGAAAGGATTATATATTATAGGATGCAAGATGGAACTTGTAAAGAGATTCAAGGAATCAAGAAAACACTATAGCTGCATCCTATTACAAAATCCAAAATGAACAAATGTATTAGGAAAGGATGTCAGATATATAAGTGGGTTTTTATAATTCCAAGGAGAAGACTCCTATGATGGAGGACATACCAATAATGTAAGACTTCATGGATGTGTTTCCAGAAGATGTACTAGTTTTACCTCCAGGAAGAGATATTGATTTCACTATTGAGTTAATGCCAGGAGCATCACCAATTTCAAGGACCCCATATCAAATGAGTATTCTGGAGCTAACTGAATTAAAAATGCAATTGAAGGAGTTCTTGAAAAAGGGGTACATTCGACCAAGTGTGTCCCCTTGGGGAGCACCAATGTTGTTTGTAAAGAAGAAGGATGGAACCATGCGAATGTGCATTGATTATAAACAACTCAATAAACTGACCATCAAAAATAAATATCCCTTACCTCGGATTGATGACTTGTTTGATTAGGTGAAGGGGGCCACAGTATTTTCAAAGATAGACTTAAGGTCTGGATACCACCAGATTCAGATAAAAGACGAGGATATCTACAAGACTGCTTTTCATACCAGATGCGAGCATTACGAGTTTGTGGTATTACGATTTGGTTTAACTTTTTCACTAGAAACATTTATGAGGCTGATGCATGGTATATTTCACCCCTTTTTGGACGGTTTTGTGTTGATATTCATCAACAATATTTTAATTGATTCAAATAATATGGAATAACACAAGGAAAACTTAAGAATAATGTTGGAGATGTTACGAAAACATCAGTTGTACACCATGTTCAACAAATGTGACTTCTTCAAGTAATAAATCCAGTATATAGGCCATGTTATTCCCGTTAAGGGAATAGTGGTTGATCCAGAGAAATTAAGATGATTATGGAATGGTGAATCCCCCAAAATGTAACAGATATCTGATCCTTTATGGGATTGGCTGGATATTATCGACGATTCATTGAGGGGTTCTCCAAGATTACTTTTCCAATTACTTCCTTACAGAGGAAGGGAAATTTATTTAAGTGGACTAATGAATGAAAGAACAATTTTCAAAGGTTAAAACATCTATTGAGAACTACCCTGGTGTTGAGGGTAGTTGACCACAAAAAATATTTTGAGGTTTGTTCTAATGCTTGTAAAGAAGGAGTTCGGGTAGTTTTATCGCAAGAAGAAAAAATGGTTTCCTATGAATCGAGAAAGTTAAAAGAGCATGCACAGAGATACTCAGCCTATGACTTAGAGCTGACAGCAGTAGCGCATGCACTCCAAGTATGGAGGCACTACATTCTACAAAAACGATTTTTGTTAAAAACTGACCACGGTAGCCTAACCAACTACTTTGAGCAAGCTGATCTAAACTCTCATCAAGAAAGATGGAATTCCTTCCTAAGTGAGTTTGGCATTGATATTCAAAATGTAAAAGGTAAATAAAATCGTGTGGTAGATGCCTTAAGCAGAAAAATCCATTGTGTTTATGAAATTTGCTACAACCAGCTTGAATGTAAATTTTTAGATCAAGTAAAAGAGGAAGCCCAAAAGGATCCTGAATACCAGTTTTTATGGCAGCAAATGGAGGAGGCCAGAAGGCAAGAAAAACCTTTTGACTACGGAGTTAGTAAAGAACAATTTCTAATCTTTAAGGAAAAAATATATATTCCAAATTGAATGGATTTGTAGGAGTTGATCATGAATGAATATCACCGTACTAATTATTCCAAACACCCAGGATACCAGAAAATATTAACAAAAATTATAAAGGTCTATTTCTGGCTTGCTATGAGAAAAATCATTTCAGAATATTTAAACAAATGTCTGGAGTGTCAACAGCTTAAGGTGGAACATCAACATCCAGCCGAATTGTTGCAGCCCATACTATTGCCTGAGTGGAAATGGGAAGTTATATCTCTAGACTTCATTACTGGTTTACCAAGATCAAAAAGGCACAATGACTCCATTATGGAGGTGGTTTATAGATTGAGCAAGAAAAACACATTTCATACTGGTACAGTCTACTTACAAAACTGTGCAAATAGAATATATGTTTATGAGAGAGATCTTTAGACTACATGGCATACCAAAGACTGTCATATCAGACAGGGTTGTGAAGTTTACTTCAGCATTCTGGAAGACCTTATTTACAGGTTTGGGAACCCAAATAAATTTTAGCACCGCTTATTATCCTCAGACGAATGGACAAACTGAGCCGGTAACCTAAATCTTGGAGGATATGCTGCACATGTACGTGATGCAACAACCAACAAAATGGGATGAATATTTTCACTTGGTATAATTTTCCCACAACAATGGTTATCAGGAGTCTCTTAAGATGATACCCTTCAAAGCTTTATATGGATGACAATTTCGTACTCCCATCAATTGGAGTAGCCCTGAAACAAAGTTGATGCTTCGACCAAAAATGTTAGCTGAGATGGAATCAAAAGTAAGAAAGATCAGAAAAAAATATAAGAGAATCTCAAGATCGACAAAAGGTATAGGCAGATAAGAAGATGATTTATTAAGAATTTTAAGTGGGTGATTATGTGTATGTAAGGATTAAAC
Source organism: Pinus albicaulis (assembly GCA_034641835.2). Lineage (NCBI taxonomy): Eukaryota > Viridiplantae > Streptophyta > Pinopsida > Pinales > Pinaceae > Pinus > Pinus albicaulis. The sequence goes on from CM076580.1 coordinate 505,988,161, forward strand.
CAAAGAAGATCACATTAAGGTGAGCCTCCTATGCCAAGTTGACTCCCAGCTTCTATGGACCTTTCCAGATATTGGAAAGGGTGGGACCTGTGGCATACTGATTGGCCTTACCTAGCCATATTCGGGTGCAAAATTTGTTCCATGTATCCTTACTAAAGCGATACATGCATGATCCAAACCATGTAATCCATTGGAAAAGCATTCAGGTAGGTTAAGATTAAAAAACCTAACTTGAAATACAAAATTTTATGAGAATTCAATTAAGATTTTTGCTAATAGCAGGTCGAGTTGGACGACGAATTTTTGGTCGAACCTCAGTGTATACTCGATCGAAGAGAAATCATGCTCCGAAGGTGAGCCATCACCCAGGTTAAAGTGTAGTGGAATCACTTCAGCTCGGATGAGGCTGCCTGGGAAGATGAAGGATTTGTTCGTGAGGCTTATCCATAATTGTTTGCTAAGTTGGAGTGAAACACTGAGGACAATGTTTGCTTCCAGGGGGGGAGTTTTGATAGATGGCTTAAGTGCTAACTAGTTGTTATGTCATTTTATTCTTAAGAAACTAAAACATTTATTTCTTTTGAGAATGATTACTTGATGAGCATGAATTAGTTTTGTGTTGTTGAAAATAAAATTTAGCTATGGAAAATTGGTTCCATAAAAGTGAAAAAGACTCATGGTAAGAGTATTCCAATAACTGAGAAGTGGTTGAACAGAAAACAGTTCAGACAGTTACCTTTTTCTCTGGGGATAAAGGTACATCCCAGTGAGGAAAAGGGGTTATGTTTTGTGGCTAAGGAGAGAAAAGGAAGAGAGTGATGATTTCCTGAGTTGGTAGTGACCAGTGGAAACACTTAGCATTCATGAATATTTCTGGAAAAGAAGACTGGACTTGGGGTCCTGAGGTCTCTTCCAAAATCTCTGTCAACCTACTCATCTCAGGTATAGAGCACATGGGAAGATGAGGACGTAATCGCCTCTCTTATGATAGGGAGAACATCATCAGTAGAGACCAAAATGAGATAAGTAAATTTAGATTTATTTAATGCAGATATTATAGTCAGACATATTTAATACAGGAATGTTTTTAGACCAAGTTATTTCAAGATTTGGAAAATGTGTATTGCAATATGGAAAGAAGAAATGTATGTTGTGCCTTTCTAGTATGAATCATATCTGTTTATTTTATATTAAATTCTGGCTTTACTATAGAACTGTCAAATGTGAGTGGCTGTGTAAAAATACCATATGAACACGTTGTAGATAAAGCCTGACTGTTAAGGTAATATAAGTAAAGAATGAAACTACAGCTATGGACTATTAGATTCGGAAAATATTTTTTAAACTGAAAGTATAACTAGAAGAAAACTGTTAGTTCAGGGTCCAGGGTTGAAACCCTAGACCCCAGAACTGATCATTCCTTCGTACCTATGTAATACATGGACAAAGGCTTAGATTGTATGGCCATCATCTTAAATTGTAAGAGAACATACAAAATTACTATTCCTAAAGGAGGAAAGAAACTCTGTTGAAATGTAAATTATCTTTACAATATATTTAGAGGAAAAATCCTGAAATAGCATGCATAGATGATTTCTAACAAATATTATGCCAAAATGATAAACCACATCATAAAAGTAAATCAGAGTAAGCATAGTATATAGTAGAAGACATCATGTTACTTCTCGTCTTAAAGGGCATGAAATCAATCTAAATACAACACAAAAATTACTAAGCAAGGAAACCCATGTCATAACATTAAAGGTTCAGTAAAGAAAAAAACATCTGCACTAATAAACCCCATAGGGTAAACATGATATCGAAAGGGAGAACTTAATCTAGTGTTGCATGGGAAAGCATGCAAAGGAACACCCAATAAATACACAATGAGGAGGATGGTAACCCTGCAATTAGATTCATAAATAACGTAAACAAAATACCACTATACATAGTTAAAACCCTTCAAATAGTTTGGGACCATAAAACCAAATAAACAATACATTGATTTGAATATTGCATGCAAGGATGTCGAGCAGGAAGAGCCATGTAAAAACAAGACTGACATAGTCGGCTCGATGGCCTTATCACTCAAATCAAGATCTGGCGAGCAAGGTACCACATAACCCCGAAAATAGGACGGGTCTCTTCGCAACCCAAGAAGAAACCAAAGAGAAATACCTGTCATTGCAGAGATACTGTTAGTCATCCATAATTTTGATCCTATCCAAAGATGACTAAATTACCAATCCTAGATTTCTAGAAACAATATTGCAGAATCATTATGAGTTCTAGAAATCTCACAGCCTTCATTATCCTAAGCCTATCAAATCACTGAATATTTTCACTTAAAAATCCTCCAAGTTATCCTACCATCTCAAAAATAAGTTTTTTTCAGGCTATATCTGCCCATTTTCACTCATTTTCACTTACCCAAACAGTCATTTTTTCCTGCTAAAAAGTCCTTTTTTCCTCTTCATTAACCCCTCATTTCCCTTGAAAAAACCCATTTTTTCCTTCTCATTTATCCATCATTCACCTAAAAATCCTCTAAAACCATTATAAATCCTTTATATGGTTTAAAAATCCCTCTTTCACGCTATCAGAACATTAAAAAACCTAAAAACCCACTTATTCCTCTTTTTTAAATTAACAAACAAGCTTTAAGCCCCTTAGGGCTTAAACCCTTGGCTTTTTTCTCCATATGGCTTAAGCCCCACAACCGGGCGCTTAAATCCTTCACCCTTAGCCCCTTTTCCCTTAGCCCTGGTTCTCCTTTCTCCCACAAGACCATGCCCCAGCCCCTTTTTTAAGCCCCTCTTCCCTTATTTCTTACCCCCCCATCTGTTCGTTTCTTCGAAACGATCTACACCATCAATCGCATAGATCCAAAGGCCCAGATCGTACCTCCCCTCCCATCCTTTTTTCATTTGACCATACCTATCCATTCATCCTCGCAACCCCTCTCAGCCGTCGATCTCTTTCATCCGACGGCTCGCATTGACCCAAGTCATTCCAATCACCGATCAACCATCGCACTACCAAAAAAAATAGGTGATGTCACCTACTAGTCCCACCCACCACTATGAAGCCATCTCCCAATCTTTGCTTGACACCTGGCTTCCACTATTTCCCTCACCCGAGCACCTTTCCACCTGTCGCGCACTCCTATGGTTGTTGGATCTACACCCCTAGATCCAACAGCACACATTCAATTTCATGTAACTTTGCCATCAGGTTTTTAACAACCCAAATTCACGCGAGACCATTGGTTTTGCAAAAGCCATGCGTCCCCTTTTGATTGAATCGCGTACCCTCCAGGCAAAACTATTTACCGCCTAAATGTTGCGCCAAAAGTGCTAACGGTTTTCGAAAAACCACTTTGCCTATTTTCATGCCTATATTCAAATTCAACCCAGTTTTCACAGATTTTCTCCTCTCTGCCATAAAATTTCCTCTTCCGCCTTCATATCATGCTCCTCCATCCTCCGCAAGCCTCTGCATGCAATTTTGCCGACACTGCAGGGTTTTATTGATGTTTTATTAGTTTTTTGCAGGGTTCGATGGCATTTTTTAAGGCCAAAAAGCCTTTTCATGGTTCACCAAAACACTGAAAAATCACCAAAAATCAGTGTTCAGGGATAAATTCTATGGTTTGAATGGTGCTTTATGAGCATTGGTTATGCAATGAAACCCTCAGCACGCCAAAGACACCTGTCCAACAACAAAAAAGGGCAAAACATGGTTTAAGCATAAATTCCAAGGTCCAAAGGCCTAAATCAAGAAAAAATTGGATAAAGTGCAATGCATAAAGATGATGATAAAGGCAGATAGAGGATTAAAGGTTTAATTGGCAGATTAAGGAAGAAAAACACAGTTAAAGGATAAAGACATATAAACAAAGATCTAAGGCAGTGGATAAAGGGAAAGAAACAATAATGATAAATAGAAAAGGCAAACCAAAGTAAAATCAAAGCCTAAAAACAGATTAATTAAAATAAGATCAAGGCTAAAGGCCTTGAAACACATTTTTATGATGAAATCAAGGGAACTTAGGCTAAATTAGACTCGGATAAGTCAAACATAGAGTAGTTATTAACTTGATAGATAAAAATTCACACCTTTCACTTACTTTATGTCTCAAAAGCCAAATAAACAATTATTACACTAAAGGAGATATTATAAACTGACAGAATAGTTAATGTAAATATGAAGGTAAGACTGCAAAGTCAATGTTTTCAACTATTTCATCCTCAGGAAGTAAAGACAGATTTATTACATAGAGAAGTAGTTAAAAGACATTCCTACCTTATGCCTTGCACGGTTTTTAAGGATAGGAGTGCATTTACTATGTCATAAATTACATTTGAACCCTAAAACATAGTTCCACCTCCTCATTTGCAGTATAAATACTACACTGAAATTCATTGTAAAGGGTGGGCATTTGATAACTCTTTGAAGTAATATATAGTTCTACTGAAGTTGAAAAAAATTTGATGTTCTATAACCTGTGGATTTTTTGACCTGTTTGAGAATGGAGAAAGCTCTGTCATTGGATCCCTGATCTTGGCTTTTGGTGAAGTATTCTAATCTGTTAATGTTTTCCTGTTTTCCATTCTGGTTTCATCACTTCTTGCTTGCAGTAGTGTAAAAATTTTAGGCTAAGAAATGTCTCCTAGAAGCACCTTAGACCTATTTACTCTTCATTGTCTTTATGTTTTCATCTGCTAAAGGTTTTATCGAGTAGTTTGACTGCTTTTCAATCCTTAAGCTTGTTTATTTCAAGAATAGTTTAAATAGTTGGTCTGAAGAATGATTTATGGTTTTCCCTGCTTACTTGCTACTACTTGAAAACTGTTTTTGAAGTCTCCCTTTAAAGTACCATTCTTTACAGTTTGCCAAAGAGGTCTGTTTTGATCATACCCTTTTTTCTTGCTTAAATAATTGTTTTGAAGGTCTTTATAGCTATAATCAAAGATATCCAGGAGTTCTCTCTTCTATGAATGCAGTTATTTGTGAATCTTGAATGTTTTCTTATCCTTCAAGTGAAATATTTGGATGAAATAGAGTGTTCCTCGACTACTAGATTTCATTTAATAAGTTTGACTTGAAATTGTTATTTTCTAAAGTGTGATTTGTAGAATTCATGGTTAGCCCTGACTATGGAATACATATTCATGTTTAAATGATGTTTTAAGTCCCTTTGTTGAGAAGTACATATAATTAAGGATTCTTAATTTCCCTTAGTTCTACTTTTCATTCTAAACCCTTAATGTTAATTTCATTTCACCTGAAAACTTTGTAGATCCATTAGCCAAGTTAGATTTACCCTTTGATACCCCTGATTCATCGACAAACTTGTTACAAACCTCTACTAGACTCCATTACCCAATGACTTAGATATTTCCCTTTTCTATCTATGTTGCCTAGATCATCATGTCCCACCAAACAATAAAACAAACTCATGCTTAATAACTAGCCTAAAATCAACCTTTTACAAGCAACAAGTCACATCTTTGCAAAACAATTGAGAGATCCCTCTCTGAGACTAGGAGGGATAGATCCTAGAACTCTAAATATTGGTTTATAAGTTTCCTTGTCATTTAGTATGCCAATCTGCTAAATCACAGGATCCCAACATTCTGGCGATCACAGTGGGACCTTTTTTGAGTAAAAGTCCCTAAAACAAAACACTCAATATTCATTTAACTAAACTATAGCTTCTTCAAGCACTACCATCATAATGGTAATCATGATAGGATCTGTCTGAATTAGTGGCAATCTAAGTAACCCTTAGGATTCTAAGAGACCCTTATCAAACCTTGGAGAAATCAGCTGATAAGCCATAGAGTAGGCTCCATTTGTTTCATCACCTTAGCTAAGTGTTGAATCAGGTATAGGACACTCTCATAACCAGAGAACCATATAAAAACTTAGAAAAACCCAAAACATTTTAGATTGGTTTTCAATTAAACCATTGGTGGTGGACCACAAAACATTTTACCTTCAGAAAAGCTAAAAAACTCCACCTGGAGACTCCACTAGCCCCAGTAGGCCTATTACTTCACTAGTACTCCAAATTTCCTTAGGATTGTGTTAAGCAGCCCTGAGAAAGTTTAGAAACCTAGTTCCCTATTATAGAAATCACTCTGAGAGGAAAAATCTTGAAAAATAGTCCTAAAAAACCTCTCTAAATTTTGGAAACTAAAATCTGGCTTCACATAGGGTACATACTAGATCCTAACCCTCCTACCATAGTTGACAATCCAGAAAGGATTTTGTGGCAAACTTCTAGATCTGGAAAACCAACTATTAATAGGACCATCCTAAGAACAAGATATGTTCCTAAAAATCTCACAGTCTTAAAAGATCCTCACTTTGACTTACCTCAGACAAAGAACCTATTCAGGAATAAATCTCAAAGTGATTTAAACCAAGCTGATTTTAAAGCCATAGAATTGAAGCAGAGCTTTAGCAGAGAAGTTTCACATTCTACTCCACCTGACTCTCAGCATCTCCATCATTTCAACTCCTTCCATAACAAATCGTCTCATCAGCAATTTGCTGGCCCAAGTGTTTCTTCTACTCCTATCCACACATCCACTATTCAAAATACCCCATTTCAGCCCATTTTCCCTCTTGTAAATCCCCCATTATTTCCTATCATGGAAACATGGTATGCTCCACTTGTGTTAGCACTACCTCTGGTTCCCTTACCCAATGAATATCAATAAAAAATTCCCCATTTCACTAGAAATGAACCTACTACTGTCCAACATCATGTAGACAAGGTAAATGATTCCTTTGATTATATGGAAATAGAATATGAGACCATTAAGATGAGATTCTTTGCCCAAAGTTTAGGAGGAGAGGCCAAGAAATGGTTTAAGGGTTTAACTCCTGATAGTATAAATGATCTCCCTTATTTACATCAAACGTTCATAAACAAATGGGAAATGAGGAAGAACCCTCTCCAAATACTCTCAGATTACAACAACCTCAAGAGAAACCCTGGGGAAAGTGTTCAAAATTATTTCCCTAGATTTAATAGTGTTTATAATGAATTGGCTCTAGACTTAAAACCTCCACAAGGTTCAGCTTTGGCCAAATTCCCTAAAGGATTTGATCCTGAAATGGCCTATCATCTAAGAGAAAGGGAACCCTTAACTTTAGAATATATGCAAAGGGGAGCTTTAGGTGTAGAAGAAAATTTGATTGAGAAAAGAGCTAGGTTGAAATTAGAGAAAAGTGTTACATACAGGGAAGATATAATGCCATCAACCTCATCATCAGATACTAAAATTGATAACTTAGTGAAGGTAATGGAGAGGATGCTTGAAAAGATAAATCTGAATGATAGATTTCCTCCTAGAGAAAAGAAAAACAACCCCCAAAACAGAAATAGAAACCCAAACCCCAGAAGAGACCCTAATCAAGATAGGCAAAGAGACAATGACCAACATATTAGGCCTCCCTTTCAACAAAACTACATTGATCAAGAAGAATAAAGGGAAGTTGAAAGATTGGAAGAAAATCATGTAAACTTGATAGGATCTGATAGTGAGACGGATGTTTTTCTCACTGAAGAAGAAAAAGGATTCTTCTCCTCAGAACAAATTGAAAACAACCATGAATATTTTGAAGATTACAGATTGGGGTTTGAAAATGCAATCATGGAGGTACACAAACAATATAATCTTAGAAGCAAAGGGAGCCCGGATATTTCTAATGACAAGAACACTAGTACTGCTATTAAGAAAACTTCAGAAAATCAGCCTAAAAATACAACCATTAACACCAACACTGTGGCCAAGAAAGTTGATCTAAATAAAGACAAAAACAACCAGAAAAGTGTTGAACAAAGATGCCCTAGTACTTCTGCTAGTGGCCCTAACAAATCTGTCCCAAATAGCAATCCAAGTAAAGTTCAGAAAATCAGAATTGTTGAAAGAGTTGTAAATGACAAAACAGATGTAAATATGTCAAGAACAATAGTTCCTTTCAGCCTTGAAGGGGAAATTTCCAAGATTAAAATCATCATACCCTTAACTGAACTAGTAACTCAGGATGTATATAAAAACCAAGTTTTGAAAGCTTTGAATATAGGCAGTGACACCAACACTTTAAACTTCACAGATGATAAGCCAAAATTATTCTTTGGTCCTGAAGTTGAAGGAAAATACCAAGAAGTGTTTGTCCCTCCCTTCTATGTCAGCCTAAATATACATGACAAAATATTGCATAATGCCATGCTAGACTCAGGTGCTTCACACAATCTTATGCCCAAAGTAGTAATGGAAAGCCTAGGCTTAGAAATTACTAAACCATACAAAGACCTATACCCCTTTGATTCAAGCAGGGTCAAATTCTTAGGCCTGATCATAGATTTGTGTGTCAACTTAGCATAAATTATTTCTAAGAGTCTAGTAATGAACATAGTAGTAGCTGACATTCCCCCTAAGGAGACTGTTTAAATGAAGAAAAAATCTTTGAAACAGAGTTGTCCTTTTTTGCTGATATAAACCATTTTGAACATCTTTTTAGAGCATAAATAGTTGACAATACAGATCAAAAATACCTAGAAATTTTACAATGTAAAAATGATACAATTCCAAGAGGTCTTGCACCATTAGAACATCTTTTTGATTTCAATGATGTAGCCAAAGAACCAAGAATGGAGCCTATAAAAACAAACATAGAAGAACATAACATAGGCAGCCTAGTAGAACCCAAAATGATCAAGTGATCTAGCACTCTCCCAGTGAATATCAAGCTACAATACATAGAACTTTTCAAAGAATTTGGAGATGTGTTTGCATGGGGATACAAGTATCTAAAATCATATGATACCAGCATCATTCAACACAAAATTCCTCTTACGGAAAATTAGAAACCTTTCAAACAAAAACTCAGAAGGATAAACCCTGTTTTATTGCTTTTAGTTGAGAAAGAGATTAAGAAGATGTATGATGCTGGGATCATAGTCCCCATCATGTATTCAGAATGGGTTTCCAACTTAGTATCTGTTAGGAAAAAGACTGGGGAGATTAGGCTCTGCATTTATTTTATAAATCTAAATATATCCTCCCTTATCGATAACTATCCCTTGCAAAAAATGGATCATATACTTCAACGTGTGGTTGGGTCTAAAAGAATTTCACTGCTAGATGGGTTCCCAGGTTACAATCAGGTTTTAGTACTCCCAAGTGACCAACATAAAACTGTTTTTACTACACCTTGGGGTACATTCATGTATGTCAAAATTCCATTTGGTCTAATGAATGTAGGGACCATATTCCAAAGGGCCATGGATATAGCCTTTTCAGAAGACATAGGCTATTTTATAATCATTTACCTTGATGACATTACTGTTTTCTCCAAAACTAATGAAGAACACTTGATTCATTTAAGAAAATTTTTTGAGAAATGTAGGAAATTTGGCTTATCTTTGAATCCCAAAAAAACACTCTTTGGTCTTCAAGAAGGAAAGCTTCTTGGCAACATAATTTCTGAAGAGGGAATCAAAGTAGACCCTAAAAGGATTGATGGCATATTGAAAATCAGTCATCCTAGAAACCTCAAAGAATTACAATCTTTCATTCGGAAGATAATTTTTTTAAGGAGATTCATCCCCAACCTTGCTGATCTATTAAGAAATATCACAAACATGCTTAAGAAAGAGGTAGGTGTGAAATTGAAAACACAAGCTAAACAATAATTTGAATTGGTAAAACAAGCTCTTAATTAAACACCAGTTCTTATAAGTCTTGATTTCACCAAATATTTTTATATCTTTTCTTTTGCATCTGAACATACAATAGTTGTAGTGTTACTGCAAAAGAATAACATGGGGCATGAACAACCTATATCCTTTCTTAGTAGGGCCCTAAGAGATGCTCCACTCAAGTATAACATCATGGAGAAACAAGCCTTAACCTTGGTAAAAGCATTGAAAGACTTTAGAGTTTACATATTACATTCTCACATCATTGCTTTTGTCCCACAAACTATTGTCAAGGATATTCTAAGTTAAGACCCTGATGGTAAAAGGGGAAAATGGATTGCTGTTATTTTAGAATATGACTTAGAAATAAAGACTACCAAACTAATCAAAGGGCAAGGATTAGAAAAACTCATGGCTGAATCAAACTTCCAAGCACTAGATATGAATATGGTTGATGTCTTAGAGGAAATAGAATAATTCATAGCTCCATTTATTGAAGAAACTTTTGTGAATTCACCTTGGTATGTTGATATCATATATGTGTTGCTTTATCTAAATACCCCTCCCTCTCTGTCTAAAACTAAAGCTATATTCTTGAAATGGAAGGCTTTAAATTATTGCATAGTATATGGGGTTTTATATTGGAAGAATGTTGTTGGAATATTGCTTAAATGTTTGCTTAAGATTGATGCAGGAAAAATCATGCATGAACTGCATGAGGGAGAATGTGGAGGAAATATGTGCTTGAAGACTACAGCAAATAAAATCCTCAGATCTGGTTACTATTGGCTCACCCTTTTCCTAGACACTAAGAAACTTGTCATGTATTTCCATAAGTGTAAAATATTTGATGGAAAAAGAAAACTCCTTCCTTTACCCTTACATCCCATCAGTGTTGAGGCTCCTTTTCAACAATGGGTCGTGGACTTCATTGGGGAAATCCACCCATCTTCATCAGCCCAACACAAGTGGATCCTCACTGCCACTGATTATTTTACCAAGCGGATAGAATCCATACCTACTAGGAATGCTACTAACTCTTTCATTATCAAGTTCCTTGAAACCAACATACTATCCAGATTTGGTTTTCCTAGAAAAATTATCACAGACAATGCTGCTGCCTTCAAGTCTAAAAGAATGGTTGACTTTTTCCATAAGTACCATATCACCTTGGGTCATTCCACTGCCTACTATCCCCAAGGGAATGGATTAGATGAATCCTCCAACAAAATCCTTTTCAATATTATCAAAAAAATATTGGAGAAAAATCAGAAATCATGGCATAGTAAGCTTATTCATGCTTTATGGGCTAATAGATTAACCACCAAAAACTCAATAAATATGTCCCCCTATCAGTTGGTTTATGGCATGGATGCAGTCTTCCCAACATTTATAGGATTTCCAGTTATGAAACTACTTCAAGAAGTGCAAACTGAAGAGAATGATATGCAAAGAAGGACCCACCAGACTATTCATTTACGGTAGTCCAGAGAGGAATTTTATAAAAGAACACAAATAGTGCAGGAAAACATCAAGAAATTATTTGACAAAAGGACTAAAGAAAATGATTTCCAAGTTGGAAATATAGTTCTTAAGTGGGATTAAAGAAGTGAAGAGAAAGGAAAGCATGGAAAATTTGAGAATCTATGGAAAGGGCCCTACATCATTCATTCTGAAAGAAGTCATAATGCATTTTTCCTAAAAGAGCTGAATGGAGAAGATCTATTTGGAGGTCCTGTCAATGGAAGGATGCTCAAGCACTATTTCTGCCAAGCATCCTAAATTTCAAAGCTTTTATTTTTCACTATATATAACATTGCTTCTCAATGTGAAAAATGAAAAAACACAAAAACAATAGAAAAAGAAAAGAGGGCAGATTCAAAAACAAGGTACAACCCCATACCCAAAAAGAGAATTTTCTGAAAGTGAGAAAATCTAAGTGCCACTGCTGATTAAAATATGATATATTTTTCAGTCATCTAGCCTAATCATGGCTGAACATACTTTAAATTTATGTTGATAAGTTAATAGAAGCACAGATTGATAAGATTTTTTTAGACTTGGCTTATCAGTAGAATAGATTAGGATAGAAAGGAAATGGTTCTAAAAAGCTCAAAATCTGAACCAAGAAAAGGAAAAAGATAGCTCTAAGTAGATCAAAACCAGAGTTGGAAAAAGAAAAGAAGTATATTTATAATTTTCAAATCTTAAGCGTTCACAATTTTGTTTTATTTTTCTACAAATAAAGTCTATGTGTAGCTTGTACATACAACCATAGACACCATAGAAAATCAGACAGTCTAACCCTGATTTGACTATGTTTTAATTTCCTGTTTTAGAAATAGAGAATAAAATTTGTCAAAAAGCTTAATCTTGACAGATAGTAGCTTAGGTAGAGAAACAATGAGTTCAATTGTTTAATCTGAATTCATGGAAGAAATAAGAGTAGATTTATATTAGTTCCCTACTTTCAAATAAAAGAATAAAATTTCAAAAGAGTCTGCTAGTTCAAATGCACTCAAAGGAAGAAAAAATGCTAGGACAAGTAGGATTGGGTAGGAATAAATGTTGTTTGAAGAAATTACATGTTGCAGATTGATCAAATTTGTCCTTTTTAGAGAAAGATCAGCAAGAAAAGAAGAAATCTTCCCAATGGATAAGGCAGCGGTCTGCTAAAAGCCAAAGATTGATAACTGAGGTTCTGGACACCTAGAAGGACAGTTGTCCTCCCCAAGTGGAGCCACTTTTAGTCATCCATAATTTTGATCCTATCCAAAGATGACTAAATTACCAATCCTAGATTTCTAGAAACAATATTGCAGAATTATTGTGAGTTCTAGAAATCTCACAGTCTTCATTATCCTAAGCCTATCAATTCAATGAATATTTTCACTTAAAATTCCTCCAAGTTATCCTACCATCTCAAAAAGAAGTTTTTTTCAGGCTATATCTTCCCATTTTCACTCATTTTCACTTACCCAAATAGTCATTTTTTCCTGCTAAAAAGTCCTTTTTTCCTCTTCATTAACCCCTCATTTCCCTTGAAAAAACCCACGTTTTCCTTCTCAAACCATTATAAATCCTTTATATGGTTTAAAAATCCCTCTTTCACCCTGTCAGAACATCAAAAAACCCATAAACCCACTTATTTCGCTTTTTTATATTAACAAACAGGCTTTAATCCCCTTAGGGCTTAAACCCTTGGCCTTTTTCTCCATATGGCTTAAGCCCCACAACTAGGCGCTTAAATATTTCACCCTTAGCCCCTTTTCCCTTAGCCCCGGTTCTCCTTTCTCCCACAAGACCATGCCCCAGCCTATTTTTTAAGCCCCTCTTCCCTTCTTTCTTACCCCCCCATCTATTCATTTCTTTGAAACGATCTACACCGTTGATCGCATAGATCCAACAACCCAAATTGCACCTCCCCTCCCACACTTTTATCATCCGACCATACCTATCCATTCATCCTCACAAACCCTTCTCATCTATCGATCGTTTTCATCCAACGGCTCGCATTCACCCAAGCTGTTCCAATCACCGATCAACCATCGCTCTACCAAACAAAATAGGTGATGCCACCTACCAGTCCCACCCCCCAATACGAATCCATATCCCAATCTCCTCTTTACACTTGGCTTCCACTATTTCCCTCGCCCGAGCACCTTTCCACTTGTCGCACTCTCCTATGGCCGTTGGGTCTACACCCCCAGATCCAACAACACACGATCAATTTCGAGTAAATTTTCCGTCGGGGTTTTAACAACCCAAAATCATGTGAGACCACTAGTTTTGAAAAATCCACGCATCCCCTTTTGATTGAATCGTGTTCCCTTAAGGAAAAATCGTTTACTGCTTGGATGTCGTGCGAAAACTGCTGACAGTTTTCGCAAAACCACCTTGCCTATTTTCACGCCTATATTAAAATTCAACCCAATTTTCGTAGATTATCACCTCTCTGCCATGAAATTTCCTCTTCCACCTTCATATCCTACTCCTCCACCCTCCCTAAGCCTCTTCATGCAGTTTTGCTGACACCGCAGGGTTTTATTGATTTTTTATTGGTTTTTTGCAGCATTCGATGGCGTTTTTTAAGGCCAAAAATCCTTTTCATGGTTGAATAAGAAGCATGCCCGAGGTTCACCACCTCTGAAACCCAAAAAATTGCACAATCACCAAAAATGAGCGATCAGGGGTCAATTCTATGCTTTGAACGGTGCTTTATGAGCACTGGTTGTGCAATGAAACCCTCAGCACGCTGAAGACACTTGTCCAACAACAACAAAGGGAAAAACATGGTTTAAGCATAAATTCCAAGGTTCAAAGGCATAAATCAAGAAAAAAATGGATAAAGTGCAGTGCATAAAGATGATGATAAAGGTAGATAGAGGATTAAAGGTTTTAATCAGCAGATTAAGGAAGAAAAACATAGTTTAAAGGATAAAGACAAATAAACAAAGATCTAAGGCAGTCGATAAAGGGAAAGAAACAATGATGATCAATCGAAAATAAAAACCAAAGTAAAATCAAAGCCTAAAAACAGATTAATTAAAAGAAGATGAAGGCTAAAGGCCTTAAAACACAATTTTATGATGAAATCAAGGGAACTTAGGCTAAAGTAGCCTCAAATAAGTCAAACACAGAGCATTTATTCACTTGATAAATCAAAATTGACACCTTTCACTTACTTTATGTCTCAAAAGCCAAATAAACAGTTATTACACTAAAGGAGATATTATAAACTATCAGAATAGTTAATGTAAAGATGAAGGTCAGGCTGCAAAGTCAATATTTTCAACTATTTCATCCTCAGGAGGTAAAGAAAGATTTATTACACAAAGAAGTAGTTAAGAGACATTCTTACCTTATGCCTTGCATGGTTTTTAAGGATAGGAGTGCATTTACTATGTCATAAATGACATTTGAACCCTAAAACATAGTTCCACCTCCTCATTTGCAGTATAAATACTGCACTAGAATTCATTGTAAAGGGTGGGAATTTGATAACTCTTTGAAGTAATATATAGTTATGCTGAAGTTGAAAGAAATTTGATGTTCTTGACCCTGTGGATGTTTTGACCTATTTGTGGATGGATAAAGCTTTGTCATTGGATCCTTGAGCTTAGCTATTGGTGAAATATTCTAATCTGTTAATGTTTTCGTGTTTTTCATTCTGTTTTCATCACTTCTTGCTTGTAGTAGAGTAAAAATTTTAGGCTAAGAAATGTCTCCTAGAAGCACCTTAGACCTGTTTACTCTTCACTGTCTTTATTTTTTCATCTGCTGAAGGATTTATCAAGTAGTTTGACTACTTTTCAATCCTTAAGCTTGTTTATTTCAAGAATGGTTCAAATAGTTGGTCTCAAGAATGATTTATGGTTTTCCCTGCTTACTTGTTGCCACTTGAAAACTGTTTTTGAAGTCTCCCTTTAAAGCACCATTGTTTACAGTCTGCCAAAGAGGTATGTTTTGATCATACACTTTTTTCTTGCTTAAATAATTATTTGAAGGTCTTTATAGTATAATCAAAGATGTCTAGGATTTCCTTCTTATATGAATGCAGTTATTTGTGAATTTTGAATGTTTTCTTATCCTTTAAGTGAAATATTTGGATGAAATAGAGTGTTCCTCGACTCCTAGATTTCATTTAATAAGTTTGTCTTTAAATTGTTATTTACTGAAGTGTGATTTGAAGAGTTCATGGTTAGCCCTGTCTATGGAATACACATTCATGTTCAAATGATGTTTTAAGTCCCTTTGTTGAGAAGTACATATAATTAAGGATTCTTAATTTCCCTTAGATCTACTTTTCATTCTAAACCCTTAATGTTAATTTCATTTCACCTGAAAACCTTGTAGATCCAATAGCCAAGTTAGATTTTCCCTTTGATACCCCTAATTCATCTACAAACTTGTTACAAACCTCTACTTGACTCCATTACCCAATGAGTTAGATATTTCCATTTTCTATCTATGTTGCCTAGATCATCATGTCCCACCAAACAATCAAACAAACTCATGCGTAATAACTAGCATAAAATCAATATTTTACAAGCAAAAAGTCATATCTTTGCAAAACAATTGAGAGATCCCTCTCTGAGACTAGGAGGGCTAGATCCTAGAACTCTAAAGACTAGTTTATAAGTGGCCTTGTCATTTAATATGCCAATCTGCTAAATCTCTGGATCCCAACATTCTGGCGATCACGGTGAGACCTTTTTTGAGTAAAATTCCCTAAAACAGAACACTCAGTATTCATTTAAGTGAACTATAGCTTCTTCAAGCACTACCATCATAATGGTAATCATGATAGGATCTGTATGAATCAATGGCAATCTAAGAAACCCTTAGGATTCTAAGAGACCCTTATCAAACCTTGAAGAAATCAGCTGATAAGCCATAGAGTAGACTATGTTTGTTTCATCACCTTAGCTAAGTGTTGAATCAGGTATAGGACACTCTCATAACCAGAGAACCATATAAAAACTCAGAAAAGCTCAAAACATTTCAGATTGGCTTTCAAGTAAACCATTTATAGTGGACCACAAAAAATTTTACCTTCAGAAAAGTTAAAAATTTCCACCTGGCGACTCCACTAGCCCCAGTAGACCTATTACTTCGCTAGTACTCAAAATTTCGTTAGGATTGTGTTAAGCAGCCCTGAGAAAGTTTAGAAACCTAGTTCCCTATTATAGAAATCACTGTGAGAGGAAAACTCTTGAAAAATAGTCCTAAAAAACCTCTCTAAATTTTGGAAACTAAAATCTGGCTTCACATAGGGTACATACTAGATCCCATCCAGATCTTTTCCTGAAAATCTCGCAGTCTTAAAATATCCTCACTTTGAATTACCTCATACAAAGAACCTATTCAGGAATAAATCTCAAAGTGATTTAAACCAAGCTAATTTTGAACCCACAGATTTGCAACAGAGCTTTAGTAGAGAAGCTTCACCTTCTACTCCATCTGACTATTAGCTTCTCCATCATTTCAACTCCTTCCATAACAAATTTTCTCATCAACAGTTTGTTGGCCAAAGTGTTTCTTCTACTCCTATCCACACATCCACAGTTCAAAATACCCCATTTCAACCCACTTTCCCTCTTGTAAATCCCCCATTATTTTCTATCATGACAACATGGTATGCTCCACTTGTGTTACCACTACCTTTGGTTCCCTTACCCAATGAATATCAATAAAAAATTCCCCATTTCATTGGAAATGAACCTACTACTACCCAATAGCCTGTAGACAAGGTAAATGATGCCTTTGATTATATGGAAATATAAGATGAGACCATTAAGATGAGAATATTTGTCCAAAGTTTAGGAGGAGAGGCCAAGAAATGGTTTAAGGGTTTAACTTCTGATAGTATAAATTATCTCCCTTATTTACAGCAAATGTTCATAAACAAATGGGAAATGAGGAAGAACCCTCTCCAAATACTCTCAGATTACAACAACCTCAAGAGAAACCTTGGGGAAAGTGCTCAAAATTATTGCACTAGATTTAATAGTCTTTATAATGCATTGTCCCCAGAGTTAAAACCTCCACAAGGCTCAGCTTTGGCCAAATTCCCTGAAGGATTTGATCCTAAAATGGCCTATCAGCTAAGAGAAAGGGACTCCTTAACTTTAGAAGATATGCAGAGGGGAACCTTAGGTGTAGAAGAAAATCTGATTCAAAAAAGAGCTAGGTTAAAAGCAGAGAAAAGAGTTACATATAGGGAAGATACAATGCCATCAACCTCATTATCAGATACTAAAATTGATAACTTAGTGAAGGTAATGGAGAGGATGCTTGAAAAGATAAATCTAAATGATAGAGTGCCTCCTAGAGAAAACCAAAACAACCCCCAAAATAGAAATAGAAACCCAAACCCCATAGGAGACCCTAAACAATATAGGAAAAGAGACAATGACCAACAGATTAGGCCTCCCTTTCAACAAAACTACATTGATCAAGAAGAAGGAAGGGAAGTTAAAATATTGGAAGAAAATCATGTAAACTTGAAAGGATCTGACAGTGAGACGGATGTTTTTCTCACTAAAGAAGAACAAGGATTATTCTTCTTAGAAAAAATTGAAAAAAACCATGATGATTTTGAGTATTACATATTGGGGTTTGAAAATGCAATCATGGAGGTACACAAACAATATAATATTAGAAGCAAAGGGAGCCCAGAGATTTCTAATGAAAAGAATACTAGTACTGTTGTTAAGAAAACTTCAGAAAATCAGCCTAAAAAGACATCTAGTAACATCAACACTGTGGCCAAGAAAGTTGATCTAAATAAAGACAAAAACAACCAGCAAAGTGTTGAACAATGTTGCCCTAGTATTTCTGCTAGTGGCCTTAACAAATATGTCCCAAATAGCAATCCAAATAAAGTTCAGCAAATCAGAATTGCTGAAATAGTTGTAAATGAAAAAACAGATGTAAATATTTCAAGAACAATAGTTCCTTTCAGCCTTGAAGGGGAAATTTCCAAGATTAAAATCACCATACCCTTAACTGAACTAGTAACTCAAGATGTATATAAAAACAAAGTTTTGAAAGCTTTGAATATAGGCAGTGACACCGACAGTTTAAACTTGACAGATGATAAGCCAGAATTATTGTTTGGTCCTGAAGTTGAAGGAAAATACCAAGAAGGGGTTGTCCCTCCCTTCTATGTTAGCCTGAATATACATGACAAAATCTTGCATAATTCCATGCTAGACTTAGGTTCTTCACACAATCTTATGCCCAAAGTATTAATTGAAAGCCTAGGCTTAGAAATTACTAAACCATACAAATACCTATACTCCTTTGATTCAAGCAGGGTCAAATGCTTAGGCCTGATCACAGATTTGTGTGTCAACTTATCACAAATTCTTTCTAAGAGTCTAGTAATTAACATAGTAGTAGCTGAAATTCCCCCTAAGTATGGCATGCTTCTATCTAGATCATGGGGAGCCAAACTACAGCTGAACCTTCAAATGGACATGTCTTATGCCACCATCCCAGTATTTAACCAAACTAGAAGATTATACAGGGAATCCCACATGAAATACATGGTGAGAAACATAGATAGACAAAACAATTCTCCTATCTACTCCATCCATTCAAATTTGGATTCCTCTATCTTATATAATGAAGATGAAATCAGCCAACAAGAAAAGGAAAACAAAGGAGAATTTAGTCTAACAGAGCAGTCAAATCTGCCATCAGCTCAAGAGAAGAATAGTCCAGATTTTAGCAGCGTTGAACAGCTAAAAGAAAAATAAAATATGATTGAAATACCTAGGAAAATAAACTTTGATGGCTCTTGTAGCAAATTAAGTGCAGGGGCTGGTGTATGGATATATAACACAAGCAAAGGATTTTCCTATAAACTGGATTTTCCATGCACAAATAGCATTGTTGAATATGAATACCTCCTTATTGGCCTACACTTACTCAAAGATTTAGGAGCTAAAAGAATATCAGTCCAAGGGGATTCTAAGCTAATTATCAGAAAGATTAAAGGGGAGTATTCAACCAAAAACCCAAAAATCAGAGAATATAGAAACGTTGCCCTTGATCTCCTAAAAATCTTTGAAAAATATGAACTCATTTTCATCCCAAGAGCTCAAAATCATCTAGCAAATGAACTTGCCTTTACTGCTAGTAATTTCCAGATACCAGAGACAAATGAACAATATGATATAAAGGTAAAAACCAAGCTTGCAATACCTGACAATGAAGATTATTGGCAAGCGTTTGAAGGAGAAAAACACAAAGATGATTTTTTGCAATCAAAGAATGACTCTGCCATATCAACATCTACTTCAAACCAATAAGGAGACTATTTAAATGAAGAAAAAATCTCTGAAAAAGATTTTTCCTTTTCTGCTAATATAAACCATTTTGAACATATTTTTAGAGCAGAAATAGTTGACAATACAGATCCAAAACACCTGGAAATTTTACAATGTAAAAATGATACAATTCCAAGAGGTCTTGCACCATTAGAACAACTTTTTCATTTCAATGATGTAGCCAAAGAACCAAGAATGGAGCCTATAGAAACAAACATAGAATAACATAACATAGGCAGCCTAGTAGAACCCAAAATGATCAAGTTATCTAGCACTCTCCCAGCCAATATCAAGCTGCAATATATATAACTTTTCAAAGAATTTGGAGATGTGTTTGCATGGGGATACAAGGATATAAAATTATATGATACCAGCATCATTCAACACAAAATTTCTCTTAAGTAAAATCGAAAACATTTCAAGCAAAAACTCAGAAGGATAAACCCTCTTTTATTGCCTTTAGTTGAGAAAGAGATTAAGAAGATGTATGATGTTGGGATCATAGTCCCCGTCAGGTATTCATAATGGATTTCCAACTTAGTATCTATTAGGAAAAATACTGGGGAGATTAGGCTCTACATTTATTTCATAAATCTAAATAGAGCCTCCCTTAAAGATAACTATCCCTTGCAAAAAATGGATCATACTCTTCAAAGGGTAGCTAGGTCTAAAAGAATTTCACTCCTAGATGGGTTCTCAGGTTACAATAAGGTTTTAGTACTCCCAAGTGACCAACATAAAACTGCTTTGACTACACCTTGGGGTACATTCATGTATGTCAAAATTCCATTTGGTCTAATGAATGCAGAGGCCACATTCCAAAGGGCCATGGATATAGCCTTTTCAGAAGACATAGGCTATTTTATAATCATTTACCTTGATGACATTACCGTTTTCTCCAAAACTGATGAAGAACACTTGATTCATTTAAGAAAATTTTTTGAGAAATGTCGGAAATATGGCTTATCTTTGAATCCCAAAAAGACACTCTTTGGTCTCCAAGAATGAAAGCTTATTGGCCACATAATTTCTGAAGAGGGAATTAAAGTAGACCCTAAAAGTATTGATGGCATATTGAAAATCATCCATCCTAGAAACCTCAAAGAATTACAATATTTCATTGGGAAGATAATTTTTTTAAGGAGATTCATCCCCAACCTTGATGAGCTATTAAGAAATATCACAAACATGCTTAAGAAATAGGTAGGTGTGAAATGGAAAACACAAGCTAAAAGATCATTTGAACTGATAAAACAAGCTCTTACTCAAACACCAGTTCTTATAAGTCCTGATTTTAGCAAAGATTTTTATATCTTTCCTTTGCATCTGAACATACAATAGTTGCAGTGTTACTGCAAAAGAATAACATGGGGCATGAACAACCTATATCCTTTTTTAGTAGGGCCCTAAGAGATGCTCCACTCAAGTACAACATCATAGAGAAACAAGCCTTAGCCTTGGTAAAAACATTGAAAGACTTTAGAGTTTACATCTTACATTCTCACATCATTGCTTTTGTCCCACACACTGTTGTCAAGGATATTCTAAGTCAAGACCCTGATGGTAAAAGGGGAAAATGGATTGCTGTTATTTTAGAATATGAATTAGAAATCAGTCCTACCAAACTAATCAAATGGCATGGATTAGCAAAAATCGTGGCTGAATCAAACTTCCAAGCACTAGATATGAATATGGTTGATGTCTTAGAGGAAATAGAAGAATTCACAGCTCCATTTATTGAAGAAACTTTTGTGAATTCACCTTGGTATGCTGATATCATATAAGTGCTGATTTATATGAATACCCCTCCCTCTCTGTCTAAAACTAAAGCTAGATTCTTGAAACATAAGGCTTTAAATTATTGCATATTAGATGGGGTTTTATATTGGAAGAATGATGTTGGAATATTGCTTAAATGTTTGCTTGAGATTGATGCAGGGAAAATCATGCATGAACTGCATGAGCGAGAATGTGGAAGACATCTGTACTGGAAGACTACAACAAATAAAATCCTTAGATCTGGTTACTATTATCACACCCTTTTCCTAGACACTCATAAACTTGTCATGTCTTGCCATAAGTGTCAAATCTTTGATGGAAAAATAAAACTCCTTCCTTTACCCTTACATCCCATTAGTGTTGAGGCTCCCTTTCAAAAATGGGGCTTGGACTTCATTGGGGAAATCCACCCATCTTCATCAACCCAACATAAGTGGATCCTCACTGCCACTGATTATTTTACCAAGTGGATAGAGGCCATACCTACTAGGAATGCTACTGACTCTGTCATTATCAAGTTCCTTGAAACCAATATACTATCCAGATTTGGTTGTCCTAGAAAAATTATCACAGACAATGTTGTTGCCTTCAAGTCTAAAAGAATGGTT
This sequence comes from Pinus albicaulis, assembly GCA_034641835.2. NCBI lineage: Eukaryota > Viridiplantae > Streptophyta > Pinopsida > Pinales > Pinaceae > Pinus > Pinus albicaulis. The sequence goes on from CM076580.1 coordinate 506,010,108, forward strand.
GACTTTTGCCATAAGTACCATATCACCTTGGGTCATTCCACTGCCTACTATCCCTAAGGGAATGGATTAGCTAAATCCTCCAACAAAAGCCTTGTCAATATTATCAAAAAACTGTTCGAGCAAAATCAGAAATCATGGCATAATAAGTTTTTTCATGCTTTATGGGCTGATAGATTAACCACCAAAAATTCAATAAATATGTCCCCCTATTAATTGGTTTATGGCATGGATGCAGTCTTCCCAACATCTCTAGGAGTTCCAGTTATGAAACTCCTTCAAGAAGTGCAAATTTAAGAGAATAATATGCAGAGGAGTATCCACCAGACTATTTATTTACAGTAGTCCAGAGTGGAAGTTTATAAAAGAACACAAACAGTCCAAGAAAACATCAAGAATTTATTTGAAAAAAGGACTAAAGCAAATGATTTCCAAGTTGGAAATATAGTTCTTAGGTGGGATTCAAAAAGCGAAGAGAAAGGAAAGCATGGAAAATTTGAGAATATGTGGAAAGGGCCCTACATCATTCATTCTGAAAGAGGTCATAATGCATTTTTTCTGAAAGAGCTGAATGGAGAAGATCTATTTGGAAGTCTTGTCAATGGCAGGATGCCCAAGCACTATTTCTATCAATAGTCCTAAATTTCAAATCTTTTATTTTTCACTGTATATAACATTGGTTCTCAATGTGAAAAAATAAAAAACACAAAAACAATAGAAAAATAAAAGAGGGCAGATTCAAAAACAAGGTACAACTCCATATCCAAAAAGAGAATTTTCTGAAAGTGAGCAAATCTAAGTGCCACTGCTGATTAAAAAATGATATATTGTTAAGTCATCTAGCCTAATCATGGTTGAGCATACTTTAAATTTATGTTGATTAGTTATTAGAAGCACAGATTGATAAGATTTTTTCAGACTTGGATTTTCGGTAGAATAGATTAGGATAGAAAGGAAATGGTTCTAACAAGCTCAAAATCTGAACCAAGAAAAGTAAAAATATAGCTCTAAGTAGATCAAAACCAGAGCTGGAAAAAGGAGAGAAGGATGTTTATAATTTTCAGATCTTAAGCCTTCACAATTTTGTTTTATTTTTTTGCAAATAAAGTCTATGTGCAGCTTGTACATACAACCATAGACACCATAGCAAATCAGACAATCTAATCCTGATTTGAATATGTTTAAATTTCCTGTTTTAGAAATAGAGAATAAAATTTGTCAAAAATTTTAATCTTGAGAGATAGTAGCTTAGGTAGAGAAAAATTGAGTTCAACTGTTTAATCTGAATTCATGGAAGAAATAAGAGTATATTTAGATTAGTTTCCTGCTTTCAAATAAAAGAATAAAATGTCAAAAGAGTCTGCTAGTTCAAATGCACTCAAAGGAAGACAAAATGCTAAGACAAGTAGGATTGGGAAGGAAGAGATGTTGTTTGAAAAAATTACATGTTGCAGATTGATAAAAGTTGTCCTTTTCAGAGAAAGATCAGCAAGAAAAGAAGAAATCTGCCCAATGGATAAGGTAGTGGTCTGCTAAAAGCTAGAGATTGATAACTGAGGTTCTGGACACCTAGAAGGACAGTTGTCCTCCCCAAGTGGAGCCACTGTTAGTCATCCATAATTTTGATCCTATCAAAATATGACTAAATTACCAATCCTAGATTTCTACAAACAATATTGCAGAATCATTGTGAGTCCTAGAAATCTCACAGCCTTCATTATCCTATGCCTATCAATTCACTAAATATTTTCACTTAAAAATCCTCCAAGTTATCCTACCATCTCAAAAATAAGTTGTTTTCAGGCTATATCTGCCCATTTTCACTCATTTTCAGTTACCCAAACAGTCATTTTTTCCTGCTAAAAATTCCTTTTTTCCTCTTCATTAACTCCTTATTTCCCTTGAAAAAACCCATTTTTTCCTTCTCATTTATCCATCATTCCCCTAAAAAGCCTCTAAAACCATTATAAATCCTTTATATGGTTTAAAAATCCCTCTTTCACCCTATCAGAAAATTAAAAAACCCAAAAACCCACTTATTTTGCTTTTTTTATATTAAAAAACAGGCTTTAAGCCCCTTAGGGCTTAAACCCTTGGCCTTTTTCTCCATATGGCTTAAACCCCGCAACCGGGTGCTTAAATCCTTCACCCTCAGCCCCATTTCCCTTAGCCTTGGTTCTCCTTTGTCCCACAAGACCATGACCCAACCCCTTTTTAAAGCCCCTCTTCCCTTCTTTCCTACCCCTCGCATCTGTTTGTTTCTTCGAAATGATCTACACCATCGATCGCATAGATCCAAAGGCTCAGATCGCACCTCCCATCCCATCCTTTTAACATCCAACCATACCTATCCATTCGTCCTCACAAACCCCTCTCAATTTTCGATCGCTTTCATCTGATGGCTTGCATTCACCTAAGCCATTCCAATCACCGATCAACCATCGCGCTACCAAAAAAAATAGGTGATTTCACCTACCGGTCCCACCCCCCACTACGAAGCCATCTCCCAATCTCCACTTGACACCTGGCTTCCACTATTTCCCTCACCCGAGCACATTTCCACCTGTCGCACTCTCCTATGGCCGTTGGATATACACCCCCAGATAAAGACAAATAAACAAAGATCTAAGGTAGTGGATAAAGAGAAAGAAACAATGATGATCAATCGAAAAGGCAAACCAAAGCAAAATCAAAGCCTAAAAATAGATTAATTAAAAGAAGATCAAGGCTAAAGGCCTTAAAACACAGTTTTATGATGAAATCAAGGGAACCTAGGCTAAAGTAGCCTCGGATAAGTCAAACACAGAGCGGTTATTCACTTGATAAATCAAAATTGACACCTTTCACTTACTTTATGTCTCAAAAGCCAAATAAACAGTTATTATACTAAAGGAGATATTATAAATTGTCAGAAAAATTAATGTAAAGATGAAGGTAAGGCTAAAAAGTCAATATTTTCAACTATTTCATCCTCGAGAAGTAAAGACAGATTTATTACACAGAGAAGTAGTTAAGAGACATTCCTATGTTATGCCTTGCATGGTTTTTAAGGATAGGAGTGCATTTACTATGTCATAAATGACATTTGACCCCTAAAACATAGTTCCACCTACTCATTTGCAGTATAAATAGTGCACTGGAATTCATTGTAAAGGGTGGGCATTTGATAACTCTTTGAAGTAATATACAGTTCTACTGAAGTTGAAAGAAATTTGATGTTCTGGAACCTATAGATGTTTTGACCTATTTATGGATGGAGAAAGCTCTGTCATTGGATCGCTGAGCTTGGCTATTGGTGAAGTATTCTAATTTGTTAATTTTTTCCTGTTTTCCATTCTATTTTCATCACTTCTTGCTTATAGTAGAGTAAAAATTTTAGGCTAAGAAATGTCTCCTAGAAGCACCTTAGACCTCTTTACTCTTCACTGTCTTTATGTTTTCATCTGCTGAAGGTTTTATCGATTGTTTTGACTTCTTTTCAATCCTTAAGCTTGTTTATTTCAAGAATAGTTCAAATAGTTGGTTTCAAGAATTATTTATGGTTTTCCCTTCTTACATGCTGCCACTTGAAAACTGTTTTTGAAGTCTCCCTTTAAAGTACCATTGTTTACAGTCTGCCAAAGAGGTATGTTTTGATCATACCCTTTGTTCTTGCTTAAATAATTGTTTTGAAGGTATTTATAGTTGTAATCAAATATGTCTAGGAGTTCCCTCTTCTATGAATGTAGTTATTTGTGAATATTGAATGTTTTCTTATCCTTTAAGTGAAATATTTGGATGAAATAGAGTGTTCCTCGACTCCTAGATTTCATTTAATAAGTTTGTCTTGAAATTTTTATTTTCTGAAGTGTGATTTGTAGAATTCATGGTTAGCCCTGTCTATGGAATACATATTCATGTTTAAATGATGTTTTAAGTCCCTTTGTTGAGAAGTACATATAATTAAGGTTTCTTAATTGCCCTTAGATCTACTTTTCATTCTAAACCCTTAATGTTCATTTCATTTCACCTAAAAACTTTGTAGATCCAATAGCCAAGTTAGATTTTCCCTTTGATACCCCTGATTCATCTACAAACTTGTTAAAAACCTCTACATGACTCCATTACCCAATGACTTAGAGATTTCACTTTTCTATCTATGCTTCCTAAATCATCATGTCCCACCAAACAATCAAACAAACTCATGCTTCATAACTAGCCTAAAATCAACCTTTTACAAGAAACAAGTCATATATTTGCAAAAAAATTGAGAGAACCCTCTCTGATACTAGGAGGGCTAGATTCTAGAACTCTAAAGACTAGTTTATAAGTTGCCTTGTCATTTAGTATGCCAATCTGCTAAATCACAGGATCCCAACAGATAGAATCAGGAAACTCATAGCAGGTTTCGAACCTTTAAATGAGAAAAATGCTTTGGTTATCCCTTGCCTTTTGGGCTAAGAGGATTACATGTACCAAAACAAACATAAATCATGGAAAGTAGAAATGACCCATTTAAAATAAGTGAAGCCATGAAAAAAAACGAGGAGGGTTGCAAACCTGTGTAAACCTTCTCCGCAGGCCTGAGGGAAAAGCTGTGAGGAAAACCGAAAAATCAAGTTTAAACTCGCGGTAGTGCCCGTGCAAAAAAATAAAACTCAACTTGTGCTACAATGAAAAAAATAATTTGAACTGAGAACCTTCTTTACCTAGCCCAGTGGAGAGAAACTCTGCAGGAGGAAACTGGAGCACCTTAATGCTGGCAGTGGCTCCCAAACCCTACGAAATACCAGAAATTCCAATTAAAAACCCTGTAAACATTTATACTACGAAGGTGGTGGCATAATCGTTACATCTAGCACATTGCGAAGCAACTAAACTAGAGAGGAAATGAGTCTTGGTAGAAACAATCCAAAAACCACCATGAAATCTATGCCACAACTCATTAAACCACCCAGCTTACTAGGTCTTGGCTGAGACACTTGAATTCAAACTAGAGCATGGTCTCTACCCGACAGTATCACCATGCCACCATGGAAGTTTCAGACGAGCCACACCAGCGAAACCACACAACGAAAATGAGGAAAGGTGGCTAGGTTTTTGTGGGGACATTGCCCTAAGCGGGCTCCACTTAATCCTCCTTCGTTGATCCTGATATTTCAATCGAAGGGTGGGTGAAGAGACAGATGGCCTCATATGGCGAAGACAAATCCAAAAATGTGTGCAGGTCGCAGACTTAAATAAATTATAAGGATCTCCGACGAGTCATAATATGTATGATTAAATCGGCAAGAAATATTTTCCATTATTACTTGTCCTTCCAACATTAATAATTGGGTAATGAGAATTAATAAGCACAAATATCAAGCAATATCACATGAGAGTCACGAGTGATGTTAAACCCTTAAGTTTAAATATCGATAAGTGATGCACGTTATAATTTTTGTAAGAGTATAAACAATCACACGTATGCACGACAAATTTTCTTATGGTTTCTGAAATATATCTAGTTCAAATGATAGGTTAGGTTAATATAGTAATATTTAATTTTTTAAGTGATGTATGTTACACTTGCCATTATGCTTTATTCAATACCCTTCTTCATAAAGAGTGAAAATTGAATGTACAAGCTCTACAAAGGAAAAATATGCTTTTATAATAGAAAAAATGTACACAAATGAGATGATATCAAGACTAGGTATCTATATATATAGGAGACAAAAGGTTCAATTTAAAGGGTACAACTATAATGAAAGGTTCTAGCCAACCCACAAATATAATCTAGGATTAGCATGATTATCTCCTTCAAAAAACTGTTACGATCAACATTTTATTAGCTATTGATGTTTCACCATGAAAAAATTATCTTCTCATGGTGGCTCTTCTATTTCTAGGTCCTTCCACTCAATTAGGTACTCAGTAATTACTCTATTTCGAAACTACTTAACCAAAGTTTGAAGGATTTTCATTTTCTCTCTGGTATGATTTTCCATTCTTCACTAATCTCTAATAAAATTCTTTGGACTTGGATCTTGTCATTGATTACATTTCAAAAAAATAAACATGGAATACTAGATGTACAAGTGAATATGGAGGTAAATCCAATTAGTATGTCATATTTCTAATCCTTTACAACACCTTATAGGGACCATAGTATGTGCATAGTATTTGGGTGCCAATTTATTGTCCTTATTTTTTTTGCTTGATGGATTTTTTCTTGTATGGTTGTAACCGCTAAAATACCTAATCCCTTAGTTTAAATTCTTGTTCACTATGATGGAAATATACTTGTTTCACCCTATCTTATGCCATAAATAGGTTTTCCTTCAAAATTTCAAGGACCTATTGTGGGTTCTTTATGTCATCCTCTACATCCTAATCCTTCATTTCCCCTATGAAGGGTGGTGTGATAGAATGGGGATGATATAAATAAAGTACCATAAAAGGGACTTTCTTATGAAGTATGGAAGGATGTGTTGTATCACCAATGTAGCAATGGAAAATAATTTAACCAAACTAAGCCGCAAGGCATCATTATTTGAAAACAACTCTCCTACCTGCCCATGTGTACTATTGCTAACTGTCAGATGCATTGTTAGATATTTGAAGAATGCTCAGCCATAGATAAAAAACATTTAAAAAAATAAAACATAGCTAAAACATTAATATGAAATATGCAATGTTATTATGCAAGAGTCATCCTCCTTCCCAGGCTAATAACCGCATTTGCTGTAGAGAAGGGGTAGATGGAACAATGATAAATCGTTTGTTGCAGGAGGAGCAACATCTGGAACAACCAACAAGCTTGGTAGCTTGGTAGTTATTAGTTAGCTGTGGGTAGTTTTGATATTTTCTTTTAAATCTGTTTCTTTCATTCATCATTCATTTTTCTCTTCTATTGTTTGTTTGTTCCAGTGAAGAAGGCTGTTGCGTCTGAGTGCTGAGGAATTCCACTGAAGTAAGAGAGGTGAAGTGAACTGTTGTTCGGTTTCACAATTGTTGTGTGTCAGTGTTGTTGTCGGAAGGTTTCAAGATGCCTATCAGAGTAAGGTTTCTTTTCCAACTCCCTGCTTTCCTTTCTAAAGCTTCATATTTCCAGTTCCCCTTCCTGCATACCCATTCAGCTTGCGAGCCATGGAATTAGTTATACGAGATCTTGTTTTCTTGAGCATGGAAGCAATCGGTGGTTATCCAACCTAAATCTCAGAAATTTCATGCCCAAGTTTTCAAAGAACCAGAGGTTCTTGTTAGGAGGTTAGGGAGCCTCTATGTCCTTTACTGTTTTTGGAGGGAGGATTTCTCTTCTCAGGGGGAGCTGAATCCAACTAGGAAGAAGTCTTGATCATCTAGGCTGTGAATGCTCTAGGGTAGTGCAAGTTGGAGTAAATATCTCATGAAATTATGGTTGGTATGCAACATATCAAAATTTCCTTAACCTTGGGTTCTTTTACCAAGTTTTTACTTTCAAAATCATCATATTTTTTTTACAAACTTTTATGTCCCATTGAGTAGTCTACTTCCCTTTGTGGTGAGTAGTTTCTTCCCTTTGTGGTGAGAGGTGGTCCTTTTGGAGGACCTTCAATTCTTCGTAGACACAACAATGGAAGCTAGGGTGTGTGCCATGTCAAACCCATAAGAGGAAGGAATGACATCCGAGCAGGAGTCTGAAATCCTTTATTGTTTCTTGGACATAGAGATGGAGGCATGAGTGTGCCATGTTGAAACTGAGAGAGGAAGGAATGAAATTTGATTTCTTTTTCCTAAAACTTTTATTTGAAAATTCCTTTAATTTATTTTTCCAAGTTCTAGTCCCATGGTTAGGTTATTTGTAACTATTTGTCTAATGGCAGAAATTTTCAAAGACATTCATCTTTTATTGTTAACTTACACTAATGTTAATTTTGAACTGCAGTAAAGGAGGTAAGCGGAGATGGATTTATCTTTATTCCCCTATCAGTCTATTTTCTAACCTAATAGGTTTTGGTTAGGAGTTTAGGGAGAATCTATGTCATTTATTGTTTTTGGAGGGAGGATTTCTCTTCAAATATGAAAATATGCATCCACTCTTTAAGAAAGTGTGGTGATTTTCATATTTTTTTTTACCTTGGGTTCTTTTACCAAGTTTATACTTTCACAATCCTCAGATTTTTTTTAAGAAGTTTTAATGAATCACTATTTTTTTTAGCATCTTGCATTTTCTTATATCATATTCAGAGGTTTTGGTTAGGAGATTAGGGAGCGTCTATGTCATTTACTATTTTTGGAGGGAGGATTTCTCTTCTCAGAGGGGTATCTGAATCTAACCATGCAGAAGAATCTGCCATCTAGGCTTACTCTTTCATCTCAGCCTTTTCATTCCCGCTAATATACAGTTGTGTTGAACTTTGGGAGCTCCCCCGTCAGTCTATTTTCTACCCTACAAAAGCAATTTAATCAATCACTATTTTCTTTAGCATCTTGCATTTTCTTATATCATCTTCAAAGGTTCTGGTTAGGAGGTTAGGGAGGTCTATCTCATTTACTATTTTGGAGGGAGTATTTCTATTCAATTATGAAAATAGGCATCCACTCTTTAAGAAAGAGTGGTGATCATATTTAATTTTTAACTTACACAAATGTCAATTTTCAACTGCAGTAAAGAAAGTGTGATGATCATATTTTAATGTAAATTTTCAACTGCAGTAAAACAATTATGAAAATATGCATCCACTCTTTAAGAAAGTGTGGTGATTTTCAATTTTTTTTTACCTTGGGTTCTTTTACCGAGTTTTTACTTTCACAATCCTCATATTTTTTTTTTATAAAGTATTAATCAAACAGTATTTTTTTTAGCATCTTGCAATTTCTTATATCATTTTCAGAGGTTCTAGATAGGAGGTTAGGGAGTGTCTATGTCATTTACTATTTTTGGAGGGAGGATTTCTCTTCTTAAAGGGAGAGATGAATCCAACCAGGTAGAAGACTGTCATCTGGGCTAACTCTTTCATCTCAACCTTTTCATTCCTGCTAATATACAGTTGTGTTGAACTTGGGGAGCTCTCGTGTCACTCTATTTTCTACCCTACAAAATCAAAACAATTATGAAAATATGCATCCACTCTTTAATAAAGTGTGATGATCATATTTTATTATTAACTTACACGAATGTAAATTTTCAACTGCAATAAAGGAGGTAAGTGGAGATGGAGTTTTCTTTATTCCCATAGGGAAAATTGAAATATTTTAATAATGTTAGAGAGCAAAGTGAAATATCATACTTGAATTTAGTGTAGTTAATTTTGATGTATTTTAGGATTTTCATATTTTTTTTTACCTTGGGTTCTTTTACGGATTTTTTACTTTCATGATCCTTGGATTTTTTTTACGAAGTTTTAATCAATCACTATTTTTTTAGCATCTTTCATTTTCTTATATCATCTTCAGGGTTTCTAGTTAGGAGGTTAGGGAGTGTCTATGTCATTTATTGTTTTTGGAGGGAGGATTTCTCTTCTCAGAGGGGGAGATAAATCCAACCAGGCAAAATAATTTGTCATCTGGGCTGACTCTTTCATCTCAACCTTTTCATTCCTGCTAATATATAATTGTGTTGAACTTGGGGATCTCCCCTGTAAGTCTATTTTCTAACCTAATAGGTTCTGGTTAGGAGGTTAGGGAGCATCTATGTCATTTACTATTTTTGGAGAGAATATTTGTCTTCAATTATGAAAATATGCATCCACTCTTTAAGAAAGTGTAGTTATTTTCATATTTTTTTTACCTTGGGTTCTTTTACCGATTTACTGTTTTTGGAGGGAGGATTTCTCTTCAATTATGAAAATATGCATCCACTCTTTAAGAAAGTGTGGTTATTTTCATATTCTTTTTACCTTGGGTTCCTTTACCAAGTTTTTACTTTCACAATCCTCATATTTTTCTTACGAACTTTTAATCAATCACTATTTTTTTTTAGCATCTTTCATTTTCTTATATCATCTTCAGAAGTTCTGGTTAGGAGGTTAGGAAAAGTTTATGTCATTTACTGCTTTTGGAGGGAGGATTTCTCTTCTCAGAGGGAGAGATGAATCCAAATAGGCAGAATACTGTGTCATTTGGGCTTTGGGCTGACTCTTTCATCCTAGCCTTTTCATTCCTCCTAATATATAGTTGTGTTGAACTTGGGGAGCTCTCCTGTTACTTTATTTTCTAACCTACAAAAGCAATTTAATCAATCACTATTTTTTTTTATCATCTTTCATTTTCTTATATCATCTTCGGAGGTTCTGGTTAGGAGGTTAGCGAGCGTCTATGTCATTTATTGTTTTTGGAGGGAGGATTTATCTTCAGTTATGAAAATATTCATCCACTCTTTAGGAAAGTGTGGTGATAGTCTTTTATTGTTAACTTACACTAATTTCAATTTTCGACTGCATTAAAGAAAGTTTGGTGATCATCTTGGTGATCATCTTTTATTGTTAACTTAAAATAATGTCAATTTTCAACTGCAGAAAAAAAATTATGAAAATACGCATCCACTCTTTAAGAAAGTGTGGTGATTTTCATATTTCTTACCTTGGGTTCTTTTACCGGTTTTAACAAATCACTATTTTTTTTTAGCATCTTGCATTTTCTTATATCATCTTGAGAGGTTATGGTTAGGAGGTTAGGGAGTGTCTATGTCATTTACTGTTCTTGGAGGGAGGATTTCTCTTCTCAAAGGGTGAGCTGAATCCAACCAGGCAGAAGACTATGTCATCTAGGTTGACTCCTTCATCTCAGCCTTTTCATTCCTACTAATATACAGTTGTGTTGAACTTGGGGAGCTCCCCTGTCAGTATATTTTCTAACCTACAAAAGAAACTTAATCAATCATTTTTTTTTTTTAGCATCTTGCATTTTCTTATATCATTTTCAAAGGTTTTAGTTAGGAGGAAAGAAATTTAATCAATCGCTATTTTTTTGATGCAAGAGCATCGACATTAGCCAGCAATGTGGAGGATTGTCCACATGTTGTGCCTAATCACAGTAAAATTCATTAACTGTTTGGTCGAATTCGGGATTATTGAGAAGGATAAAACTTCTCAAACAGTTTGTTATTGAAATAAGTATGAGATTGCCTTGTTTTAAATTAGAGATAAGATTTGTTAAACAAGTGTGCACGAGAGCTAGTAAATAGGGAATTCTGTTAGAGTTTTAAAAATAGAATATTATGTTATCAATTTGTTAGCAGAATTAGTGGAAGGATTAATGAGAGGAAATTGTAATAAGCGAAGAGATCTTGGCAGTGTTGGGGTATTATTGTGTGGAGCGAAAGCTCAAATTTGCAGAGAGTGAGTGTGGGGTTTTTTTTGTATGGAGCGAAAGCTCAGAAGTTGTTGTGTGTGAACTGTGTTTTATTTGACAGAGGATTTTTTCTTATGTAATTGAGGCAATGCGAGACTCTGTTTTTTTCCTGTTTGTTATGAATAAAAAAATAAATATTGTGTCTCTTTGTATAGTGCGTCGTCGAGTTCGAATAGTGATCTTCTGTTTAAAATCAGTTGAATTGTTGATGGTATGTGTATTTATATATTATATTGTAGAATTCCTGTGTTTAAAGTGATCCTGGCATCGTTGAGTCTGCGAGCAAGAAGAAATCTGTTAATACAAAGAATGGGCGCAAGAAAATCATTTAGTGTAACTTTTGAGCGGATTTAAATTACATTTAGTTGATTGGTATGATATATCGGTCCAATAATCCATCGAAACAGATTGACTGTGTTTAAAAATCGCATTATATGACAATGGAATGGATGCGGGAAGTTTATTAAGTTTATTTGATGGGAAATCAGATCCCATGGATATCGCATTTCTCACAAAGAAATGACACCGAACCCAGTGATTGGTGATTTCCAATTATATCACATCTGAACTGCGGGTGTTATTAACAGTTTTGGCTTTCAAAACGTGGTGACTTGCGACTGCCGATTGTAATTGCATCGGAGTATAGAGATTTGGATCAGATCGCAAGCTTGGAGCGCGTGGAACAGTGATTGATATTATATCAGTGTTTGACGGAGTTGGAGTACCTTAAAAACAGCGATTGATATCTCATCAAATCATGGGGAAAACACCAAATTCCTGTGGTTTATTACAATTCAGCTAATTGTGAATTGATTCGAGCATTGGTTGACTAGATCTGGGTTGCATTGAATGTTTTGATATAACAATATTTATGAAACTGTTATGAACAGTATTTAGCACGGTTTTAAATGGTATATATGGATTCGTTAGCTGGAGATTTAAATGCATTGGAAACTTCAGGACCGATGAGATCTGGGTTTATTTGAAGGGCATAAACAAGTGTCACAGCTTGAGATGAATGTATGTTGTAGGAGCGTTGGAATTAAAACAAGTGAGTTCGAGGTTGAAGCAGATTTCAATTCCAAAAACTGGAGAGAGCAGTATTAATTGAAATAGAATGTTGAAGGACCAGAGGCCTAACTCTAGAAATCGATTGAAGATGGAGATTCTCTATGAGTGAAGGCGCAGTGCACAAATGGGAGAAAAAGTGTATTTCTGGTGATTGATTTGGTAAGTTCTAATTAGCAACAGAGGTTTTTCAATCGACTTCAGTGAATGTCAATTTGTGAAGTCTGTATATGTGTCGATCCTTTAAAAATAAAGGATTGAATCGAAAGTTCGATGAGAATCAGTGTTAGAACCTTAGCTTGATGAATCGATCTTATGGAGGGCGCCATTGTTTTAAGGAGAATCTGACTGAACTGGTGTGTAAAAGTGTTTGTGAAATTGCCAGGATTTGAGATTTTAAGAACTAATGTCTGAGATGCATTTTATATGCATCAATTGAAGTGTGATTCTGGGTTTGCAGGGTCAACCCTGCATCATTTTTGGTATCAGAGCTTGGCTCTGTTGAAATTGAATAAGTTTTTTTTTCTGAATGAAGTTTAGTAACAGATTACAGCAGTGAGAAAATCCATTCAGAACACAGGTGATAGCATAAGAAAGAGTGAAGATTGCATCAATATAAATCAAGAGAAGCTGTGAGAGAAGAACCAGATGCGTTCTTAAAAGAAGAATAAGGAAAGTTCTTAGAAGTGGTAGTGAACCTGAAGAATCCAAAAAGAGATTGGACAGAGAGGACAATTGAAGTGTCTTCGAAAGAGAGAGTAAGAAATTGCAGAAGCCTAGAGGGAGCAAAGGTGTTGCTCAGAGAGAATATTCCAGATAGGGAATCGTGCTTACCAAAAGACTGAGTGAGGAGAGCTTGGTGAGGTAAGATTGCAGTAAAGAGGACTTACTGTTACAGAGGCTTGTTGTAGAAGAGTGAGGAGCTCATGGAAAGAGAGGAGAAGAAAATTACTACAGATAGTCATAGCAGAAGTTCACAAGGAAGCCACAGCAGAAGGGAAGATGCCAAAGCAAATGGCATGAGGATGAGTCAAGAAGAGTTTGACCGAGAGAAAGCTGAGATAGATTTCCAGATTGGAATATTGATGAAGATGCTGTAGAAAAGTGTTTGGATCATGAGGAAAAGGGTAAAATGGAAAAGACTACGGGAAAGGAGAAATCAGCAAGTGAAGTCAGAGATAGTAGAAGAATTGAGAAAGATTGAGCAGATATTGAGTGCTCAAGAGGAATCAGAGAAACTCAAAGAAGCAGAGGTAGAATTGGAAGTTTCCATTTGCAGACCAGAACAGGGTGAGATGTTAGGGAAAGAGGATAATGAGAGGTCAGCTGAAGATCTCATGGACTATTGGCAGAGTTCAGAACAATTTGAAGATATGTTGACAAAGGAAGCAGATGAGGCAATGAAGCCTTGTGATTTTGATTCTTACAGTTTGTGTATGTTTGCAGGATATGCAAAGGATGATGGATAGTCAATTGAAATTGTCACAACCAATAATGTAGCTCTTGAGGTAAAGTATGATGAAGAATCCTTTTTGGAGGAAGAAGGCATTGATAATTTGCAACAGAAGGAGTTCATAGATGAAATCCTGTTTGGTGTGAAACAGTCAGATGAGGTTGATATAGACCAGCAGTCCGAAGACAATTCCATAATGGGACTACAAAAAGGTAAACCAATGAATTTGTTTAATGGAATTGATGAAAGATGTTTGCAATATGATAATGTGGAAAATAGGTCAACTCAAGAGGATTGCCAAGAAAAGAATGAAGCTGAGAAGGAAAATTGTGATGATCTGCTGGAGAGATTTCACAAGGAGATAGAATTCTTGGAAAGATTACTTGAGGAACCTAAAGGAGAAACAAAGCTTACAGAACCTGATGGAGGAAAAGGTGTGGAAGACAGCATTAATAAATATGATGCTGAAATCAGAGAAATTGAGCAGCGATTATTTGAAGGTGAGATGAAAGATCAGGAGCAACCAGGAAGTTATGTCCTCAGAGGCATGAAGGAGACAGAAATATTAACTCAGCAAGATGAATATGGAAGTAACCAGAAATTTGGAAGGAATGATCAGCTACGTGAGAGTGAATTTGAGGAAGGCATTAAATTGCAGAAGTATAGAAACTGGCAGCAGAATGAAGAACCAGAAATTGGTCTGGAAGTACAAAGAAAGACAAGTGAGGACCGAAGATATAGATGGAGACTGAAGAAAAGGGTGAAGTGGAAGCTATTGCAACAAAGGTGGAATGGCAAGCTGATTGAGAAAGAAAGACTCAGAGAAATGGGGTCACAGCAAGAAGGACCCACTGAAATCCAAAAGATATATGATGGAGGATTGGTGCTCGAAGCATCAAAATAAAATGGAAGGTATTGTATTTTGAAAACTGAAGGTTGTTGTGTGTTTGCAGGTCATATCGACTTGAGGAAAGACAAACATTTATTGAAGACTATTGAAGAAATGACTACTCATAGTCATATGTAGAATAAGGAAGATGGCAAAAGAATTATTGAAATCAAAGGATACACTGAGTCATTGAAGATCAATGATCTTGAAGAAAGCCAGAGTGACGGAGGATTAAAGACAGATATTGCGGACAATGCAGTTAGTAAAGATGGCACAGAACTTTTAAGAGAACTTCCAGATGAGATTGCAGATTTGTGGTATAAGTCGAATCTTTTAATGATGAAGCCAGGTAAAGCATTTGAGTCTATTAAGCTGATTAATTTTGATGAAGATTTACATGCAGGAAAAGGGCAGTGTGAAGTCAATCTGAACCAAGAAGAACAAATCGGATTAATGGAAGGTATGCTGGAATTTGAAGCAAGGAATGATGAAGTCATGAATGAGAAACCAGAAGAAGAACCTGGGAAAAGGTATTTGTACATTTCAGAAATGTATATGGAAGGATATTGGCACAGAGATTATGATGTTCTAATTCAAGAACACAATCAGTTGCAGCAGAATAGTATTCAGCACATGAGAAGTGAAATGGACAAAAAATTGGATGAGTTGTGGAAACTCATACTACAACATTCCAATAAAACAAATGCAGGACAAAAAAATAAAGGAAGATTGGTTGGAGGAGATAGGACAGGTGAAGGGAATGGGAAATTGCAAATTAGAGTGAACAAAATAGCAGCAAAATATGTGAAAAGGACAGTAGCAGATAGTGATGCATTACAGCATAGTGGACAGAGACTTGACGGACAAACAACAACAGTAGTAACTAAGGACAGACTATCAAACCAAGTATGGGATCCAGGAGGACACAGAACAGAATTGCATGATCAGGAGATCATGGTTAATTTAAACTTCGGGAGTCTGATGCAGGAGCATCGGCATTAGCCAACAATGTGGAGGATTGTCCACATGTTGTGGCTAATCACAGTAAAATTCATTAACTGTTTGGTCGAATTCGGGATTATTGAGAAGGATAAAACTTATCAAACAGTTTGTTATTGAAATAAGTATGAGATTGCCTTGTTTTAAATTAGAGATAAGATTTGTTAAACAAGTGTGCACGAGAGCTAGTAAATAGGGAATTATGTTAGAGTTTTAAAAATAGAAGATTATGTTATCGATTTGTCAGTAGAATTAGTGGAAGGACTAATGAGAGGAAATTGTAATAAGCGAAGAGATCTTGGCAGTGTTGGGGTATTATTGTGTGGAGCGAAAGCTCAAATTTGCAGAGAGTGAGTGTGGGGTTTTTTTTGTATGGAGCGAAAGCTCAGAAGTTGTTGTGTGTGAACTGTGTTTATTTGACAGAGGATTTTTTCTTATTTAATTGAGGCAATGCGAGACTCTGTTTTTTTCCTGTTTGTTATGAATAAAAAAATAAATATTGTGTCTCTTTGTATAGTGCGTCGTGGAGTTCGAATAGTGATCTTCTGTTTAAAATCAGTTAAATTGTTGATGGTCTATGTATTTATATATTATATTGTAGAATTCCTGTGTTTAAAGTGATCCTGGCATCGTTGAGTCTGCGAGCAAGAAGAAATCTGTTAATACAGAGAATGGGCGCAAGAAAATCATTTAGTGTAACTTTTGAGCGGATTTAAATTACATTCAGTTGATTGGTATGATATATTGGTCCAATAATCAATCGGAACGGATTGACTATGTTTAAAAATTGCATTATATGACAATGGAATGGATGCGGGAAGTTTATTAAGTTTATTTGATGGGAAATCGGATCCCATGGATATCGCATTTCTCACAAAGAAATGACACCGAACCCAATGATTGGTGATTTCCAATTATATCACATCTGAACTGTGGGTGTTATTAACAGTTTTGGCTTTCAAAACGTGGTGACTTGCGAGTGCCGATTGTAATTGCATCGGAGTATAGAGATTTGGATCGGATCGCAAGCTTGGAGCGCGTGGAACAGTGATTGATATTATATCAGTGTTTGACGGAGTTGGAGTACCTTAAAAACAACGATTGATATCTCATCAAATCGTGGGGAAAACACCAAATTCCTGTGGTTTATTACAATTCAGCTAATTCTGAATTGATTCGAGCATTGGTTAAATAGATCTGGGTTGCATTGAATGTTTTGATATAACAATATTTATGAAACTTTTATGAACAGTATTTAGCATGGTTTTAAATGGTATATATGGATTCGTTAGCTGGAGATTTAAATGCATTGGCAACTTCAGGACTGATGAGATCTGGGTTTATTTGAAGGGCATAAACAAGTGTCACAGCTTGAGATGAATGTATGTTGTAGGAGTGTTGGAATTAAAACAAGTGAGTTCGAGGTTGAAGCAGATTTCAATTCCAAAAACTGGAGAGAGCAGTATTAATTGAAATAGAATGCTGAAGGACCAGAGGCCTAACTCTAGAAATCGATTGAAGATGGAGATTCTGTATGAGTGAAGGCACAGTCCAAAAATGGGAGAAAAAGTGTATTTCTGGTGATCGATTTGGTAAGTTCTAATTAGCAACAGAGGTTTTTCAATCGACTTCAGTGAATGTCAATTTGTGAAGTCTGTATATGTATCGATCCTTTAAAAAGAAATGATTGAATCGAAAGTTCGATTAGAATCAGTGTTAGAACCTTAGCTTGATGAATCGATCTGATGGAGGGCGCCATTGTTTTAAGGAGAATCTGACTGAACTGGTGTGTAAAAGTGTTTGTGAAATTGCCAGGATTTGAGATTTTAAGAACTAATGTCTGAGATGCATTTTATATGCATCAATTGAAGTGTGATTCTGGGTTTGCAGGGTCAACCCTGCATCATTTTTTTTAGCATCTTTCATTTTCTTATATCATTTTCAGAGGTTTTGGTTAGAAGGTTAGGGAGGGAAAATTGAAATATTTTAATATTGTTGGAGAGCAAAGTGAAATATCATACTTGAACTTTGGAACTCCATCTTTGGATAGTGTAGTTTCTTTTGATGTATTTTAAGATTTTCATTTTTTTTTTACCTTGGGTTCTTTTACCCAGTTTTTACTTTCACGATCCTCAGATTTTTTTTAATGAGTTTTAATCAATCACTATTTTTTTTAGCATCTCGCATTTTCTTATATCATCTTCAGAGGTTCTGGTTAGGAGGTTAGGGATCGTCTATGTCATTTACTATTTTTGGAGGGAGGATTTCCCCTCAATTATGAAAATATGCATCCACTCTTTAAGAAAGTTTGGTGATTTTCATATTTTTTTTTACCTTGGTTTCTTTTACCGAGTTTTTACTTTCACAATTCTCAGATTTTGTTTACTAAGTTTTAATCAATCACTATTTTTTTAGCATCTTGAATTTTATTATATCATCTTCAAAGGTTCTGGTTAGGAAGTTAGGGAGCATCTATGTCATTTACTTTTTTGGACGGAGGATTTATCTTTTTATTTTTAAATTACACTAATGTCAATTTTCAACTGCAGTAAAGGAGGTAAGTGGATATGGAGTTATCTTTACTCCCATAGGGAAAATTGAAATTACCTAATAATGTTGGAGATAAAAGTAAAATATCATACTTGAACTTTGGAATTCCATCTTTCGATAGTGTAGTTTCTTTTGATTTATTTTAGGATTTTCATATTTTTTTACCTTGGGTTCTTTTACCGAGTTTTTACTTTCACAATCCTTAGATTTTTTTTTACGAAGTTTTAATCAATCACTAATTTTTTTTAGCATCTTGCATTTTCTTTTATAGTCTATGTCATTCACTATTTTTGGAGGGAGGATTTCTCTTCTCATCTCAACCTTTTCATTTCTGCTAATATACAACTCTGTTGAACTTTGACACTTTCATCTTAGCCTTTTCATTCCTGCTAATATACAACTCTGTTGAACTTGGAGAGCTCCCCTATCAGTCTATTTTCTAACCTACAAAAGAAAAACAATTATGAAAATATGCATCCACTCTTTAAGAAAGTGTGGTGATCAACACATGGGGAGCTCCCCTATTAGTCTATTTTCTAACCTAAAAAATAAAAAAAATTATGAAAATATGCATCCACTCTTTAAGAAAGTGTGGTGATCATCTTTTATTGTTAACTTACATTAATGCCAATTTTCAACTTCAGTAAAGGAGGTAAGTGGAGATGGAGTTATATTTATTCCTATAGGGAAAATTGAAATATTTTAACAATCTTGGAGAGCAAAGTGAAATATCATACATGAACTTTGGAACTTCATCTTTGGATAGTGTAGTTTCTTTTGATATATTTTAGGATTTTCATATTTTTTTACCTTGCGTTCTTTTACCGAGTTTTTACTTCACAATAAAAACAGAGATAAAAGTGATGTTTTCAGTACCTAGATTTGTAAGATCTATTATTTGTTACACTTTATTTTCTTCTATGTTTCATAGATGTACTCTCTTAGCAATAAAATATTATAGGAAATTTGGAATAGTCATTTATACTTCAATATTATAGTTATGTATATTAATTTTTTCATTAACCTTCAATCTAGTTTTATTTTCATTTTTTTTTACATTGTTTTATTTATTTATAATTTGTATAACAAAAATCTAAAAGGATTGTATTCAACAGTTTTTCAACATTTTTTTAGCTTTCTTTGAGTTTAAGCATTATTTTCAAACTTTCATTTTTTTTTTGTGTTTCAAGTGTTTTGGTGAAGTTTTTTTCTTATTAGTGATACTTTGTGTTGATATGTTTTGTTCAAACATGAAATGTGACATTTTTAGCCAATTTGATTGGAAAGATATTTTTAATTTGAAAAATAGTAAAATTCACTTTTTTTTCATGCACTCTTATGCATGGATTATTTTTCATGTGGAGATGTGTTTATATGTTTTGTTCAAACATGAAATATGATAATTTTAGCCAATTTGATTGGAAAGATATTTTTAATTAGAAAACTAGTAAAATTCACTTATTTTTCATGCACTCTTATTCATGGATTATTTTTCATGTGGAGATGTTATAGTGCAGTGAATTATATGATGTGTCCTTACAACTCCAAGTCATAACTCTTTTTGTATAAATTTATTGAAATTCTATATCAATGGATTCATGTATATAAATTGTGTCTTGTATTTAGGTATATAAGTGTGTATATTGAAGTTAAAAAACAAAATATAGGTAGATTAATAGATAAATTGAATTAGTAGTTTCATTTTTTCTATTCAATTCTCTTTTTATTAAATTATATAATTTTTAACTTTTATTATTCATTTTATTTTTATTAGATTATATAAATTTTTATAAATATTAACTATCATAAATTTTTTTTTTTCAAAGACAATCAACATTTATATCATTTACTTTTTATATTCAACATAATCATTAGTTTTAACTTAACTAAGATTTACCTACGAATGATCCATAATTTTTATATATTATAATTTTCAATCATTTACAAAACTAACTATTCAAACAATAACTATAGCTTCATCCATGATTTTTGAAAAAACCTTTAGATTTACATATAGTCATTTTTTTTCACTCACACAATCATAATTTTTTAACTTAAATTTACCTATTAATGATCCATTTTGGCTCCCTTAACTTCTCATGTAGTTCTATAGGAATCATAGCTATACATCTAACTCAAAACCACATATAAACAATTTTAATTATTCTTTTATCTTTGTTTTCAGAAAATGATAACAAAACTTACTCAGAATGTTATTTCCTCAATTATCTCAGGGAAAACTCATATTCAACCATTGCGACAAATCGCTGACCATGAGCATATTACATCAATGCAAATTTCAACAGTATGATATCGTACTGTCATATCCTATGGCACACATATGAAGCGCCTTATGCTTCCAATAACTTTCATTGACCTCATTGAAGCAAACTTGCTTCAAAAAGTTTCAATTATACATGTTAAAAGTTTGACTACTTCAACTATTGGTCCTTCAATGTAAGTTTGTTACAAAATTATTATTTAAAATTTACATATTTCCTTCATATGACTTTAAACTCTAACAATTTCTCTTATTACTATCATTTACCATGTAGGTCTATAATGCTACTAGACTTCGAAATTTGTACTACATCTGCACCATTAATTGGTATTCCAAAAAATCTGAGTATCCCAATCACTTCTCAAGAAGAAAATCCATCCTCATCAAACCAAAAACCTTCGTTGAAAAGGCACTGCACACTTTCTAACATTCCTACTTCATCCATCACACTAGTCCAAATTCCGATCAAACCAATAAACCCTTACCATTCAAAATGGTGCATAAAAGGATATGTTCAAAGAAAGATACCTCTTCAAAAATTTCAAAATCAATATGGACTTGGTAAATTCTTTGGCTTCGATCTCTACGATACAGAAGGTGGATAAATGCACATTACATGTTTCAACAATGTTGTCGATTATTTCTGTGATAAAATCCAAGTTGGAAATATGTACATTGTCTCAAAAGGAAATGTGAAAATGGCTAATAAACAATACAACCACGTAAACAGTGTGTGGGAAATTTTTTTAAATGCTACATCTATCATAGATCATGTTGTAAATGAAAAATATCCAACCCAATAGTGCATTTCAATATAAAATCAATCAATGATATCAGAACAACAAACACCAACTCCATTGTTGATGTTCTTGGTATTGTTACTAGCATTTCCAATCCATGCACCACGCATAGAAAAGACGGCTCATAATTTACGAAACAGACATTAAATCTTCAAGACATGTCTGGATATAACATGGATGCAACATTTTGGGGAGGTAATTTTGATTGAGTATCAAAAGAAATTTCCAGCTTATGTGCTATAGGAAATAATCCCATCATAGAAATGAAGTCCACTCGTGTCGCTGAATTTAAAGGAAAAAATGTCAGTACTACAACAATATCAATTATTCTTGTAGATCCTGACATCAAAGAGGCTCATACGATAATTTCAAGGTTTAGAAAAGAAGGTTCCACTACAACTTTTACACCACTGAAAACAAGATATTCATCTTATTTTGGCCATGAACCCCAAAAAAAATATTGTGGATATCTAAAATATTGAGTCCTCAGAGATACCTGCATTCTACCAAGTCAATAGAACAATAACAAAAATATGGATGGAAAATTTTTACTACCTATCATGCCCATCTATTGTTGATAAGAAAAAATGCATCAATTAACTTATTCCAAAAAATACAAGAACATGGTATTGCCCTAAATGCAACACTGAAGTAACTGACTGTGATTACAGATACTTACTAAAGATCAATGTACAAGATCACACTGGTTAGTTGGTTTCAATAGTTTCTTTCGAAGACGCAACATCTACAATTATTGGAGTTAATGCAAAGGACTTCTATTTGTTATCTGAGGATCCTGATGTAATAAAGGAAATTGTCTCCAAAGCACTCTGGATAGATCACATCTTCACACTATTAGTGAAGACAGAAACATTTAGAGAAATACCACACTTGAAATGTGTTATAATCAAAGAAGAGAGATTCAAATTCTCAACAAAATGCAACAACATCCTTCAAGAAATCAATAAATATTAATTTCATAGATAAATATCATTACAGGTACTCTTGCCTTATTCCTAAAATGTGTTATCATCAAAGAAAATAGCTTGCAATTCTCAACAGAATGGAACAACGTCCTTCAAGAAATTAATAAAATCTCAATATAGTAGATAAATATTGTTACAAGCACTCTTGCCTTATTCTTAATTTCTATTATTTTAATTTAAAAATACATTTGTAGACCGAATTCTTTTGTATTCCTTTCCAAATATATCTCATATTCTTTATTCGGATATGTTTTCCGACACAACATCTAATTGTATGTAATTTCATTTAAGGTAATTCACATTACTTTAACTTTTTTCCCTGTTAACAAATCAAACAACTTTTCACATCACATATTCAATTATATTCATGTACATCTCCAAAATACTTAGATAGTCTCTCAAACATATTTTTATCAACACGTTACACGTCTTATTATCTTCCTTTATAGCTACAAATTGCTAAAATTTACTTTCAAACACATTGTTCTAATAATATATTAACATAAATAAATTGTAAACTTCAATTTATTTTTTCCCCTTCCATACAATAACATGGTTGTTGTCTCTCCAACTAACATTTTCATTCCACCTCTTTTTCCTGTATATGCATTAACTTGTCGAAATGTCTACTACTTCTAATGATGAACGTCCACGAAGATATTATGCAACAAATAAATAACGAATAAATGCACGTCAATGTGAGATTTATCATGCTAAAAAAATCCCTCAAAGATTCCCAAACAAACAAAAGGAAAAAGAAAACTTAAAATTCATTGTCAAGAACATACGATGGATATTCACAATTTCCATCAAATAATTCCCACTCTGAAAGAAATTCTCTTTTCTGATTTTCAAGTCCTCCATCTCTTTAGCAAACCACTGTAAAAAAATTCATCCATATCTCATTATCCACCACCCTCCATTCCACATGCTTTCAAAAGCATTCACAATAATTATGCTCAAACAAATTCATCCATAGCTCATTCACCCCCTCCCTCCATTACACATGCTTTCAACAACGTTCATACTAATTATGCACATCGTGAATTCCATTCAAGAATTTATAAAATTGCACCTAAATCACCATGCTCTATTTGTCTTGAATCATATCTTTTAATCCATATCCGCATGTCAAAAAAAATCTATTATTTCTACAGATGCATATCTGAAAAAAAAATTCATCATTTCTCATTATCAAAAAACATGGACCTTGGTCCTCAATCACCTATCTTGGCTGCTCTTTCACAAATATAATAAATTCTTATTGCTAGGGTTAACCCTATCCTCCAAGTAACACATTCATGTGGTGGCCAATATAAATACACTAGCTACAAAATTTTCTTTCTACAAGACATTACAAAAAAAACATGCATGTTGCCACGACGTGTTGAAGACTTAGATATTTTAATCATTACCCATCAAATTAATGACCATCAAGCTTATGATTTCATTGCAAGTAGAAATCGTGTTCTCACCGCATTAGAATACAAATTGGAAAATGATCCTTACTATAGGAATGCTCACATTGATAAAAATGCACTAACATCCTTACCAGAACTCCCCACCAATATCTCCTCATCCCTTCACCATTCCAATACCACAAATCCAACTACCCAACTATCAATCAAAACACCACTTTTCCCCACTGAATATTCTGTAAACAAATACACACACCATGCATCATCATTCATTCCCACTATTCCTAATACAAATACAAAAATCCAAGAAATACGGAAATATTTACATGCATACAACCACCATTATGATACTACAATTCAATGGTCACCAATAGGCCTATCCCCAATCAATGAATACAACACAGAAGGTCTTCTCTCTATGGCTTTCCCAACCATATTCCCTAGAGGATTTGCACTACCAAATCAACCAAGAATAAAGATAGTGCAGTTACATTAATACGCACTTCATCTTCTACATCACCATGACAAAATATTTGGCAAGCACCCTCAATTTCACTACTACATATAAAATCTCATGATGTGTCATCGTAGTCAAGAAACGACCTCCTTTTTTGTAAAAAAAACATCGGATATGGCTTCCCAACATCAATCAATGAATTGAACATCTGATTAGAACAATTTCTAGACAAAAAATTGGCAGAACAACTGATGTGGTTCGGTACCTCTCTACGTGGCATAAGATATTCTTGGAAAAAAGCTAAAAATGAACTGAAAGACATGATACCTCAACTCGGTTGTCCAACGTTCTTCTTCACATTAAGTGCAGCTGATACAAAATGGCCTGATCTTCATGCAATCATGCCAATAATTCCACCTCCTGATGTTGTAAATCAACACAAATGGAGAAATGATAACATTATCTCTAACCCTGACTTAACATCCATATATATGCACCAGAGATTCACAATAGATCTTGAAGTTATCTTGGAGAAATACTTGCAAACAAAATACTACTGGTACAGGTATGCATTCGATCACATTACTTTCATAATTATATATACATCAAACTCCATCTAACCGAAAATTTCCTAACAAAAATACATCATTCGCAGGTATGAATGGAAACATAGAGGATCAACGCACATCCATGGCTTCCCCTGGATACCAGCTGCACCTAATATGGAAAATATTAATTGGGATAACACAGAAGGAGGTGATAGTACTGAAAAATTCTTCGACAAATACATATCAGCATGGAACCCTCGGCTTTCTACAGTTTCTAATGAATCCATTTCTTAAACAAAATTAGAATACCCTTGCTTATTTTCCACGTCAGATATTCTCAGAAACAATAGTTTAATTATTATGTCCAACTCATCAATTGCATTGAGAGACACACAAAATGCACTAAAAACACATGCCTCGGAAAAAAAAGGCTCCTTATTCAAATGTCGATATAAAGCACCTTGGGAATTACATACACATTCCTACTTGTTCATTGACTCCAATGGCCAAAATAAATACACCCCCACCCGCAATGATGATCAACTAAATACCTATAACCCTACCATACTCTCTATCTAGTGTGAAAATGTTGATTGCCAACCAGTTCTCTCAACCCATGTTTTTTAGAAATATATTGCAAAATATGCATCCAAAGCAAAAAAAAATCTAAAACATTCCATGACATGCTACGTAGCATTGTACTCGCTTCACCTAATGTTGACCTAGCAACATTTGCATTTCAAAAATTACTTGCAGAAACTCTTATCGATCATGACATAAGAGCATAAGAAACTTGCCATATGATACAAAAATTACCATTAACATTGTGTAATCGCTCCTTCTTCCATTTAAATGTAAGCCAACAAATGTATATGCATCTTCCACAAAAGAACACCACCACTCCTCCATCACCACACTTCATAGATACATACATACATCGCCCATCTGCCTTAGAATCCACATCACTTATAGAAATAGCAAGATCATGGTCATATGATCCTCGTCATAAGAAAAAAAAATGGAAACAAATGCCTAAACAAGAAATTCTTCGTATCATACCACGTTATTCCTCAATACCATCCACAACTAAATATTGATATGTTGACTTTTGTAGATTTTAACTTATGCTTTACAAACCATTTCGTCTTTTCACCCGTGACATGGGAAATTCTATTGAAGAATTTATCACAAACTGCCAAGAATTTCATCCATTCTACAAACCTTGGCATCAACACCGCACACTATCTGATATCAATCCTCCTGCAAATGATAACTCAACTATTCATGAATTCCATTCTCCAGAAACCATGGACCTAAATGAATGGGAATTACTCTCTCAGTTGTACCCCACAGATGAACTGCTCATAAATGACCTTGAAATTCTTGGGCTTCATGGTTTTTATGACAACCATAACTGGAATCATACCACTATCCCATTGCATCTCCAAGAAATAGGTGCACAATTCACTGAGAATAATCTCTATGTCCATCACATTATTCAAAAAAATAAAGATATTTTGACGTACCTTAACTCATTATCTCCAATGCAAAAAAAGCTCTGAATATTATTTGTACTCATTCGAGTAAAAAGGATATCTTACCTACTCTAAGAATGATAATACAAGGCACTACTGGAACTTATAAATATCTTCTTTATAAATTTCATCAAAGACATTCTTATAACACTTTCCGGCTCAAAACCTTCACCGATCATGCTTCTAGCCCCTATAGGTGTTACAGAATTCAATAAACAAGCATAGACAATCCATGCCACCCTCCGCCTTCCAATAAAATATCTTACATCATTAGAAGGCAATGCTTTTGCAAAATTTGAAGAAGAACTTAAGCATATCAGGTACATACTAATCGATGAAATGAGCTTCATTGGGCTAAGCTTCTTAGCCAGATTGATGAACGTATTTGAGAGACATTTTCATTAAAGAAAAACTTTCCATTCAGCGGTTGTTTCATTATATTAGTTGGTTATCTCGACCAGTTACCACCTGTCAAATGCATACCACTATATGCAGGTACAAGCCACGGAACCCCATTGTGGAACACATTCAACGCCGTCATCACGTTAGACAAAATATTTCGTCAAAAAGGTGAGAACATTTCTTAAGTTACTTTTAGAAACATCCTCCAAAACATTAGAAGTGAAAATACAACAATTGACAACTACAACATCCTTATGACGCTAACATGTACTCCTTCTTGTCTGAAGATGAAATACATTCCTTCCACGATGTTATGCATCTATTTCCAAAAAATGCTCAAACATTGGATCGTAACAAGCAAATGATAAAATATTTAAGCACTCCAGTTGCAAGATCCATCGCAGAAGAAAAAAATGCATATTATAACTTCTTTTCAGATGATGAGAAACTCGAGTGAATTGTCTACCTCTGCAAAGGGAAAAAAGCAATGTTGAATTCCAACCTTTGGGTTTCAGCAGGGCTTTCTAATGGTTCACTCGAGGAAATTATATCCATATTCTACAAATAATCAACTTTACCTCCACAACTTCCAACATTTATCATTGTTGAATTTCCCAAATACATCGGGCATGATTTGGATGAAACAAACCCCGCTCACTTGGCTATTCCAATAATAAAAAGAAACAAACATATGAAAATTCCACTAAAAATGGCTTGTGCATTAACTATACATAAATCTCAAGGTATGACTCTGCCAAAAGAAATGATAGACATTGGAAAAACTGAACGACAAGGCCTCACATTCACAGTGATTTCAACATTCCCTTCACTATAGAATCTCCAAATTTTCCTTGCATTCAGTTTCGATCGGTTCATGAAAATGAAAGACAACAAAAATATTGCTCACAGAAAACAAGCATATGAACTTCTCTGTTCAATGTCTCCTACAGACAACCAACTCCACTACATATCTTAAAATCTCTTAAAGGTTATCATCAACTCCAAAATATTTTCATCACATATCAATTCTACCTATTAACAATAATCTAATTTACTCATTATTAATACATGTTTTAAAATATTACGTTCCTGATATAGTTCTTAACTATTTGTTTCTAACATTTTCTATCTTTTGAAACATAACACATGGACTCAGTGATATCACAGCTACACAACTACTGAATTCCATATCTAACGTCTCCTAAAGGTTTCCACATATTATCAAATCCAAAATATTTTGATCACACATCATTTCTACCTATTAACAATAACCTAATTTACTCGTTATTAATACATGATTGAAAATATTACATTCTTGATATATTTCTTAACTATTTGGTTCTAACATTTTATTTGTTTTGAAAAAGAACACATGGACTCCCTAATATCACAGCTACACAACTAATGCACAGAAATAGATACAACAATTCATGCAGTACAGGACATACAAAAAAGATCCATGCTAGTGCCAAATCCAAATGTATCGCTTTACAGACTTCGACCAACTATAGAATTGTTACTTAAAATAAAATATACTATAAAACATATGATTCACATACACGAACGAGATAAAATGCAAAACATAAGAGTAGAATGGCAATCCAAAAATATGCATCTGCAATTCCAAATAAATCTCCAGTGGTGTTCAGTTTGCCATCGATCAACTTGCATCTTTGACTAAACGTTTTCAATTTACCTTATTACAGGTAAATTCAATTTCATTCAATACAATTTCTTTATGATAGAATTCACATACAACCTCATTATTGTCAATTTGAACAAGTTAATTTCCATTTTTCAAAAAAAAAAAATTGTCTTTGTAGGTTTCTTATTACTTCGACATATCTCCTATCTCTTCGACAAGCTCAGAATCAATCATTTTTTTCATGGTCTACTTGTAATATTTTACAAAAACTAACAATTTTATTGAAAAATATTAAAATGCAATGTACATTTCAACCATTGCACACTCTTCAAATGTACATTTCAAACATTGTACATTCTTAAAATGTCACATAATAGAAAACTATTGCCATCAGCTAACATTTCCATTACATCTTGTACTTATTTCAACAATATAATTATGTATTCTTTTCGATGTGTACTAAGCCTTTATTTTGGTATAAATACCTACAATTAAAGCAACACAGCTAATTCATTTCAATATTTTTACATTTCCATATTTCATAAAATAATATTTATTTACAGGTCACGATATCTTCAACAAATTATCTCGTCAACTTTCTTTTCAAATATGAGAAATTTAATATCTATTACAAACATTATACATTCAATATATATATATATATATATATATATATATATATATATATAAGGACACATCAAATTAGTTATAGTTGATCTCTTTATAGCATCTTTCTTAAGGCGTTTCCTTTGCAAAATTAGGTGCAATTGCTAGTTAAGATACTCTTATAGGAATTTATTTACAATATTAGTATTCCTATTAGATTGAGGATGATAAGACAAACTATGATCCAATTGAGTACCCAAACAAGAAAATTATTTCGTCCAAAATGTTCCAGTGAAAATAAGATTTCTATCTTTTACAATAATCTCAGGGATTCCATATGTCTTCTAAAATAATATTTTTCCATCTTCACAAAGTTCACAAAGAAAACATAACAATTAACAATCAGTAATATTGATTTGGTAAATATTAAGGATTATTTAGTAAGTTAGTTATTGCCTTATTGTTTGTTTGATGTTGTTTGTTGAATGAGAATAATTGAGTGGAGAGGCCTATTTTGCACACTAGAAATAATGTGTGCTATAATAATAAAAATGAATATGTTGTAAAATAATTTGAAAAAAATTATGTATGTTTAAACTTTATACTTTTCAAAAATATTTCTAACATGAAATTTAAATAAACTATTTGTGGATTATCAATAAACTATTTTGATACAAATTAATATTGACATAT
Organism: Pinus albicaulis; assembly: GCA_034641835.2. Classification (NCBI taxonomy): domain Eukaryota; kingdom Viridiplantae; phylum Streptophyta; class Pinopsida; order Pinales; family Pinaceae; genus Pinus; species Pinus albicaulis. The sequence goes on from CM076580.1 coordinate 506,039,733, forward strand.
ACTTAAAAATATATGAATAATAAAAAAAATCATTATAATTTGACCTTATAAAATGTCTAAATATACATGATATGTGAAATATTTTAATGTATATATTATATATCATTTTAAAATAATTATGTATTTATTTAAAAAAATATATAGTTAAAACATTTGCTATCATATATATACTATATATAATATTCAAAAATATAATTTAAATAATAAAAAACTAAAGATTGTATTTTGTAAAAAAAAAAAAAAAAATTGTATATATAAAAAAAACATACGCTAAACTATATTTTTTGATAAATACATTAACTTATTCCTTTCCATCCAAAGACATGACATGACCTCAATTAATCATTTACTTTTTTCTATACATATGCAATAATATGCAATAAACAAATCAATGATTGCCTTACCACTTTTCCATTTTCATATCCAACCTACATGCAGCAAACTAATCATTAACATACTGCAAAATGTTTAATTTTATTTCGAAGAGCCATGTAGCAACATTGGCGGTTCAATCTTGTCATTTTCGACGGTGCCTGAGACGAGGAGGGACCTTAGAAAGTATCGCAACAAAATGGAACATAGATCTGTTTGGTTTCTTTGCTATGAAAAATGGTCTCAAGATAGCTTTTATCTCCTCAGTTGGCTTGGATGGTGACATTTTTTTCGTTGCTCTTTATGTCTGCCTTATCCACAAAAATGATAGCACGTAGCGTGAAGCTGAGAAAATATTTATTATTTTTCAAGGAGAATGAAAGAGAATCAGTGAAATATGTTAGAGTATTTTTATTAATTTTTTTAAAGTTCAGTATAGTTGAGTTTTGGGTATCAATTCCAATGTTTGATCGAAAAATGTTTTATCTATTTATTGGTAACTTTTTCTAAAGTTTAGTTGAGTCTAATAAAACCTATAGAGATATCAACCATAACTTTGAGTGGAAGAATAATCTATTTATTTATTGTATCTATAAATGGTTCTTACTATCAATCTCTTTTATAAAATTTGAATGGATAACAACCAATCTCATAAAGAAACTAATCTATATCTCATATATTAATTTACCTAAACATATTTATAACAACCAATTCAATTAATTAATAAAAAACTAGAAAAATAAATATAAATATATTAATTAATAAATCAAATACCTATTTATTCTAATCAATTCAAAGTTTAAAAATATCAACTAATTAATCAAATCCAGTGAACATAAAACTAACTATTTAAACTACATTTTTATATATAGAGTAGTTAATTAGCTTAAATATTTAATTTATTAGTTGTAAGTTAAACATATGGGGAGTGTAGAGAATAATATAAAGATATTTAAGTAGAAGTGAAGAGAATAATATAAAGATATTTAAGTAGAGATATGAATACGTTTAAATTTGTATATTTATTAACTCGATAATTATAATTAATAATAATATTAGATGTATTTGTTATTTTTAATTGTTGTTGTGAGAGATTCTTTAGAAACCAATATATGAAGGAGATATTGTCAAATAACTTTATATTAAAGAAAATTTTAAAATATGTATACACTAAATAATGAAAAATTAAGAATAATATCAAATGTGTAAAATTATTTAAATTTTTTAACAAAAAGCACATATATGTAACAATATTATCAATCACAAAAGGAAATTAAGTCTGGACAAAATACATGAAAACAAAAATAATATAAAGTTATTTTAGCCAAAAAGTGTCCATGTCAAAAACTTCAGTTAGAATATATTTGTTTTTCAAAAATTCTTAAACTCTGCTTAACCTATAATAATGAAATAAAATTATTTGTAAATTCTTCACATTGGGACAACAAATTCACCAGATTATAAAACTTCCCAACACCCTATTCTTTACTCTCCTTTACTGAATTACAAAGAAAATATTAGATTAGGTTTTTGTATGTAATGTAAAAATATTATAAGATAATTTGCCAAAACTTGAAACTGATTAAACTCTTATAACTTGTAAAATTTTGTATGAAATTGGAATATTTAGAAGACTAGAATATTTCCTCAAATAATTGATTTGGTGTTAGATAAATTTTATGAAAATAAAAAGTAATTAATATTTCATATATATAAATTAATTAAATTGATATCATACTTAAAAATGTTCTTGTGTGAGTTAAGATTTCTTGAAGTAAAAAATAATAAGTATTCATGATTTTTAAACTAGTATATATCTATCTTAATTCTGGATGTACTAGGCATTTAAATGGATCAAATATTTTAAGATGCAAAAAGATGCAAAAATTTATAAAAAAATCACATAATTGATCTCTCTTGAGACTTGGTAAATCTAGAATTAAGATGGATTGATTCTTGATAATAAATAAATATTTATAACTAAACTATTTTTTCTATTTATTAATTCTGAAATTAATTTATTATGAAATTATTAAATATTAAAAAACTAAATTATATATATATCTATCTATCTATCTGTCTATCTATACATCTGTCTATGTATCTATCTATCTAATTTTAATTTAAAAATATATTTTAAATAATTTATTTTAAATTTCAAAAAATCAAATTGCTATTAAGATAGATTTTCTAAAATTATTTAATTTAAAAATATATTTTAAATGTATGTTTAGTTTAAATAAATAGGTTTTTAATTTTAAAATGGTACATATTATATGAATATTGATAATTGTATAATTAAAAAAAATCAAATTTATAATAAAAAATTAAATACATTTAAACATTTTCTTAAAAATCTATATGATTAAGAAATAAAAAACACAATCTATTCATATATCTTTATGTTAATTCAATGAAAATAAAAAATATTTCACATTCAAAACCTTTAAAATTTCAAAAAAAAATGTTAAATAAATTCAAACTCATTGTATACTCAACATCTACAATGTATTAATAAAAATAATTATAATGGTATGTTAAATAAATTCAAACTCATTGTATGCTCAACCTCTCTTTTACAATGTATTAATAAAAATAATTATAATATGAAAAATTATAAAACAAAAAATATGAAAAATTATTTGACATAATAATATAATTAACTGTATAAAGTTTTTAAAACATTAGAAATAATTGAAAAAGAGAAATCTATTTTTTTAATTGAAGATTCTCCCAAATTTATATAATCTTGTGTCACATTTAAACCAATAAATGGCCAACTTTTCAATGTCTTTATTAATGATAAATCTTAATTATCATATTTATCTTATATCTTCAGCCACGCGTCTCTTTCCCTTTTGTTATACATTTTTGTCCATTTCCTTTATGTATTTATTTTATCAATGAAAATTAAACTTTCTTCATCCATTCAAATAATATATACCTATACTAACTTTTGATTATATACATCTAATAAATTTGTAGTTGTCTTGCAATATCTGCATTTGAAATATGAAAATGTTATATATAATATTTTGATATTTTAAATTTTTTTTATGACACTTGTTTAATTGCGTTTATTTTACAGTTTAAAATTAAATTTGAGTTGAGCAACATAAAAATAAAAAAATAGAAATATAAATAATGTTATGTTTGTCTTTCTAATAAATAATAATAATGAGAATATAAAAAATTAGTGTTGGTCAAAAATAGAAATGAAAATAATCATATAAATAAAAAAAATTTACAATGCAATTATCTCATGCATTTTATAGTTCTTTTATCATATAAGCTAAATTTGAATGGATCAAAAATTTACTTTCAATAAAAAATTTTACGACAATAAAATTACAAATTAGGTAAAATTTTAAACAGTTGATGAGTGTGAGAAATCTGGAGAAAAACTAGTGAAAATTCCTTAGTCCCTCCCACAACTCATCCATGCTAATGGAACCTATATTCGTTCCCATAGGACTACAAACCAGCGACTGGAGCCTAAAACCACTCCCATTGGCTTAGCTCCATGTGAGTATGGAAGAGGACGATAGAAAACCACTCAAATAAACTCAAAACTTTACAAAACTTCTTCCATATATTTATCAACATCCAATAGAACTGAGAAACCACTATATCCTCTGCAACACTCTACCAATCCACTGTAGCAACTCCTTCATCATCAAAATTCAAACTAGGTTTACTTGTATGCCATCCATGAGCTGCTTCATCACTCAGGCCATCAAACTTCAGCGCAACTACTCCAACATCTACAACCGTCAATGAAAGAGCCTGAAACTAATCATAAAAATAGTTTGACGTCAATGCAAAACAACACCAATGCATCCTCCACCACCATGCTACAAGATTGACATTAATGCCAACCAAAAAACTCATCACAACATCAATGAAAAAAACTCCCCCTTTGGCAATGATGTCAACAACAACTAGGTCAACCAAAACAACCTCATTCACTCCCCTGTTGAAATCAATGGTATAGGGATGAACTCATCAAAACATTCATATCTGAATAGACACTACTCACGCTAGTCACTAGTTGTGTCTCAACAAGTAGAAAAATCATTACCATGCACATAGTTTGTGCAACAAATACCATAACCACTAAACATAGAAACACATCAAATACAACAACAAGGTAAAATCATGATGCATCTACAAAAAACAACACTCCTTATGGAAGCATGACATCAAAAAATAGCATTGAAAACATCAAACTCTCTCTCTCTCCCTCTCATGAAGCAATAGTAGCAAACACTCCATCCAATCACAACCAGCAGCAACAACACTTAATCTCAACAACAACATCAACATCAAAAAAAAAAATGTGATATGAGAAACAACACATCATAAGCAAAAATAACAACAATAACTCTGTACACAACAATACCAACTACATCAACCTCGCTCTACTCCAAACCAACAACAAAAACAACAAACCATATCTAATCAGCAGTAGAATATTGAATATGCTCCCCATGAGAAACATCATCATGTAACTGATGCCTTTTTGTTGAAGGATACACCTCAATGGGGTGACTATACAATATGGCTGATATAACACCTGTCATCCCATATGAATGACTTCCCTCATCAATGAACACTAGACATAGAATATATCTCTAACATGACCATGACCAAAGACATACAATACCATGTATTACATGGTTGTGTAACAAGATACAAGGCTATAAGAAGACTATGACATGGTATACAATATCCCAAAGATGGTTGCAAGAACTCAGTACAACACCAACTTGTGATGACTTATAACCTTCCTATCACCAACTCATGACAACATAAAATCAATGACATGAACAATTGGTTACATGGCTTCATAAACCAGATACATGACTGATACCAATGAAATACAATATGAAGCATGTCGTTGTTACATGAAAAAAACTTATGCCTCTCCATAATAAATTCTCAAATATGCTCCTTGACCAGCATTACAAACATTTGTCCAATAAACAAGATGATGAATGCTCAACAATATATAAATCTCATCATGCATACAATCATCTAAGTGTATAAGATAGAGCCATCTATATGAAAACACCATCATATAACAAAAAATGAAGTGATAGCAATAGAAACCAATCAACCTAAGATTTAAAATAATGAGCAATGATAGCATATTTCCATGACATCAATGAGTAGCATAAAAATCCAATGTGTAACAGCAATAAGATAGAGCACATAAACTCGTAGAGACAACATATGAGCATCTTTTCACATCATAATATAGGCCTCAAACTAATATGGTAGCATACCATGGATCCATGAAACAATAAATCTTATCAGCGAATCCACCAACAAATACCGGAATATCATGTCACCAGTAACCACCAATCATAAATGCATAATGTCAACAATTAAGCAGTAGCTAATAATATGCAACATGGAGCAATGATGAACCATACAGAGATCTACTAAATGTAGAATAGGCCAATTAACCACCAATCTCCTCAATGGTGACAATGAATATAGGTGAGAGATCATGTGACCAATGGATCAATAATAATAATAACCATCAACTATAGAGAATCCAAAAGCATGTATATGGAGCATAAATACTGGAGACATAGTTGAATATAAATTTATCTCATATGCATATGTATTATGGCTTATAATCATTGGAACTAATTCATGTCGATCTCTCTTACGAATATCATACAAAACATGTTCATATAGGAGAAATTTTGCATGAATTCTCAAGACAACCATCAATCCAAAAATAATCAACTACGTGAAACTGATACAAGACTATGGATAATAATAAATTCATATAAACTCAAAAAAAATCTCCTCAACCTCTAATAGCTCCCACAATGGCCAATATTAGATAAATATATAACCATGTGAAATATATAAATATCCTCCAACCAATATCATGGACCTTGATTCCATCAAGTAACCACTAGAAAATGAAAACATGTGAGGTGCTCGCCATGCACATGTGCCATCTCTAAACCATCTCCTACAAAAAAAACAAATGTTAGTGATACAGAATCATGACAACCATTTGCAACATACTACTCATTCAAAATTCCAATACATGGTAAGCTTGTTGTCTTTGGGCTTATGTCCCACATTGTCACAAACATAACATCTAATATTGCCATGAAATGTGGGAAAATGTTAATATCTATGCCCATGATATGTGATATGTGAGATATATTTAAGCCGTAAACAACTCCCCTAGTTGCCACTATGTCCATGTTTGAGCCATTGGATTAAATGTTAGACGATTGAAATGTTTTAGGCCATTAGATGAGGTAAATATTTTTATATATGTTTCTTATAATGTTAGTTTTTTTATTTTTAATAAGTTAGATTGAATTTAGGTTTTGGTGACTTTTAAGTAAAAATTTTGTTATTAAAAATTTGTTAGATTTTGACCTCAAGTTTTTTAATAAAATTTAAATTAATAACTTAATAAAACTAGATTTAACATAAATTAGTTTAATGAATATTTTTTTTTTTAATATAAACATTAAATTTTTGGGTACATAAGCATAAAATTTTTATTTATAATAAAATTTATATCATAAAATTAAATTCCACAAAAACCAATTAATTTATATTACATGGATAAAAAAAGATATAAAAAAAAGGAAAATAACTATTTATATATTTAAATATTACATTTTTGTGCTGCTATGCTCTCCAACAAAGTGTGATAGAAAGGTTGTAATGTCATGTTTAACATTTTGTCTATGTCAAATTACACAAATTTAAAAATAAAAGTAAATTAAATAAAAAGATTGACATAATGTAATGAACATTTTAACTAGGTCAAAATACAATAAAAAATAAAAATAAAAAAATAAAATAATGATAAACTATAAATATAGCCCATGGTATTGACCCATGGTATTCATGTGGAATGTAGTTTCTTGATAGGGGGAACTAAGATGGCCTAAATCAATCTTAACTCTAGATTTAAACTAATTATTTAATAAAATTATTTTTAAATGTTTATAACCATTATTCTTTTTAAGTTTTACTTAATATAATGTATCTAAATTTTCATATATCCAAATATACATAGGTTTTCTTGTTGTGTATTATTTTTGTTACAACTATTTTATTATTCCAAAAATACATGGTTTTTTTTTTTCTATATTATTTATGTTACAAATGTTCTATAATTCATGAGTATTATTTCTTAATATATAAAAAATTAAATTAATAATGGAATTTTTTAAAATATGTGATCCTTTTTAAATTTCCAAATTATTTAGGATATGATTTATCTTGAACAAAAATGATGAATGTTCATAATTCTCATTTCTTAAATAACACTAAATTTACCTTTAAAGGGGTCGGTAACAATTGTTTGTATCAAAGTCAAGGATACATAAGAAAGGAGACATTGTGAAGAGAAGCTTCCAACATTACAACAAGCCCTAAAAAGGCATAACGTTGAATGTATGGAATCCATTTTGCTTATACACATGAGAAGTGCAATGAAAAATATTTGAATTTGGAAAATGTCACGAAGCTTATCTCATGTTCCATTCATTTAGATCTGAAGTATATGGAATAAGAAAAGCAGGATAATGGATACTTATCAAGAATGTATTATTCTTTAGAAGGAAGTGACGTTGACAAGGCTATGGAGGACCAAATAGAAAAATTAAAAACAGAAGAGGACTCTTCAGAAAATGGGTTACTCAAGGATTTTTGAATCTAGATGAGCTACATTATCTTATTGATTCAAGAAAACGCTCAAAAAGAGAGACAATAGTGATATAGAGACAATTTATTCATAAACAAGAGAAAGCTAGAATTATAACCCGAGATAGAGTTATGGGAAGATAAACATTCCAATTGTAAGGAGGATTCAAAGTTATATGAGTATTGTTCACTCAACATAATTCTCCACTGCTTATTCTGGAGGAGAAAGTTACTACTACCTCATCAATTGAAGAAGGCCCACATGAGAAAATCATAAGAGATTCCTCAATGTTATTTTCATTTCACATTCAGTCACTCCACTTTTTTTTGCCTAGTAATCTCTTTACCTCTTCCCTTAAATTAAATGACTCATAAAATATTAGACAAAAGACACTTACCTGTTGCAATCAGTTGAAAAAAAAGGTATCTCTAAAGGGTCACTTGGGGAGGAATCTATTATTTAAAATATCGGGAAAATAATTTCATTTCATTAAAAAGTAACTTTACTAGGGAAGGGAGTTATTACATTTAAAATTTGTTCCCATTCTTGTCACTACAAAATTTTATTTTCAAAACAAAAATGTACTTCACTAGGGAAGGGAGTTATTACATTTAAAATTTGTTCCCATTCTTGTCACTACAAAATTTGATTCCTTCTTTTTATTTGATGAGAAAATAAATGATATTTAAAAGGCACTAAAGTCTTGAATTATGATCCTTAAAGAAGTAGATAGATTCCCTGATTATGAGCTGATTTTTTCTTCTTACTTTTGGGTTTTCATGATGTTTGTTATTCTGAGGTGAAAAGTTCAAAAGAAATGGAATATTGGTTGTTAAAAGAATTATGGAAATATGATTGTAGATATTTTATTAATATAAATTATCTTAACTGAGATTAATTAATCATCCCCAAGGGTTAAAAAGGGCACAAATGTCTCTTATCCATAAAATTGACGATTAAGATAAATCTATGCTCTATGTTCAAATGATAGGTGAAGGTGGATTTACCATACTTAAGCTTCTTAGTAGTCTCTTATGAAGTACAACATGTCATAGTGATAATTTTTTATTCCATTAAATAATTCTACCTGTCGAGCAGAGTTGGAGTTTTAGGGGTAGTATCATAGGAATTCAACATTGTGAATGTGATAGAAGCAAATAATTTCATGGAAGGGTGAAGTCGGCCCAAATTGGTCATAAAAACCAAGTGCATCCTTCATGCAGAAAAAATAAATAAACATCGTCATATAGAGGTCTTGAGTACTTTGGCCAAAATGTCTCATCCATTATGAAAAAAAAAATATTACATGAAATTGATAACAAAGAAGTTGTTCCACATCAATTACCCAATATGGATATTTTGATTTGAGGTCAGATAAACATAATTCTCCACCCCTTATTCTAGAGGATTAGTTGGAGCTAAGTAAGATCCTACTATCTCTTCTTTCTTATATGCTATACTTTTCTATACCACAACCCTACGGCGTTTCCTTTGCAACATGTGGTGCAATTGCTAGTTTAAATTCAATTTGTTTTATATTGTAACTTTATTTTTATTTATAAAGTTACGAACAATGTTTTAGATAGAAGAAAGTATAATATACATATCACATTAAAATATACCACATATAAATAGTACTTATAAATTGACCTCCATTTTACCATATAAATTAAAAATAATAATTGCATAACAATCATTAGATTTTAATTAAGAAGCATAAAAATGAAATATTTACAATATAAAAATATTTTTAATCAAGAATATTTACCATGGATATTATTAACTTCTAAATAGGTATTTTACAATACCATGGCCCAATATGGACAAGAGAAATCTAGAGAGAAGGAGGGAGAGAGGCAGAGGAGAGAAGAAAAGCATAATACCATAGGCTAATACCATGGCTTATCAATACCATGGGCCATCTATGTTTTTATTATTATGTTATGGATCTAGGCTTTTAATTATTCTGTTACAATACCATGGGCCAATACCATCACTTATCAATACCACATGCCCAAGAACCATAACTTATTTCAAAAAAAAAATATTTTTCAAATATTTTATTTTAATTTAATTTTATAACAATTTTTAATTAAATCTAAAAGCAAAAAAGTTATAATTACTTTGAGGTATATCTAAACCCTCCATTATCACGATTACTGAAATAATTCCTATACTTTTATATATACATATGTGAAATCTATATATTATAAATAACCTTGATATATGGATTTTAATCAAAGATCCAAGGAAAGAGAGAAAACAAAGTGACTAACAATAATAGAGGAAATATAGTGGATGAGCCTTTTAAGTTTTTTTTTTTTTTTTTTTTTTTTTTTGTATTTTCTTAAACATGATTAATCCAAAATAGAGGTTTAATATTTCACAACCAATTATTATTATTATTATTTAATATAGATACATTCTTAAATAGAATAAAATGGGATCATATGTAAGAGAAGGGATCGTATTTAAGAGAGAGAGAGAGTGACACGAAGGGGTAATAGACTGGGGTAGAGAGACATAGAGGTGGGAGAGACATGGAGACAAAGGAGGGAAAAGAGAGAGGAAGGGGAGAGAGGAGTAGGGAGGGAGGGAGAGATAGATGGATTTATAAGGGGAAAGAGAGGGAAGGAATAAAAAATACAATGAGTGATAGAGGTGGAGAGAGAGAGGGGGGGTGATAAGGGAAAGATGAAGATGGAATGAGGGAGAGAGGAGATGAGGGAAGGGAGAGAAAAGGAGAGGATAAAGATAGGGAAATAAGGGGAAGAGAGATATAGGGAGACATATATATGGATTGGGGAGAGAGGGGGAGAGCGAGAATGGGAGAGAGAGTGAGATAGTGATAGAGTTGGAGGGTGGAGAGCGAGTGTGTGTGTGATTGGGGGAGAGGCAGAGAGAAGTGGGAGAGAAAGGGAGAGAGAGGAAGGAAGAGAGAGGTGACTTGAGAGAGAGGAGAGAGAGGAGGGGGGAGAGATATAGTTGGAAGGGGGAAAGAGAGAGAGGGAAGAAAAAAGGCAATGACAGATAGAGGGAGTGATAAGGGAGAGAGGAGACGAAGGAAGGGAAAGGAAAGGAGAGGATAGAGATAGGGAAAGAAGGGGATAGAGATATTGGGAGACAAATATATGGAGGGAGGAGAGAGAGAAAGAAAGGGAGGGAGGAAGATATATATATATATATATATATATATAGAGAGAGAGAGAGAGAGAGAGAGAGAGATTTGTTTAGGGGGCTGAGATAGAGAAACAAATAAGGAGAGATGGAGGAAGTTATATATATAGATAGTAGGGGGGAGATGGAGGAAGAGAAAGTTATAGAAAGGTAGGGAGAGGTGGAGAGAGAGAGGCGGGGGGGAGAGGGAGGGAGATAGACACAGAATGGAAGGTGTAGAGAGAGGGATGAATAAAGATAAACATAGAGACAAATACAAACTTGGAATTTGAAAGAAGATTAAGAGAGATACTACAAGGCCCAATTTCATATATTGAATATCCAAAATCGCAGATATAATTCAGTTTCAATACCAAGCTCCTCAAAACCAAGAAAAAGGTGTGTATTTTTTTTAATTACATAAGTCTCATTTGAAAAAAATAGTTTAAATTTATTCCAAGGGCATATTGAAGAATAGATATCAGTATTGGGTTCTAAAATTCCCCCTAAAATGAATTCAACACCCATTAAGCCTTCATAAGGCTCTACTATGACTAATGAATATGAATAAATGCAACATGAGATATCAAAATTACAAGAGAAAGTGCACCAAATTTTGCTATCGCAAAGAGCAACAAAAAATGAAATGGAAGTTTTGAAGAAAGGCGTGGAAACTAAGATGGATGAGATGGAAGCTAAGATCGATGAAAAAATGAAAGACAACATAGAAAATATGAAGAATTATCTAAAAGTAGACATCGAAGGTTTGGAAAAGATGATACAATAAATGTTTCCAAATGGCGAAAAGATAGTAGAGGAAACTCATGATGAGAACAAAATAAATGTTAATCGTGATTTCATAAAATATAATGTTGGATGGAAGAACTACCATATTCCAAATATGGATATGAGGAAATTTGATGGCAAGGATCTCGTAACATGTATACTACAGTTGCAGCAATATTTTGATCTCAATAATGTGCAAAACACACAAAACGTACGCATTGCAACTTTACATTTAGAACAAAATACATTTGTATGGTATCGATGGCTTTGCTCCCATAAAAAAATTGTCACTTGGTCAATTTTTACAGAGGAAATGATAGCACATTATGAGGATATAAAAATCAACACCTTCTTTAGCCAATTTGTAAATCTCAAACAAGAGGGTTCAGTGGTGGAGCACATTGAGGACTTCCAAAAATTGAATATAAGGGTAACTGATATTCCAGAGGAACACAGGATTGATGTCTTCATAGGGAATTTAAAGGATAACATCCAACATGGAGTTCGCATTTGGGAACCTGATTCATTGGAAAAGGCATTCAGGTTGGCAAGAAAAATTGAATGTAAAATTATGCCGACAAGGAAACCTACCGCTCACATATATAAATATGGAAGTGTCGCTACCCCTAAACTTTCACAACCTACAAGGTTGACACCAAAAAAATTGGAAGAAAAAATAGCAAAAGGGCTTTGCTACAATTGTGATAGCAAATACACTAAAGTTCATAAGTGTGCTGAGAATAAATTATTTTTCATATCTTGTGAATAGGAAGAAGAAAATGAACAATAAACTTCAAAATAAGAGGATATACACTAGGAACCAACCCTAGAAGAGGAATAAATGAGTTCGACCATATCATGTAATACATTGGCAGGAATTACCACTCCTCAAAATCTCAAGATAGAAGGACATATCAAGAAAAAGGGAAATAGTATTGATTCATTCGGGCAGTACCCATAATTTTATTCATTGTAAGATAGCCAAGGAATTGAATTGTTTCTTACACCTAGCACCAGAATGTCAAGTGATGGTTTCAAATGGAGGAACTATAAATTTTCTGGAAAATGCCATAATATCAAGCTAACCATGGGGGAATATGTATTGAATACTCCAATGCTTTCCATTCCAATGGGAGGTGCTGATGTTGTACTAGGAGTACAATGGTTACAATCTTTGGGTACGGTAGTTTTTAATTTTCAAGAACTTCTCTTGAAATGTTTTTCAGAAGGAAAGAAAGTCGAATTACAGGGTATTGCAGGGAAGCTGGGAAAGATAATAACTTCTAATGTCATGACAAAGCTTCTGAAGAAAGAACAAGGAGGCGTAATTGCACAATTATGCTCACTAGAAGTTCCAACATCAAAATCATCTATTTCTGCAGATCTCCAAAAAGTATTGGATAATAATTCCAAGATGTTTGAAAATTGAAAAGGACTCTCACCTATTCATGATCATGATCATGCTATTCATTTTATTCTAGGAAGTGTTCCTCCAAACATCAGGCCTTATAGATATGCTTATGTCCAAAGTAGTGAAATGGAACGTATGATTGGAGAAATGTTAGAGACAGGTATAATTCAACCTAGTCAAAGTTATTTCTCTGCTCTCGTAGTATTGGTGCACAAGAAGGATGCATCACAGCGCATGTGTCCAAATTATAGGGAGTTCAATAAGCTCACCATTAAAGATAAATTTCCCATTCTTGTGATTGATGAATTATTAGATGAATTACATGGAGAAATTTATTTTACCAAGTTGGATCTTCGTTCAGGATATCATCAAATTAGAATTAATATTGAATATATTCCAAAAACAACATTTCGAACTCATGAGGGTCATTATGAATTTTTTTTCATGCCCTTTGGCCTTACCAATGCACCTTCTACATTTCAAGGGTTGATGAATTCCATTTTCAAACCCTTCCTTAGAAAAAATTTTCTAGTATTTTTTGATGATATATACTAATCTACAATAAGTCTTGCAAGGATCATGTTCAACATGTTGACAGGGTGCTCAAACTGTTGGAGGAGAAACAATTATATGAAAAAAAAATCCAAATGTTTATTTGGAGTACAAGAGGTGGAATATCTGGGTCATATTGTATCACATGAGGGTGTTAAGGTAGACCCTAACAAAATTAAATCCATTAAGGAATGGAAAGTCCCCATAACCATAAAGAAATTTCGAGGATTTCTCGGGTTAACAGGGTATTATTGGAAGTTTTTTAAGAATTATGGGAGAATAGCAGCACCTCTAACAACATCATTGAAGAAAGATGCATTTTCATGGACTCCCGAACCAACTAAGGCCTTTGAACATCTTAAATAGGCAATGTGCCTAGCACTGGTCTTAGCTACGCTAGACTTCACAAAAACCTTTATTGTGTAATGTGATGCCTCAGGAAATGGAATTGGTGTTGTTTTAATGCAAGAAGGAAGACCCATTTCTTTTGAAATTCATCTAATCAAAGGAAAGTATTTACAGAAAGATATTTATGAGAAGGAAATGTTAGAAATACTACTTGCACTAGACAAATGGAGACATTACCTAATGGGAAGACACTTCAAGGTAAAAAATGATCATGATAGTCTTAAACACTTTTTGGAACAAAGACTATCTTCAGAAGAGTAGCAAAAATGGGTCACAAAGATGTTGGGTTATGAATTTGAAATAATCTACAAAACAGGGAAGTTAAATGTTGTTGCAGATGCACTCTCAAGAAAGAACGAAGAGGTGGAAGCATTTCTTTGTGTCATTTCTATTATCCAACCAGATTGGATAATCAAAACAAGGGATGAATGGAAGAAGGACGAAGTGTGGACACTCATTCAAAAGTTGCAGCAAGATCCTAGTACATCTAATACATTTAGTTGGAAAAATGATTCCTTATTGTATAAAGATCGCTTATATCCTTGTAAGAATTCCTAATTAAAAAAAAATATTCTTTTGGAATTTCACACTTCTCCTTTAGGAGGACACTCAGGATTTTTAAAAACTTAACACAGGGTGAAGAATTTTTTTTTTTGGGATGGCCTTAAATCTGATATTCAAAATTTTGTGGCGGAATGTTTGGTTTTCCAGCAAAACAAAGTTGAGACAATTAAGACCCCGGGTCTTCTACAACCTTTATCCATTCCAAGTCAATGTTGGGAGGAGATTTCAATGGATTTTATCACAGGTTTACCTAAGTCCGAAGGAAAGAGTGTCATCATGGTGGTAGTTGATAGACTTACCAAGTATGCAAACTTTTGTGCATTATCTCATCCATTTAAAGCAAGTACAGTTGCTACTACATTTATGGATAGAATTCAGAAGCTACATGGAAGCCCAAGGGTTATTGTGAGCGACAGAGATCCCATTTTTACTGGAAATTTTTGGACGGAGTTATTTTCTTGTTTGGGTACTCAATTAGCTCATAGCTCATCTTATCATCGTCAATCTGATGGTCAAACTGAGATAGTAAATAAATGTTTGGAAGGATATCTTCGTTGTTTTGTATCTGATAAACAAACACAATGGGTCAAGTGGTTACCTCTTACTAAATGGTGGTATAACACTTCCTTCCATACTGCAGCAAAAATGACCCCATTTATGGCACTTTATGGATATCATCCACCATCCATCACATCATCTTTAAGGGAAAATTCGAAGGTTCAAGCAGTGGAAGATCACATCGAGCATCAGCAAGAAGTTCTCCAACTCTTAAAGTATAACCTGAATTTGGCACAAAATCAAATGAAACAACAGGCAGATCAACATCGCAGCGAGAGAAGTTTTGATGTAGGAGATTGGGTATTTTTACGGCTACAACCATACAAACAAATGTCCCTCAAGCAAGCTAAGAAGGATAATAAATTATCACCAAAGTACCATGGTCCTTACAAGGTGTTGCAAAATATTGGTACTATGGCATACAAATTGGAGCTTCCTGCTTCTTCGCGAGTGCATCCAGTTTTCCATGTTTCATGCTTAAAGAAGGTTATAGGTGAAAAGCTTCCAGTTCAAACAATATTTCCAGAACTTGATGAGGAAGGAAAAATCATATTATAACCTAAAGGGGTCACGGAAATAAGAACTCGAAAGCTACGAAATCGATCAATTTCAGAGTATCTCATCAACTGGAAGAACTTACCCACTGAAGATTCTTCATGGGAGGATGAGTTATACAGAAGCACCCAGAACTACTCAAGCATTGAGGACAACACTTTTTTGAAGGAGAGGGGAATGTTAGGTCCCCATATTACTAGTTTAGTCCCTTATTGTTATTAGTGTATCCCCCTTATTGTTATTGTTGTACCCCTGTAACCCCAATATTGTTATTATTGTGCCCTTACATTATTATTTTTAGGTCATCTATGATTATATTGTGGCCCCATGGACTCCCATATATAGAAGGAGGTTTTGGTCATTTGAATCATCCAATAATTTTTCATTTTTTTAATGTATTGGAGGTTTCCCCCTCAAAGTGGTTGATTTCTAAGGCATTGATCTCACTTTTCTTCTATTTTTGGAGCTGGTTTCATAACATAAGAGTCAAACATGTGCCACTTTTGATAGAACCCCATCAATATAGCTGAAAATATAGCATCATATATTGTCTTCTAATAAAATTAAATCATTCTTTGCGCTTCTCTGGTTACATTCATTTCACTTACCAGAAAACCATAAGCAACAGAGGATGTGGTAGACTAGAAGATGTTGTGTACTATTTCTGTTGAACTACAATATACTAGAAAGAGGTGCAAAAAGATCAGACAAATCCTTGATACCTATTCTCTCCCACGCAGATCCCTTCCATCCACTCTTGAATTCTATGGAGAATTCGTCGTTGTGGGAATTGGAGTTGGAATGCTAGTGGGAAAATTGATTGAGAAAAAGGCTGTAGAGAATGGAGGGACCCTTTGGGATTTGTCCAGTAACAAAATTTCTAGTAAATAATTTTGCAATGCCATTTAATTTTTTGCAACAAACTTGTTCGGTGCAGGGTATTTCCTTCGTAAATTTATCTGTTTGATTTTTTTCACATATAAAATAATCCTTTATTCCCTATTGTATATCAAAATTCTCCCGTGTTCACAGACAAATATGTTATGTGGTTATGACCTGGGGTGGAGCAGAGGTGCCACAATTCAAGCCTGACACACAACACAATTTCCTCTCTAACTTATTTTATCCCATCCACCAGACACAAGGTGATGCTAATTCACATAAAAAACATGTAAAGGACCATCTGGAAATACATTTACCTGTACTGGATATGTGGAAGGCTAAGTGAGGGCAGATACCACACTAGAGAGCGACATTGGGCTTCATCATTCGCCAGTCCTGCAAAAAAATCCTAAGAGAAACAAACCAAACAAATAGAGAATGCAAGTATGGCAAGGACAGACTTGCAACGATGCTAAACCATCATGGTATTTATTACTACATGGCTCTAATTGTGTTGTCAACACACATGTACAACTGAGGATTACTCAACATAAAACTAGGCTGAGGGTAGCAAATATTTCCCTAAATAGCAGAGAAAGGTGTTACGGTTACACTTGTGCAGAATATTAGATAAAAGTAATGTAGAGCAACATAAATGGTGTGATGGGACCAGTAAATATTTATAATGGTAGAGGGCCCCATTGTAGAGCCCAGGGAGTCAGGATTAACAACAGAATTGGCCACGACAGGGACAAATATCTCTTATTATGGTAACTTCACTGCACAACAAGCAACGACCAACCTTCACGAGCGCCGGGGCTGACAAGAAAAAATTATAGGAGTTATTAATGTCACTGATGATCACAAAACCAGAGTGGATGTAAGAACTAAAATGCGTAGAGAGGCCACAAAATCATTGGCTCAGATTGGAGCAGGGCCAAATTTCACCACCTCTGATACCATGTTAAACATATACATGGAATGCATACAAGATATGAAAAATAAGCAGTGGATACATCTGTTATTCACACTGATACATATTTATAATGCATTGGAGTGACCCTTGGATTCATCTTCCAAGGCCTCTTGGACTCCCTTTGACTGTACATTTCGTACACCTTAACCATTAGCGATTAGGTTTCCAACACTCCTTTACTTAGATCGCTCATAGGAATTACAAACAAAATATTAAATTAGGTTTTTTATGTAATATAGAAATATTATAAGATAATTTTCCAAAACTTAAAACTGATTAAGCACTTTCCAAACTCTTATAACTTGTAAAATGTTGTATGAAATTGGAATACTTACAAAACTAGAATGTTTCTTGAAATAATTGATTTGTTCATAAATAAGTTTTATGTAAGTAAAAAAAATTAATATTTCATATATACAAATTAGTTAAATTGATATCATACTTAAAAACGTGTCAGTTAAGTTTTCTCAAAGTAAAAAATAATAAGTATTTCTAATATATAAACTAGTATAGATCCATGTTAACTCTGGATGTACTAAGATTCCAAAGGGATCAAATATATTAAGATGAAAAACTTGTAAAAGATTAAGATAGTTGATCCCTCTTGGGCTTGGGCTTGATAAATCTAAAATTAAGATGAATTTATGGTTGTTAATAAATAAATATTTATAACCAAAGTATAATTTTTATTGATTATTTATTGTAAAATTATTAAATATTATTTTTATTGATTATTTATTGTAAAAATGCGAAGGTGGGTTACACTTTCGTGAGAAACACAGTCGGAAATTTCATTTTCCCAATAGTTTGGCTGAACTGTTAGAAAGTTCCGCTGAAGTTTTGAAATTAATTCAGCCGAACTAATTTTATCGTTTACATTGAGGGCATATTGACGGCGTGGGTAAACAGATTTTTGGCCAAAGATGGGAAAACTGACAACAAAAGTTCAGTCGAGCTAATTATCCAGTCAAACTTTTAGTTCGGCCAAACTTTTTAAAATAATTCAGCCTAACTTTTTTCTTATAAATATACTGGCACCCAATCTGCAACAATTTTTGGGTTAGTTATTGTTTGATTAGTTATCGTTTCTCTGTTGCTTCTCTGTTGTTGTCTGTCTCACTCTGTTTGTGTTGCGTTGTTGTAGGGTGGTTGTCTCGCTCTATTTGTGTTGCATTGTTGCAGAGGTGTTGTCTTTCTCTGTTTGTGTTGCACTATTGCAGGGGTGGTGTATCGCTTTGTTTGTGTTGCATTGTTACAGGGGTTTTGTTTCGCTCTGTTTGTGTTGCACAGTTGCAGGGGCGAGGAGGGGAGCAAGAAAAGGTGAGAAGTTAAGGTATATGGTTTATGCTATATATATATATATATATATATATATATATATATATATATATATATATATATATATATATGTATGTATGTATGTATGTATGTATGTATATATTTATATATGTATATATATATATATTTATTTTTTTATTTTTTTTTATTTTTTTATTTTTTATTTATTATTTTATTTTATTTTCGCAAGTTTTCTCTAATCTACTTCCTCTGTGACGTCCTTGGCGATCTATGACCTCGTTGTCTTGTTGTCTGCTTGTTGTGTTCACTCTCGCTATCTACTCGTCATGTGCGCTCTCATTGTCTTGTTGTCTCCAAATTTCTAGGTAGAATGAAAAACCTACTATGCATCCTCGTATTTGAATTGTTTGATTTAGTTGTGTTTACAAACTTGTCGTTTTATTCTTCAGAAAGACAATTTCACATGGAAATGAAACCAAATGTTTTCATAATTTTATTTCTTCTCCTAATTTTGATTAATATCATTTAATTTTCGGATGAAAATATTACAGTCATACTAGAAAGGAATAAATTTAAGTCTTCATAACTTACAAAAATTTTCCAAATATCCAATTTCCTTGCATTTTGGTTTACTTTTAGGCCTTCAACATATCAGGTTATTGTCAGTGAAAAATTCTAGTACACTTAGTTGAATAAAAAAGTTGTGTGTGTGTTTCCCTAACATTTCTTGTTCAAGAGGGATTGAAATCTCTTACACATACATATATGGATCCATAACCAAAAGAAAAAACCAGGTTCTCTAGTACCCATTATTTTTGTTAGTGATCCAAATAGATCCAGATCCATGTGTTAGAGGATTGTTATTGCCTCTGAAAAAATGTTCAATCCTTTTCTTCTACCTTTATGAAATCAAGCAGTAAATATGTCCAGAGTGACAGATCTTCATTCTTCATCCACATTAAAAAATCTATGGAAGATTGCTTCTACCCAAATCCTTATGAAAAATTTTCCTTCCTGAAGGACATTGAGAATTCCCTATAGCATTTATGCATTTGGAGGGAGCAGAAGGTGTCGTGGGAGTTTCAGGCCCTCTAATCATCATTGAATTCCATAAACCATTACTCAACACTTATCCATGAGGCTTCCTTGGTTTTCCAATGTTATTATCAATCTGATCTACAGTTGTTGAAGCTGAGCTGCCATGGCCACAACATTGAAGCAACACCAAAGCCAACACCCCAAACATGAGAAATATTGATCCTATAAATCTCAACATCATCACCACATATCAGACCTATTTTCAACTCCCATAACATGCATAAATGTTATTGTATGATGATAATTCTACAGAGGACATTACAATTGTAGGCAGAAAGTTGATATAATTATCTATAAATAAACACCGACCATCTCAGACATAAGGAACAAAGAGACAAATGGAAATAATGTGGGCATAAAGTAGAAAAATCAAAAATGGATTCGAATATTTGGTTAGCCTTCTCTCTATATATGAAGGAATATTGTAACAGAAGAACTGTTCAAAGACATGGCTTCAACTTTCAAAAGTTGTGCTTTGTTCCCTACAAAGGAAAAATAGATTCAAAAACCCTGCCTATAACCTAAGTATTATCGTTCTAACTGGTGCTTCTATTTTTTTAATAAGAGCCAAATTTTCATGGTGAGGAGAATGAGAAATTTGGTGAGAATTAATGGCAGACAATGACATTCTTGAGATACCCAAGTCAGCATGCACTATTTTAGTAGTCACATGGGCAGGAAAATAACAATTTGTTTGAAATAATGAACTGAAAACATGAAAACCTATATTAATACTACCTCTAATTGTAAATTTATTTATTTTTTAAGTTGGTTGGTACTTGAACTTTTATGGAGGTGTAGAATTTTAGCTTCATTTATTCATTTTATGGGAAATGGTGGGTTATGTGCCTGGAGAGTTATCATCATGGATTTACTATTGGGACCAGTAGCTACTTGTATTATAGTGAAAGGGCTGGACAAACTGGCCATTGAAATAAAATAGGAAACAAGTTATCATTCCATTTTTCAAATGTGAAAAGCTCTTTGACCATTTTAAGGTGTGAAAATGTTATGACTGCTTTATCTTCCAGGGGTAAGAAACATCTATCATACTAACCTTTGCAAAATGGAAAACTAGGTTAAAGGTAATAACTCAATTATGTTTTCTTTAATATTCCCTCTCATCTAATAGTCACGAGGTTCAAATTAATTTTTAACATGATAAATTGGTTAACAATTTAGATAAGGTATAATGCAATTATTTTATTTTTGGTTAATATAGTGAAATGTTGTTTTAGAAATACATTTAACATTTTCAAAAAAATTTGAAGTACTTAGATTATGTAAAATTTTCTCAGGCCTTTTTCTTTTTAGCAGACTTGGACATGCATTGAGATTAATATTGATTTGATATTTATTGAGATATAGATTTATATTGATTACCTGATATTGACTTGAACTTCACTCACTCCCCCAAAAAAAATGTTTGGGTAACAAAGATTCCATGTGAGCAGCATCCAAACCATCCCGAAACATATCAACTTGTATGTCCACCTAACATGTGATCTTCCTACGTTTTTGATGTGTATTGTGTGTCAGAAAAAACGCACATTCTCAACATTCAAATTTCCATGCATATAGTCTGAGCTTGTCGTGAGGGTAAGATCTATCATAGGATGATCTATTGTTGTTGGCTACTACTATGTCCCGATGTGAAGTTAAAAATTTCAATGTTAGATCTCGACTTATGAGATGTTGACAATTAATTTATGATTTATGAAAACCAATTAAATTTTAGCTACACATTAATTTCATGCCAAAATTACTAATTACAGTTGAGCCACAAATTAATTTCTTCTCCCAAGAACTTAATATTGTCACTTGTGGTAACGTACTTATGCACACAATAGCTCCACCAGACATGCATGCATACATGAATATATTAAACATTAGTCTAAATCCATCTTGTAGAGCCTATAATGAATAATACTAGTGTGCAGAATAATTTTCCTAACACAACTTTCACATGCACACAACAGTTCCACCAGAGGTACATGCATACATGCATATATTAAACATAAGTCTACATCCATCTTGTAGAAAATATCATTATATTTTCATTTCTATGTGGAGGATAATTGTCTTCACACAACTTTCACATGAATGCAACATCTCCACCAGACATACATGCATACATGCATATATTAAACATTAGTCTACATCCATCTTGTAAAACCTATCATTATATTTCCATTTCTAGCAGCATATTTATTTCAATTAAGTTCATAAATAAACATATTAATTTAAACTTATG
Source organism: Pinus albicaulis (assembly GCA_034641835.2). Classification (NCBI taxonomy): domain Eukaryota; kingdom Viridiplantae; phylum Streptophyta; class Pinopsida; order Pinales; family Pinaceae; genus Pinus; species Pinus albicaulis. Next base: position 506,062,303 of record CM076580.1, read on the forward strand.
GACATACTTGGTTTTCTTGGTTAATGTTCATCCTCAGATGGCAACATCACTCCATGGTTGTAACTTAAGGAAAATATTAAGGTAAACCATGTACATGTAATTTATCCCATAAACTTAAAGGCAAACCATTTACATGTTATTTCTCCCATAAAATTTAAATGTATTTTTAAGGAAAATTCTAGTGTTTTTGGAAACCATGTACATGTCATTTTTCCCATAAACTTTAAGGCATTTGCTAGTGTTTTGGGAACCATGTACATGTCATTTCTATGTCATTTATCCCATAAAATTTAAGGAAAACTTAAAGGATAACCATGTACATGTCATTTCTCCCATTTCTCCCATAAACTCAAGGCAAACTTTAAGGATAACCATGTACATGTCATTTCTCCCATAAAATTTAATGAATTTGCTAGTGTTTTTGGAACCATGTACATGTCATTTATCCCATAAAATATAAGGAAAAATTTAAGGATAACCATGTACATGTCGTTTCTCCCATAAAATCAAGGCAAACTTTAAAGATAACCATGTACATGTAATTTCTCCCATAAACTTTAAGGAATTTTCTGTTTTGGGAACCATGTACATTTCATTTCTATGTCATTTCTCCCATAAAATTAAAGTAAAACTTTAATGAAAACCATGTACATGTGTTATTTATCCCATAAACTCAAGGCAAACTTTAAGGCATGTCATTTCTATGTCATTTCTCCCATACACTTTAGGGAAAACCATGTACATGTCATTTCTCCCTTAAACTCTAAGCAAGACAAAATTTAAGGCATGTCATTTCTAGATGTCATTTCTCCCCTAAAATTTAAGGCAAACTATGTACATGTCATTTCTCCCATAACCTCAAGGCTTTCTCCCATAAACTCAAAGAAAAATTTAAGGAAAATCATGTACATGTCATGTCTCCCATAAACTTTAAGGCATTTGCTAGTGTTTTGGGAACCATGTATATGCCATTTCTATGTAATTTCTCCATAAAATTTAAGGAATTTTCTGGTGTTTTGAGAACTATGTACATGTCATTTCTATGCAATTTATCCCATAAACTTTGAAGAAAACTTTAAGGAAAACCATGTACAAGGAATTTCTCCCATAAACTTAAGGAAAACCATGTACATGTCATTTATCCCATAAACTTTAAGGCAACCCATGTACATTTCATTCTCCCATAAAATTTAATTTAATAGATTTTTTAAACTCAAGGAAAACTTTAAGGCAAACCATGTACATGTAATTTCTCCCATAAACTTTAAGGCAAACCATGTACATGTCATTCTCCCATAAACTTTAATTTAATATATTTTTAATGAAAATGCTAGTGTTTTAAGGAAAATAATGTACATGCCATTTCTCCCATGCATTTGCAATAAAATTGAAGTCATTTGCAATAAATGTTCATTTAATATATTTTTAAGGAAAATGCTAGTGTTTTTGGAAACCATGTACATGTCATTTCTCCCATAAAGTTGCCATTTCCTAGACTTTTTGGGAACCATGTACATGTCATTTCTCCCATGAATTTGCAATAAAATTTAAGGCATTTACAATAAGGAAAATTCTAGTGTTTTTAGAAACAATGTACATGCCATTTCTCTCATGCATTTTCAATAAAATTTAAGGCAATTGAAATAAAATTTAAGGCATTTGCAATAAGGAAAATGCTATTGTTTTTGGAAACCATGTACATGCCATTTCTCCCATGAATTTGCAATAACATTTAAGTCATTTGCAATAAATGTTCATTTACTATATTTTTAAGGAAAGTGCTAGTGCTTTTGGAAACCATGTACATGCCATTTCTCCCGTAAAGTTAGCATTTGCTAGTGTTTTGGGGAACCATGTACATGTAATTTCACCCATAAACTTTAAGGTAAAGCATTTACATGCCATTTCTCCCATGCATTTGCAATAAATGTTCATTTAATATATTTTATTGAATTTTTTTTTTCAGGGATAAAAAAAAACACTAAACATGGTTGAAAAATGGACAATATGCATAGATGTTTCTTGCTATCCCAATCTAGGGAAAGCAGTGATTACATATGTGCATTGAAATATTGCGACTAACAAGGTCCTCCAAAGGAAAATGAATATACCAGGAAGAACAACAAACTACGAGGCATATTATATTACATTGATAGAAGGCTTGGGAACATCTAGGGGGTATGGATCAAATGGAATTTTAGTTTTCACCAATTCTAAACTTGTGTGCAACCAAATGAAAGGCGTGTACCAATTTAAGAAGGAGAGGCTAAAACAACTGCATGGAAAAGCAAACAATATTGTTAGACAATTTCATTTTTTTAGTATAGGGCATTGTGAAAATGTTAATAAGATATCTGGTGATCTATTGTGTGGGGCAATTGAAATTCAAGATTCATCTGTAAAATATGAATTAATAGGTGAATTAGTATTATACGGGGTAATTCTAATTCAATATTCATCTCTCAGAGATGAATTAGTGTTAAGACACTCTCCTTCAAAATTTATTGATGGACATTGTAACATATTGTTGATTTGTGTGTGTTTTTTACTTATAAATGTGTCATTTTTAATGACCATGTGTTTTTCAATTATATACCAAGTGTTCTCCAACCATGTAAGAGAAACTTGGTGAACTTCACGTTTTATAAAATTAAAATTTGAGGACTTCAACAAATTTTTGTTTAAATTTATTTTCACACATCAATTTGTGCTTTGAAAGTTGTGTTTTACATAGTTTGTTTACTAAATTACATTAATCTTTTTAAATCTTTTGAATTTATTTTAAATAGTAATTTTAAAAATAATTGTAAATGTTTTTTGTGGAGGTAAATCCCCTCTGCGGACAGAGGCGATCCCTACTAGCCCAGACCGGGTCTAGCAACAATCGTTCACGCTATAGTGCAGGTTCCTAGTTGCAAATAAACCAACTAACGATGAAGGCCTACCTGGAATCCAATGTTGTTTCTTGTAGAAGAGGTAGCGCTCCCATTCCTTAGCTCTGGGAGATCACGATCCCCACAATCTCCATGATAGGACACCTGCACACGCGAGAAACAAAACAAATGCAAGCATAAAATCCAGTGGATGCAACTATATGTCAGTCAGAAAGGACATAACTCATCATCATAAACAATAACAAGAGTGGAACCATAACCAATAGTCGCTTATTATAAATCAATCAAAGGAAGAATACAACCATAGTTCTGATGTTGAATTCTCCTTCGGCGGGTCGCCAGCAGAACACGTCTCGAAAAGTCTGTCAAGGATGGGACAAACCTCTCTCTTCGGATCTTAACAATAGTATCGTTGCTTGGATTCGGCCTTAAGGGAATTATGGAGGCTCTTGCAGCATAAGGCTCTTGGGAACTTGGAGACTAGCTATTCAGCCATTCAGCCATTCAGCCTTTCAGCCCCTCCATCAATGGATGAAGGTTATATTTATAGAGGAGAGGAGGAGGTTGGGATCCCTACAATAGTGGAAGGGATGCCTTATCCCTTGGAAGGTTCCCCATAAGGTGGAAACAAGAGGCCAAAGGAGGAAGGCCGTGGTTATTCAGTCGAAACCACTCCTGATGACTCATCCACGAAGTTGTTGTAATCGAAACTTCGCCTCTTCTTTTTTTTAAATTTCCAAAAGAAGATTGGCGCGGGTGCTTAACTGGGACAGAGTGCCAATTGGCATGGGCTCAGTGTTAATTTTCCTCATTTCCGCGAGTACATAACGGGCTACCAGCACCAAGGCAAAAACAGGTGTTTTTAGGGGTCTGCTCAGGAAATGATCAACAGAAGGAATGTTGTCCTCATGGAAAGGGATGCAATGATGGTATTTGAAAGGCATGACACTACTTATTGGTCACAGAAACGACCCTCCAATGGGCGATATGGGGATTGCAGGGACAGTGACAAATTACTGTGTAAAAGATGCCCCCTAAAGCATGAGGCCCGAAAGAGAGAGAGGGGTGAAATGCTTTACGAGAATGTGTCCAACTGAAAACACCGCCATCGGAAAACCTGCGTAGAGAAGTACAACTGATATCTCAGATACATGATATATACTTGGTATGGGCACAGCCATCCATAACAGAGTATGCAATAATCCAGATCCAAGGTATGGACGCAGCCATCCAGTGAGGATCAATAAATAGACTGAGGTATGGTCGCAGCCATCCAATCAATGAGTCATGTAACTAATCATAAGAATCCACAAAATCTCAGCCTGGATTATAACAGACAGGAATCCAGGGTCTTGCGCTCCATCTCAACCCGAACAAAGTACAATTTCAAGCATGCGAATATGTGAGCTGAAGTCGAACATGCAAGAACATCGCCTGATTACCAGCCAATGATGAAAGTTGTTAACATATGTGAGAGGTACCACCAATAATGACAATGGTCCTCAAGGTACTATAGGTACAATCCACGGCGTGTGAATCAATGAGTTGGTGTCGAACACCCGTATAATCACTCGATCGGAGGCCAATGATGAAAACCTCACGTTGAATGCGAAGAACCTACCATTGAGGCATGTAAGCTCCAAGGTACCAGAAGTGAGTCTCTAGATCAGCTTCCTGGATAATGAGCTGAAGTCGACAGGAAGTGACCTTGATCGAAGGTGGGCCATAGTGCTTCCCACATCATCGACACGAGAAAGAGGAACATAATTTCTTTGTGAATCAAGATCAGATGAGAATCAGAGGAAAGTTGGTATCTGCAGAGGTCAACTGCTTTTGAACATATTGGCGGCACGACAGTGGATTTGGCAGTATTTGACATCAAAAGATCAAAGGTCATGATGACGAGGAAAAGAGCAGATGAGAGGTCAAAATGGATCACCCAAACCCACGGAGGCAAGTAGAAAATGAGATGAGATGTCCCCAACCCGACACGAATGCAGACAAGTGCCATGTTCAAGAGCGACATACTGCCGACACGACAATGATGTTGGCTCCATTTTCCCCACCATTTCTGGCGAGTACCTCTTTATTTTTACAAGCTTTGAAGAGGATAAATATATGCTTGTTAGATAAGTCTGCCCTTCTACAAATCCATCCTAGTACATTTAACGAGCCCTAGAGTTGATAGAACTGGGAGAAACCCTGCTGCCTTTTCATGTTTAGAGAGTTTGAAAAGACAACAGAAAAGTAAACTCCAACAGTCCCTTTTCGTAAATAGTTCCTCAGATCCAAAAAGGTAGAAAACTTTGTCTGAGAAAACCTCCTAGTCGCAATAGGCTAGGGTATTCCTTTTTCATAAATAATCTATCCCAGCCCGAAAAAGGGGTAAACGTATACTAGGTAGATGTCGATTCGTAGCCACTTTAATGAGATCGAAACGACAAGGGGCTTGGCAATCTTTTCATATTTAGAGAGTCAGAAAAGAGCTGAAAGATGACTCCTCCTGGAGGAACGAGTGGTATAAGAGGTGGAAACTGGTTCCGGTAATGGTGGAACTGCTCAGAACAAGATAAAGGTCAAGAGGCTAGCTAACAAGACCACTAATCGCAGTGGTTCCTCAGGAACGGGTAAAACAACCAAGCGAAGGCATATGATCAGCCAAGCAGATAGTGACGACGGAGTGAGAAAACCAAGGCTCATTTGGCAAAAATAGGCTAATAAAATGGAAATCACAAGAGGTAGAATGGGCATGGTTTCATTTTTACACAAGCTTGAAATCAAGAAACTCTGCTTGAAGTTGGTTTCATTTTTACACAAGCTTGAAATGGAAACAAACTATGCTTGAAAAAGTTAAGCATGCCCCCCAGCATGGTGACTCAATTCGAGGTACATGCCCGCCAAGCTTCAATCCATATGAAAGGCAGATGGAGTGAAGGTTTGAATTACGAGATCTAAGAAAGACTCGACTGGGATTTTACGAGATCTGATCAAAGACTTGAATTGAACAAGAACATGTTTCATTATTTTAACGAGGTTGACACATTAAGAGAACTATCCTCGGACACCCTTGTTTCATTTTTTAAGGAGCTTGGCACAAGACAAGGAACTCTGCTCCGAAAACCTTGTTTCATTTTTTAAGGAGCTTGGCACAAGCCAAGGAACTCTGCTCCGACCATCTTGTTTCATTTTTTAAGGAGCTTGACACAAGAAAACGAACTGTGCTCCAAGGAGCCTGTTTCATTTTTTAAGGAGCTTGACACAAGAAAATGAACTATGCTCCGACCGACCTCATCATAATGAACAAGAAGTCATCACTTCCAAGATTTCAACTCCCGATGGAAGGAAAACATCCTGGAAGTCAGGACCCAATGCCCCCAGCACCTGATGCACAATGGCACTATCACTGGGTACAGGCACAGGGTAGGTAGCCACATAGTTGACCTGTGGTGGGGCAGATACAATGGGTGGATAAAAACCAGGAAGGGATGATGGCGAGCCAGCTGCCACATCAGGACCAAAGAACGAAAGCTGATCAATGGTCACGATCCGTCCTTCATGCAGAAAACAGAGCACACGAAAAAGGGAGGAGACAAGCGCTCCCATGGCATAGGTGTAATGGTGCCCCAAGAGCATATTTAAATCCAAGGGGCCTGGAACAACCATCACGTCCATATGGACAGTTTTACCTCCCAAAGTAACAGGTAACCTTGGAAGGATCCCTAACGGTTGACTCGTTCTTCTGTTAAATGCCAAAAGATTCTACGTAATGGGCACAAGCGGCGGTGAACCAAAAGCTTGCCAAGTAGTTGAGGATAAAATACTAACAGACGCACCTTCGTTTATAATGGTGTTGGGTACGACCAAACCAAAATCCTGTACTGTGATCTCGAAAGGCACATAAGACGGAAGGCGGTATCCTGAAAATCGATTCCAATCAAAGGAAGCGACCAAACTACTCGGAGGAGCTACCATCGAACCAAGATGGTTTTCCCCTGGTGTTACGGAAGAAGAAAGAGCATCCTCCACGACCTCCATCTCGAAGGCGGGAGGAGGATCCTCCGGGACCTCCATCACAGGAGGTGGAGGAGCAGCTTCTTGAGATACGGGGATAGGAGAATCTTTCTCCAAATCCGAGGAATCCTAAGAAACAAGAAGAACCTGAGGTATGTAAGGTCCACTCTCAACGAAAAATACCTGGTGCACCGTAGACGGGGCCAGCTCAACCGATCCCACGACCAATGGTTGGTCAGGAACGGATTCCTGAATTTGAATTTCTGAAGGAGCGGGATCGACCAAGGATGACTCTTGACCAATCGTAGGATCAGCTGGTGAAGGACTCAAAGAAAGCCGTTTATAACCAACTGGGAGGCACGGTGTAGAAACGGTTGCATTTTCCAAGACTATTTTGGCTTCATCCATATAGGGACAAAGGTGAATGGCATGGTGCCCTTCACACAACTTAGAGGGATTGGTGAGCTTACCCTGATTCTTAGGAGTCTTCCCAGCACCAGTTGAAGACGTGCCCCCAACCTGACTCCCAGAAGCCAATGGCAATGGTGGGCAACTGTTGGACCATTCTTCGAGGACCTTGGGAATGCCAGGGCAGTCTCGAAGAAGATGGTCTCCCATGCATAACATGCAAGGGAACTTGACTTTATGTGGAGGGTTGGAAGGTTTATCAAGAGGAGAGTTCTTAGGTGCAATAGCCGCAGAGCTAGCCTCTCCTTTATCAGACTTCTTCTTCTTTGTCTTCTTCTTCTTCTTCTTAGCCACCTGGTTACTCGAATCCAGACTTTCACCAGGCAAAGTAGAAGAGGAGGACGCAGAAACAGGAGAAGAAGGGGAGAGGTCCACCTTGGAATCAACATGATGTTGTTCAGGCAGAGGAACTGATTGAACAGTAGCCGAGACATTTGGGACCATAGAGGTTGAAAACAACCAAACAGGCAACCCAACAGTTAACCCAGGAAGGGACAACGTTGCCATATAAGGAGCGCCAACATTTCCAAAAGGAGGAAAAGGACCAGGATTCCCATCAGAGGGGATTCCTTGGTTAGTGAACTCCGAGAAAGTTTCCATCAGAAACAATCTTCAAAACAACACCCTAAGGAAACTAACTCTAACCAGGAATATTTCGTGGGCAGTTAATTTTTAAAACATTGAAACAAAACTCTACTGTTTCATCTATTAAGAGTCGAGAAACGGGAAAAAGGTGACTCTATCTCTTTCAGTTTTGAAACAAGCGTGAAAGGACAAGTTCTTGATGATCTTTTCAAATTTTAAAGAGTCAGATAAGATCAAAATGACTGCTCAGGAATACTAGGCAAATGGTGTACCAAATAACCGTGAACTGCAATATACACCTTGGTTTCAAAATGAAAGAGAAATCAACCAAGGATTTAACGTATGTGCAGGCAATCTCCCCGAATGTTGTGTCCACTGTATCACGGGTATAGGGTGGAAGACTCGGCTTCCTATGGATAAAGGATAGAAACCTAGTGGGGTCTCCCTTTATATACGCGACGGTACGAGGAGCACAAGTACGTACTAGTGTTGTCTAAATCCAAGAGGCGAACGACAGCTACTAGGTTTAATGACGCCGGAACACGTCTCTAACCTAGACCTCTAAATATTTCGTTAATGTTTCAATGCTTCCTTAGGTTGATTGAATAAATTTTATGGTTGATCTTCAATTATGTCTCGGTTTTTAGGCCCTAGCGAGTCTTATGTCTCAAAATCTCCTATATGCAGCTATATGATAAAAGAAATCTTTCAATTCGATGAATTCTATATAGTTAAGGGAAGAGCTTCAAACAATGATGCAACAAAAAACAACACTGTAAACAAATTTTTTCCAAACTAGATGACTTTCACTATCCAAAAGTAATTTCAAACATTCAACGATGCAAATAATGCAATGTAATCTATGCAAAATCCTCTTTTTCGAAAACTAAGCAATTGTAATCTATGCACAATTTCCTTTTCCTTTTCAAATTATAAGAATGCACTCAATGCATTTTTCGATGAAATGAGAATCTACTTAATGCATGCTTTTAATGAAAGAGAATGCACTCAAAGTGAGTTTTAGCTTTCAATCATTAAACAATGTGATCTAAGTTCAATGATAAATCTCAAAAATACTTTTCAATGCAATGTGATCTAATGCATTTTAACAAAAATAACACTTTGAGACGAAAAATAAATGAACGCAAATCTTCTTAATGAAGGATGAATGCAAAAGAGATGCAAACAAACACTAAGAATGCAATCGTTGTTTCAAACACTTTGTAATGAAATCCCTCAAAAGGTGACAAAACACAAAGAGGACTTGCAAAGAAAGAAAACAAGGCATTCATTCCCTTTTACATCAAACAATCAAGGAAAGAAGATATTTCAAACAATGAGCAATGTAATCTATGCTCATATAAAGGAAAGAATGGAAGGGAAAGACACACTGGTGAAGGATTTAGGGAAAAAATCTCAATTTTCACACACCCTGAAATTGGCCCGACTTTTTCATTGACAACTAGCCCAAACTGGCGCGACTTGCTCACTGAAAACTAGCGCCAACGCCCAATTGGCGCGGGTTGCTATCTGACAACAAGCGCCAACGCCTGAAAATGAAAAAACAAAGAATTTCTCCCAACCAAGACCAAACTCACCACTTCAAGAAGAATCCAAAACAAACCCAGAAGAAAAGTACTGACCAAAAGAAGCTTTCAAACAAGGGTAAACCCTAGCACCTATAAAATATGGCGTGAATATCTGGCTGTAATCCGCGCCAGATAGGGGATGGCGCGAGTGATGAACTGGCAACCCGCGCCAATTGGCGCGACTGTCAGGGTGGAAACCGCGCCAATCAAGCCAACTATGAAAAGGTGAAAATTCGGAAAATAAGAGGTCATATCTGATCCTCTGGGGCTGAACCAAAAGCCAAACACAAAAAGAGCCGGCCAAAAGAGCCGATCAGGCAAGCAAAATCGAGAAACAACCGAAAAGACAAGACAATACTCCAAGTGTTCAGTTCATAAACTAAACCGGAGATTGACTGAAGCAGCTTTGATCTACTTCACTAATGCAGAGCAATAGAGTTTCAAAGGCTATATGGCTAACTTCAGGCTCCATCTATAGCTTATAAAACAAACAACAACAAGCTAGACATCCCCAGCGGAGTCGCCAATTTGTTGTGGAGGTAAACCCCCTCTGCGGACAGAGGCAATCCCTACTAGCCCAGACCGGGTCTAGCAACAATCATTCACGCTAGTGCAGGTTCCTAGTTGCAAATAAACCAAATAACGATGAAGGCCTTCCTGGAATCCAATGATGTTGCTTGTAGAAGAGGTAGCGCTCCCGTTCCTTAGCTCTGGCAGATCATGATCCCCACGATCTTCGTGATAGGACACCTGCACATGCGAGAAAAAAAACAAACACAAGCATAAAATCTAGTGGATGCAACTATATGTCAGTCAGAAAGTACATAACTCATCACCATAAACAATAACAAGAGTGAAACCATAACCAATAGTCGCTTATTATAAATCAATCAAAGGAAGAATACAACCATAGTTCTGACGTTGAATTCTCCTTCGACAAGTCGCCAGCAAAACACGTCTCGAAAATCCTGTCAAGGATGGGACAAACCTCTCTCTTCGGATCTTGACAATAGTCTCCTTGCTTGGATTCGGCCTTAAGGGAATTATGGAGGCCCTTGCAGCATAAGGCTCTTGGGAACTTGGAGACTAGCTATTCAGCCATTCAGCCATTCAGCCATTCAGCCTTTCAGCCCCTCCATCAATGGATGAAGGCTATATTTATAGAGGAGAGGAGGAGTTTGGGATCCCTACAATAGTGGAAGGGAGGCCTTATCCCTTGGAAGGTTCCCCATAAGGTGGAAAAAAGAGGCCAAAGGAAGAAGGCCGTGGTTATTCAGTCAAAACCACTCCTGATGACTCATCCACGAAGTTGTTGTAATCAAAACTTCGCCTCTTTTTTTAAACAACTTTCCAAAAGAAGATTGGCGCAGGTGCTTAACTGGGACAGAGCGCCAATTGGCACGGGCTCAGTGTTAATTTTCCTCATTGGTGCGAGTACATAACGGGCTACCAGCGCCAAGGCAAAAGCAGGTGTTTTTAGGGGTCTGCTCAGGAAATGATCAACAGAAGGAATGTTGTCCTCATGGCAAGGGATGCAATGATGGTATTTGCAAGGCATGACACTGCTTATTGGTCACAGAAACGACCCTCCAATGGGCGAGATGGGGATTGCAGGGACGATGACAAATTACTGTGTAAAAATGTCCATTGTAGATTTCCATATATATATATCATGGAAGATGAAAGGCGAAGATCAATAGAATCCCATGCCTCTACGAGAGAGGGGGATCATGGATCGAGGGATGTTCATGGTATTTATATTAAATGTGCATATTTTTAAATGACATTTGAATATACAATATTATCTCCATACATACATTTATACATGTGGAATTGATTTTTTTATTGAATATATATATATAATTTTATCCCCGTGTACATACATGTATACATATGGAATTAATTTTTATTCAATTTTGTGAGTTAAATTAGTTTTTAATATATTTTATTTTTATTTTTTAGGAGTTAGGAGGAAAAGAGTATATGCTCCATCAATGTAGCATGGCCATGGTTCATGCAATCATGGTATGATTCACGCATTTAAATCAATCATATGTATATGTATTTATATGTAAGAATTTATTTTTGAATTCATTATAAATTCATAATTTTTTATGAAGCTTCCCTCTCATCACGTGAATTTGGTGGTGGTAGACATTCCCTTGGTGGCCTATCAATAGGTGGTGGCCAATTGTGTGAGCGTGGTGATATACATTCCCCCGTAGGCCAATCAATGGGTGATCGTATTGGTTCTCAACCAATTGGTGGCCATTTTGGTTCTCAACAGTCTAAGGGTGGGCATGATGTTTGCCAACCATCTCGAGGTGGTCATCAATCTGAATATTATTTTCATTCAATTTGTACAAATTTATTCACATTTTTTTTATTTATACAAAATTTTATATATTGATGCAGAGGGTGAAAATGTTTCTCCAAAAAGATGTAGGCTAGAACATGTTATTCAAGAAGAAGGTTGGACACCAACCACGACTTATCTGTCTGAAATTTTCAATTTACCTTGGGAAATACACGTCTAGCAATGCACATTACAAAGTTGTCAACATCTTTATTCAAAATTGAAGAAATATCTTGTGTCTTTGAAACTCCCTACTGAGAGTCGAGAAAGCTTAGAAATAGTCACTCACTCTTTGAGCAGACTTGTAGATGTGTACGAAACGTTTGGGCCAACCACTGATACTTTTGTAGAAGTGATGATGAAAAGAAAAGAAACAGTGATGGGTCCTGATACATGGGAGGTTTTTAAACACAGAGTTACAACAAAAATGGCCAAGTCTATGTTTAATTTCAAAAAAGGGCTGAAAAGAAAAATGCTAAAGGTGCAAAATTTCAAGCACCCTAATATAGCTTGCCATTTGTATGATAGGAACCTTGCTACCTATGGAAGACTACCATGGAACAACGAGGTTCCTCTTTATTTTGAAATTTTATTTTATGCATAATTCTTTTTGGGAATTAAACCCAATTATAATGACCTTTCCTCTGAGTTTTTTGGTTCTGGGAAATGTATATTATATGACCATAGGGGCGCTAAGTGTGATGATGGGTTGCCTCGCCCTGAGCAACCACTGGTAAGTCGACCTCTTCGTGTGGAAACTTTTCAGTTAGAGATGGATGACACTTCTCAAATTATTTGAGAAGCAAGGGATGTCACCATAGACAATTCTCAAAATGGACTTGGCGGAATTGATGTTTGTATAAATAAAAAAAGAGCACGAGAGAATGCATGTGCTAATTTTGTGTATCATACAGATGATGAGATAGAAAACATGAGTATTGAAGAGCTTAGGACATATACAAAGAATTGTCACAATGGTTGGCAGGAACTAACTATTCATGAAGAAGAGGGCATGGGATCGATATGTGTTAATGGTTCGGGTGAATATTTTAACACATGTACAATTTGTAATAAATACATACACATACATTTATTTGTATACGTTAATCTAACAAAAATGTATCATATATGGGAACACAATTTTCAGTTCTCACGCTTGATGAACGAAGATGTTAATATCACGATCAAAGCTTCAGGTTCTCACAATCAAGATGATATGTTGGCACATGATAGTGTTTTTTAAGTTTTCATGATGTTGATGTACACTTATTTAATCTATTATTATATATCGAAACATGATGACATATTTTCTAAAATAAATAATTGTGTACAGATGTACATGTATATAATTAAATGTTAATAAATTCTGATTTCGTCTGATGTTTTTGCGATGGAAATACCCTCTTCTTCCCTGTTAGGAGATGTGCCAAATCCACCGTCACAAGAATGAACAATTTTTCATTTAAATATGTTTTTAAGTTATTTATTTCAGTTCAAAAGTTCCATTAAAAAATGAGATCTATATCTTGATTTATTTTACAGTTTTAAATTTTTTTAATTTTAAGTTTCTAGAGACGATTTTCTTTCAAAGCCACCCTTAGGAGATGTGCCCAATCCACCATCACAAGTATTCAATTTTTAACTTATATGTTTAAGTTATAAATTGAAGTTCAAAATTTTTATTATAAAATGAGATCTAGATCTTCAGTTATTTAATAGTTCTAAAAAAAAAAAAAATTTAGGTTTTTGGAGATGATTTCCGTTCTATAAGGACTCTAGTGATGGAGTGTATGATGGAGATAGGAACATCGACACCATTTGAAAAAGTTGTCTAACATTTTTTTTAATATTATTGAAAATTATTTTATATTCATTTTCATTTGAAAAATTTTAATATATATATATATATACTTGTACATGTATATTGTACAATTTACTGTGGAGGATGTTTTAATGGATGAGCAACAAAAGAAAATGGAGAGAGAACTACATGAGGTATTTCATGATTTTTTTTTTCATTTTTTTTTTACATGAAGTTCTACATTCTCATTCAATTTTAAAACATTAAATTTTAATGTCTGTACATGTTATGTACAGGTTCCCCATTCTTCAGAGAATAACATGAGGTTCATGACGCTGCTTAAAAAGACACTGTATCCATCTGTATTTGATTGATGATGCATATGTGCACAACATTTTATTTGATAGATAGTATTAAATTCACTTTTCTATATATACTCTTATCTATGAAGTCATATTTACTTTTCTATATAGCTTTATGTTTGTAACACTATACATTGACCTATATATATTTACTTTTATTGATCGTGTGATATAAATTTTGGACACATTTTACTATTTGAATGTAGTTTGAAACTACATTTATTTTTATCAAGAATGATTTTCAATTTTGGATAGTTATATTTTGCATGCGATCACATGTTGTGATATATAATGTTTTGTTTTTAAAACTCAAGTTGTTTTGTTTTTAAAACTCAAGTTTTCATTTTATTTTTTAAATATAAAATGAATCTAGTGGGAAATTTCAAATTACAAAACACATACGTGTATATTTTAGATAGTTGAACTACATTTGGCATGTGATCACATGTTGTGATATAATGTTTTGTTTTTAAAACTCAAGTTTTCATTTTATTTGTTAAATATAAAATAAATCTAGATGGAAATTTCAAATTACAAAACACATGTGTATATTTTGGATAGTTGAACTCAATTTGGCATGTGATCACATGTTGTGATATAATGTTTTCTTTCTAAAACTCAAGTTTTCATTTTATTTGTTAAATACAAAATGAATCTCTAGATGGAAATTTCAAATTACATTTTCACAATTTGTATATTTTGGATAGTTGAACTGCATTTGGCATGTGATCACATGTGATATAATTTTTTGTTTTTAAAACTCAAGTTGTCAATTTATTAGTTAAAAATAAAATGAATCTCTAGATGGAAATTTAAAATTACAAAACATGTATACATGTGTATATTTTGGATAGTTGAACTACATTTGGCATATGATCACATGTAGTTATATAATGTTTTTTTTAAACACAAGTTGTCATTTTATTTGTTAAATATAAAATGAATCTAGATGGAAGTTTCAAATTACAAAACATGTATACATGTGTGTATTTTGGATAGTTGAACTATATTTTGCATGTGATCAGATGTTGTGATATAATGTTTTGTTTTTAAAACTTAATTTTTCATTATATTTGTTAAATATAAAATGAATCTAGATGGAAATTTCAAATCACAATTTACACATACTTCTTGTAATATCCCCAAAATGGGACTGCTAGCAAGGCATGTCAGAAAAACGCATTTTTCAGAAATGTATGCTACAGGATTGGAAACCAACCCTTGGCTCCCTTAGATATGACAATATAAGACCCAAATCCAATAGGAGAGTTGAAACAAATCAAACTAGGTGGGTTAAACAGACCTCCCACACCTAGTATGGCTTGAAAATTGCCCAAAGAAGGGATTGCAGCCATACAAAATAACTTTTCCCAGAAAATAATGCAGTTTTAATGAACATCAGTAGAAGAAAAATAGAGTAGCTCAAAAATATCTTATACAACAGTGAATCATATTTACAATGTGGCCCATTCAATGTACAAGAGAAAAATGGAAGACTTTCATGAAGAAAACCCTCTAAAAGAGGTGTTGCAACAATGTATTTCACTGCAAAAGCATTGACAACGTTATTTTTATGAGCATACAGTAGTTGTAGGTTAAAACTCAGATCTAGAACAAATATTTGTACAAAATATTAGATCTATATTAGATTTCTACACTATATTATCTCTATTTTACATACCCCTTGGGGTTTTTAGTAAAACATGAAGCATATGGAGTAGATCTGAGATATCATGCAATAGATCTGTAGATTTCTTCAAAAAATTTGAATCTTATACAGGAGTATTCAGATCAGATCTGAATATTACATGGTTAAGAATAGAAATCCATGGATCACCAGAGTGAGAAGCAGATTATCATCACTAGAGATCACTCCTCAAAGTTTGCCAAAACTCCCTGCAACTTTCCTCTTGCAGATTACACAGTCCTGGAAGTTAAAATACACTGTAGACTTGATGAACAATTTTTCCTTATGCCAAGGTATGAATCTAAAACTCCAATGATCCAATACAGTCTTGTCAGGGGGGTAGAAGGCTTTCCCACTGAAAAGAGGCACTAGAATGGCTTAGATCTAAATAGATCTAGCCTCCACTTGCTGCAGCTTACAAAGACGACCAAACCCTCAACAGGATCTGCATTGGAGTTGGAAGAAGAGCTTCGCCAAATGCCTGATAGTGGACAAGAAATGCAAGACTCCCTCAAGAGCTACTCAAAGAAGGAGGGGGGATTCCTGATCAGGAACACCCAGTGCTAAACAGCACTATTCTCTGCTAAACAACCAAGAGAATGAGAAATGTATAAACAGACATTTTCTTCCAAAAAAATATGTTCAACAACCCTCTTTTGTTGTTCTCCTCTTTCTTTTATAGGATAAAAGCCTTGTAAAACCCTAAACCATCTCAAAGGTTTAGCTCCTTTCACATGTGTAGCCTCCAACTAGATCTACGATGTGCATCTAGGAGGTACATTGCATCTGGACAGCGTTGTGGATTTGGTCCTGTTGACCCAGTCAATTGTCTCAATCCCTTTCACACATAAGGGAGTTTAATTAAGGCAGCCTAGATTTAGCCTTGTTCACATGGGCATTGATTTATTTTGTTGTTTGAGGAGTTTAATTTATCCTCCTTTAAAATTTTATTCTTTCCATAAGAAAATGAAAACAAAATTGCATATTCCTATTAGCTTGGGCTAATTAGGAATATTATAGTCCTCCCCTCCCAAAATGTTGCTTGTCCTCAAGCAACTGATAGAGTGAGTGTTGCAACTCCTTTCCTCCTCCATTTGTGACACCATCAAGTGATAATCCTCCTCCATGAGCTGAATTTTCACCAAACCATCCTTCCATGAATTTTTTCTTCAATGTTTTTATGAGATGTACAAAATCCATCCCATAAGGAGTCAAGAACTCACATGAAACAAACATGTCTGAACCAATACTCGCCTTGAAACATGTATCATAAGGTACATGGAGAGTCTCCATCCCATGAGGTACATACATGCTCCCCATCCTCCCTCCATACAATCCCAAAAATAGTACAAGTACATCATCAATGTATGGAAGCAAAACTATGTGCCTACAAACATAAAATTGAGCATGAGGAGGTGGGTCATAATCCCACATATGATACCAACACAGTGCATCTCTTTCCTGCCTCAAATCAATACATGGTAAGTGGTTATCCCACCACTTACTTGTTGCCCAAGTCATCTCACTATTGCTGAAGGTGAGAGATATGTTTGGTGCCTTAGGGAAGAACCCATCATGATAAACAATCTCCCTTTTCTCATTAAGGGAGTGGCCAAATTCAGATATTTTAATGGCCCAATAGCTCTCATGATATTTACATGATACATTACTCCTTTTAGGAGTAATGGCCTGCATAAAAATGGTAAAAGAACATGTACAATCAGAAAATAAAACTTGTTTTACATGAACATATCCTTTACCAACAATGTTTCTCATACACATGCAGTTGTGCATGGATCTTTCCCCCCTTTCCAAAGAAGGAAGAGATGGCTGAAATGACTCTTGCATAGAGTCCCATGGCTACCCCAACTCCACATAGTTCATGCATTCTTGAAAATTCTGATATAGTTCCTCTTTCAATCCTTCCCAATCAAATCTCATCATGATGATGTTGTAGATCCTCATGGAATACAGATGGATGAAGCAGAACTCTGTGTATGCTCTTTGTAGTATCTTATGCTTGAGCTTAAAAGCTCTAGGAAAAAATATTCTACCATGATGATAGATGACTTCTCCTTGGACTAAGTAGCCCTCTTAATGAAGTTGTTCATCAAGTATCATACATGTGTGAAGATCTTTGGAATAATCCACTAGCAGTTGGTATTTCCAATACAGATCCACACTGCTCAGCAATGACAGCGCTAATGATGCATCAACCAAAGTATCTGTCATGTTGATGATCCTTCCCTTGACATATCTTATGCCAAAGGTGTGTGTTGGAAGTCTGTTCCTTCCCTTCTTCTCCTCCCACAACGTAGGAATAGAAAGGAGAGTGGGTGATGATGATAAGGGAAGAAGATTTCCCTCCTCCTTGAGCTTACCCAAGTCTCCCATCATTTTAGCTTTGTCTTCAAGTGCTCCAATCCCTCCTAGATCTGAGTTTGGAGCAACAAGTTGTGAGGTTTTCCCCACAGAATCTGAATTAGGTGGCCTCCCAAGTGGTTTTCCACTAGATAATGAGGTTAAGGGACCATCCTCATATGCAGAATAGATGGTATCTTCATGTCCCTGCTTCCACTCCACAATTTCAACTCTGTTTCATGTGTGGAAGTCTCATGAAATTTGGATACCCCTCTTATTGGTGTAAGAGTTCCTTTGATTGGAGCATTTTCTCCCTTCTCTTCGAATAGTGGATCAAATTTTTGATCCCTCCTTTGTTCTGTATCATTGTCTCTTAGCATAGACACATGCTACTCATTTCCCCCATATGGAAGATCCTTAGGAACTCCTTGCAAAGATGCAAGAGCCCCTCTAGTGGAATCCATTGATTCATCTCCATCTCCTGATGAAAATAGATCTCCTCCTACTATCACAACGTTGTAGGATCTTATCTTCTCTTTCTCTCCCTTCTCCTAATCAATGGAGAATGCTTCATCATTAAGAGATCTTTTTTATTGATCTCTTTTTGAAGAAGGAACCCTCATGTATTCTCTTTGGGCAGAGAGTTCTTACTGAATTGGGGCTTCCTTCATGTGAAAACATTTTCAAAATATTTCATTGTCTTTCATTCCTCATTCCCCTGATTTTATTATTTAGCTCATGCATAGTTTGAGAAAGAGTTTTAGAGAACTCTTCTCTCTGATATCTTCTAGTAAAAGGGATCTTACCCTTTCCTTCTGTGTCTTCAGTGTAACCACACTTCTTCATCAGTCTTTTCGTTCCATGAAAAGACATATTGGCTCTTCAATAAGCACATGTTGTGCCAAGATAGTTGCTCTGATACCACTATAATATCCCCAAAATAATACTGCTAGCAAGGCATGCATGAAAATTGAATTTTTCAGGAATATATACTATAGGATTGGAAACTAACAATTGGATCCCTTATATATGACAATCTAAGACCAAAATCCAAGAGGAGAATAGAAACAAATCAAACTAGGTGGGCTAAACAGACCTCCCACACCTAGTATGGCTTGAAAATTGCCCAAGGAAGGGACTACATCCATACAAAATAACTCTTCCCAGAAAATAATGCAGTTTTAATGAAAAACAGTAGAATACCAATATGGTAGCTCAAAAATAGCTTATACAACAATGAATCGGATTTAAAATGTGGCCCATTCAATGTACAAGAGAAATATGGAAGACTTTTATGAAGAAACCCCTCTAAAAGAGGTGCTGCAACAATGTATTTCACTGCAAAAGCCTTAACAGCGTTATTTTTATGAGCATACAACAGTTTTAGGTTACAAATCAGATATATAATATATATTTGTACAAAATATTGGATCTATATCAGATCTGTACACTAGATTGTCTCTATTTTACATACCCCTTGGGGCTTTCAGCAAAACATGAAGCATATGGAGTAGATCTAAGATCTCATGCAGCATATCTGCAGATTTCTTCATAATTTCTGGAGCTTATATAGGATTATTCAAATCAGATCTGAATATGACATGGATAAGAACAGAAATCCATGGATCATCATAGTGAGAGGCAGATTCTCATCACTAGAGATCACTCCTCAAAGTTTGCCAAAACTCCCTGCAACTTTCCTCTTGTAGATAATGCAATCTTGGAAGAAAAACTGTGTTGTAGACTTGATGAACAGTTTTCCCTGATGCCAAGGTATGGATCTGAAGCTCCAAAGATCAAATACACTCTTTCCAGGGGGATAGAAGGCTTTCCCACTGAAAAGAGGCACTAGAATGGCTTAGATCTGAATAGATCTAGCCTCCACTTGGTGCAGCTTACAAAGACAACCAAACCCTCAACATGATCTTCATTTTAGTTGGAAGAAGAGCTTGGCAAAATTCCTGATATTGGACAAGAAATTAAATACTCCCTCAAGAGCTACTCAGAGAAGGAGGTGGGATTCTCAATCAGGAACACCTAGTGCTAAACAGCACTATTCTCTGCTAAACAGCCAAGAGAATGAGAAATGTCTAAACATACATGTCCTTCCAAAAAAATATGTTCAAAAACCCTCTTTTGTTGTTCTCCTCTTTCTTTTATAGCATAAAAGCCTTGCAAAGCCCTAAACCATCTCAAAGGTTTAGCTCCTTTCACATGTGTAGCCTCCAACTAGATCCGCGTTGTGCATCTAGAGGGTACATTGCATCTGGACAACGTTGTGGATTTGCTCATGTTGACCCAGTCAATTGTCTCAATCCCTTTCACACATAAGGGATTTTAATTAAGGCAGCCCAGATTTAGCCTTGCTCACATGCGCATTGATTTATTTTTCTGTTTGAGGAGTTTAATTTATCCTCCTTTACAATTTTATTCTTGCCATAAGAAAATGAAAACAAAATTTCATATTCCTATTAGCTTGGGCTAATTAGGAATATTAAATTTCTATATATTTTGGATATTTGAACTACATTTGGCATGTTCTCACATGTTGTGATATAATTTTTTGTTCTTAAAACTCAAGTTGTCATTTTATTTGTTAAATATAAAATGAATCTAGATGGAAATTTCAAATTACATTTAACGCATACATTGGTACATGTTATGCATTTGAACATGTATGTGAATGTTATATAATTTTAGGATGTACATATATTATTTAGGTGATATTTAAGTACATTTTGCATGATCATACATGTCATTTAAAACAATCACAGATGGTTTTACATATTGAAGTTCACATGAATATATGTACATAAAAATGACTGAAATACATGTTTAAATATATGTAAAAATGATTGAAGTATAATACATATCGATGTATATATCTAAAAACAATCATAAAATGTATAGGTTAGAAGCCATACCATGGCTCCACACCGGCGTGAAAATCCCATCAGGGACAGCTACAGGGGTGCGTTCTAAAGCCTCTCTCACCGTGGCCATGACTAGCAATTAGAATCCACCGAGGGCTTTACATCTGATATCCATGAGGTGTTGGTTCCTCAATCGTTTGATAACATTCATGGGGATATTTTTTTTTCCTCCGGAGAATCCTAAGGGTAGAAGAGATTGTAGGAAATCCATTATTCCGCAATATGTGTAGCCTTTACCCAGGAAAACCAACTCGCTTCCATTTTATGAGCCTACGATCGAGGAGATAGGTATTTGGGATATGCACTCAGACAGTGCCTGGACCATGATTATGATGTGGAGTGATGCGGCCCCTCCGAATCCTTCTCGAATTCCCACAACTGAGGAGGAAGCCATTGCTATAGAATACAGGTTTTTGATAGAGGAAGAGGACTAGGCGATGGAAGAAGATGAATGAACTCCATGATTGTTCTGTAGCAAGGTTATTTTTTTTTTTTTTCACCTCAGGATATACTTCAGATCTTTTTTTATATATGGACCGTTGAATATTTTGTATTACAAGACTTGATGACACTCTTAAGGGGTTGGTTTCCTCCTTTGAGGTAGTGATCAAGAGTTCAAGAGTTTTTCTCAAAATTGGAAATTCTCGAAATTGTACCAAACCTAAGCGACCGGGTAGATCTCGTCGTTATGATTCTAGCGTCATGAACGGTTCGAAAAACCAATGTCATATGAGAGAGATATCGTGTTTTGATTTATTTCCCAAACAGCGAAAATTTGTGACAAGGTTGACTAGGATGCCCAGTCAGCATGTAGGTACACAGTCAGCAAAAGAATCATAATCCTAATAATATTCCATTTTTTTAAGCCAATGATAAATTTCCAAGTGGCGTGATTTGATTGGATTAGTGGATTGTACAAGTTGTTTTCTGGTCCAATGGAAGGGTGACACGTAGCCAGCTCGGAGGCTGCCACGTGTCCCATGTACGGTTCAGTAAAATTTTAGTTGGGTCTGGGGGGTTTGAACCCGTGACCTCCAGCATGCCCGCATAGCCTTCCACCAACTCCATTATCAAATGTTTCATACCCTATAGGTGCCCTGCATAAATTTATGTTGTATTGCAATGTATGTTTGGGGGGGGGGGGGGAACTGCCGACGATCCCAACTGTTGGCGGCCCTATTTGTGTGATCACATGACATATATAACCATAACATATATTGTAAACAATGGTTATGATAACCATTACATGCGGCGAGGTCGACTCATCACATGCGTGGTTTCCGCAAGGGTGGTTGTGGTCCAACGATTTCATAAACCATAACATCCGACGGTTAACTCGTCTTGTCACATGCGCCCACCCCTTAACCTTAAAATTTAATGTGGCAGTTAGTTTGTTGGAGGGATAGTTAGCGTGCCTCCAAATTCGAAGGTTTTTCCAAATTTAACTACAGTTAGACTGCAGTCCTCCAATTTTAGTGGAGGATTTCTAGGGGATATTGGGAAAAATCTTAAGTAGGTCAATTTTCAACCAATTTGAGTGAAACAAGATTATACCTAGACTAATTTTGTCATTCTAGAGTCATTGGTGCAGAGAAAATAGCCATTGGAGGCTTGTAAACACATATATTTTCAATTTTTGAGCATAATGAAAATATGGGCATGCCATTGGGAGCTAGACCAATAGATGTAGCCTAGAAGGGGTGAACTGCTTCATCGTGCCTGTTGTGTAAATATTATGTGTGGTTTTTATTTCTCTATTATACACTATTTTTCAGTGTTATTTAGGATTATTTACATGCTTAAAATTCACAATTTCATTTATGTTTCATGGTTAAATTTCTCAATCCTTAAGCAAACAAATGGAGACAAATATGCACATGTTTTATAACTGAAAAGAAACTTAGCACAAAAAATTAATACAATCCTTTCAGATCATGTTGGTATCAAAGCTATAGTTTATTCTTTGGTGTTGTTGTGTGTAAATATTTGTTTAACTGTATGCAATTTTTTGCATGCTTACTAGGCTCAAGCTTAAGAGAGGAGAAGGCAAATTGGTGGAAGCAAGAGGATCTCAAAGTGAGCCAGAGTAAAGGAGGGCAAGATTGACACATTCTCCACCACCTAGTTCACCTCCAAAATAAGCAGAAGCAGCATTAAGCATGCCTCAAGGGGAAGAATAAATCCATGAAGAGGTGGATCCCAAAGAAGAAGAAAGAGTGTTCAGGAAAGCATTCCTTGACATGATTGAGATGGTGAAAATCCTTTATTAAGAAATGAATAAGATACTAGAAGGAGAAGGATCCAAACTTCACAAGGAAGGACAGGGATGATCGGGAGGTCAAAATGATGAAGATAAATCAAAGAAGGGCAATGGAGGAAATGGAGGCAGTGGAAACTCACCATCCTCACCCTCGTCATCATCATCCTCTACTTCATCTTTAGTACATCAGCCACACAAGTCAAGGAACACTAGTAAAATTCCTTTTCTAAAACTTAATGTTAAGTTTGTATTTCCAATGTTTAATGGTGAAGTCAGTGAAGAAAATCTTGATAACTGGATTAGGAAATTGGAGGTATATTTGAGAATTCAAAACCTTCATCATGATGATACCAAAATCCAACTAGCTTCATTGAGAATGGAAGGTGTAGCACTTGTTTGGTGGGAAGCCAAGACAAATGAGGAGATAAAGAAGAATGGTAAGATTATCCTATCATGGACTGATTTCATTACTGCAATAAAACATCAATTTTATCTGTTATCTCATATTCAGAAAGCCATAAGGAATTGGAAAAATTTTAGACAATTGAAAGGATAGAATGTGCAAGAATACACCCAATAATTTAGGAGAATATCTCTCTTATTAGGGGTAGATTTGTAGACCCAATATAATTTTCTCAAGTACATAGGAGGCTTACATAGCTACCTAAAACACACTATCCTCATTTTTAACCCTACAAGTCTAGATGAAGTTTGTGTTCAGACCACACATTTAGAAGCTAGAGGGAAAAGCATTACTGATGAGGGTAGGAAGAAACCTTTTAAGTGGAAAAACAAAGAGAAGACCTCAAAATATAAGGGAAAAAAGAATGCATATGTCAAGAAAGAGGGAGAAAAAGTGTTCTGTAAACATTTTTCAAGAGAAGGCCATGATGAGAATCATTGTTGGAAATTACATCCTTAAAAGAGGCCCAAACATTATAACAACAAAGGGAAACAAAAAAATGCAGCTACAACTCGACATTATTTAGTAGAGGATTCAGGTGATAAATCTAAAATTATCGCCATGGGATTGAAGAACATGAAGGGGAAAGAAATTGAAACTAAACTGTAGAAATTAGCTGAATAAATCACTTATTCAATGAAGATTAACCCGATCATACATCAATTTCGAATTGCATGCATAACACATAACCTTCTTCTACAATTAATTGTCACATGCGGAAATAATAGAAGCAATCTCACATCAAATCAATCACACATTAACTCAGTATGTATGGGGAAAGCCTATAGCTGAAAACCCCGCATCTATTGTGTATATTATAATGAAGAAATCATGTAACCAAACAAGTACAATACTCCTCACAAGTACTCAGTACTTTCTCATAAAGTCACACACAATCTAGCTTAGTTTTGAACAAGTCTCGGGTTCAAAACTCCCTGCCAATTGCCTTGCCTCTATTGCGCAATCATGGCCTGTATATGAAGAGATCCAAGGTTGATCCTTCGCTTGTTTGTGAGATTTTCATGGACAATTCCTCCAAGTGTAATGCAAAACTCATGCAAAACAAATCTACCAACTGATAGCTTTACTCACCCTTTCATCTACCTCTTCCTCTGGTCTCCACTGAACTGATCATGCACTGTAGTGAACTGAAGTGTTCTTGAGTTGACTAATGAGTTAATATTTAGTAAATTAAATATTATTTAATTTACTCCACTCATATCTAGTTGATTAGTTAGTTAACTAATCCCAACTAGTTCAACTAAAACAAGCAGAACACAACTCCACTACTTGTCCCGTTAACTCCTCCAAAACTCCTGCCACTGAAGTCTAACTGAAGCCAACCATGCAAGATGCCATCAAACCCTAGGAACCACGTGATTCCTTGTGTCGGTTGCATGAGCCACCTCCATGACTCAAACTGAAGTGCGCCAAGAGAGTAAACTGTTGTTTATAGTCAAAATATTATTAAGGGTAAATAATATTTGACTTCCATATTTTTAGGAGATCAGTCTAAAAATAGCCTGGGTCCTAAAAATTAGGGTCTCATCTGTTTTTACCGACATGTCGCATACTTCAAGAATCTCCAAGTAGAATTCCCAAATTATGCTCCGTATGTCTAAAAATAGACATAGTCTAAAAATAGACTTTGCGCCAGAATTTGCCTGCGGGCCCACTTAGTGAAGGCGACTTCATTTTACTAAGCTCCATCATCTTGCTGCATTTTCAACACTCCCTCTCAGCAAGATATGGATTATCTGCAACCCCTATCCTGCCTCTGTGGAATTCGAACTTGCTCCTGGTGAGCGCCTTCGTCAGGATGTCGGCATCCTGATCCTCAGTGGGAACATATGAAAGCATCATGATCCTCCGCTGAACACAATCTCTGATGTGATGGTACCTGATGTCGATATGTTTGGACCTATCATGAAAAACTGGATTAGCCGAGAGCTTGATGCAGCTCTGGTTATCACAGTAGATCACTGTAGGCTCCAAATGCAACCTGAACAAACTTGCGAGGATCTTCCTCATCCAAATAGCCTCACATGCAGCCAAGCTTGCTGCCATGTACTCGGCCTCTGCTGAACTGAGTGCCACGGATCTCTGCTTCCTGCTGTACCAGGAAACTGCTGTCGACCCAATGCTGAAAACTCCTCCGGAAGTGCTCTTCCGGTCTGTTGGGCTCCCTGCCCAATCTGCATCAGTGAAACCAGAAAGCTTCACTCCATCCTCCTGTCTGTACCATAGACCATATCCCGATGTGCCTCTGATATAGCGCAATACATGCTTGCCCGCCTTCCAAAAGAGCTTGGTAGGCTTAACCATAGCTTGCGAAAGCTGGTTAACTGCATAGCATATGTCGGGTCGAGTATTGACCAGATACATCAACGACCCCACCAACTGTCGAAAGACAGTTGCATCCACTACCTCCTCCGAAGTAGCATCTCCCTTCCTCCATCCACCAGGAAGAGGGGTATCAACAGGCTTGCAGCCGCCGTTTCTCAAGATGCCCCTAGGGCATGCCGCACGAGAAACAACAGGTCCTCCTTTGCGCCAAATTTCCAATCCCGAGAAATAATGAAGGAGGCCCAAGTCCTTCATCTCAAACTCCTTTGCAAGATCAGCCTTGCATGAAAGATTGGGCCTTTCAAATGTGATCAAAATCAGATCGTCCACATACGATGCGGTGATCAGCGGCCTTCCTCCACACAATGCAGTGGGGTTTGGATCCGCGTATTCGCGTGAGGGTCAAACGGTAAATGGCGCTGTCAGGGTGTGCCGAAGCACGAGGGTGCTTGCTTCAACCGTGCGGTGCTCTCTTGAGGGGTGGCACACATGTGACTCACTTCTTTGAAGATCTCAAAACCCAGGCTGCTCTATGTACACCTCCTCTCGATATCCCGTGGGGGCAGAATTCACATCCATCCATTGGAATGTGCCACCCCATCTGTGACTGAGAGAGCGAGGATCGTCGTGTGGAAGAGGCTGTACCGGCAGTGCAAAGATATCCTCCTGGTCAATCCCCTCGATCTGTGAGAAGCCACGAGCGAAAAATCTCGCCTTGTACTTCTCCACCATCACGTCGATGCTTTGCTTCACTGTGATCCATGTGAACCTACATTTGATTTGGCAGGTCCGGGACAATCTCCCATGCACTGTTTCTGATGATCGAATCATATTCTTTGATCATGGCATCTACCCATGCAGGTTCCTCCACAGCTTCCTCAAAAGAGGATGGCTCCGTCATGACACATTGACTCACAAGAGCCATGTATCCAGTGTACCGATCTGGTGACTGCCTCTGTCTGCACTGTGCTGTTGGTGGTCCTACAACCTTCTCTGCATCTCGAGCCAGTCGCTCAGCTTCTGTAGTGCGCTTGCGCCCTCTGATGGTTGGCGCTGCATGGGTGGTTTCTTCCACCTCTTGAACTTCCTCTTGTGGCTGATCCACATCCGGAAGCTCCTCCTTAGGAACTAACAGCTCCTCATCTGTATGCAAGTGTAGCTCCCTCTCAAGCGAACACTGCATGGATTTCTCCTCCTGAAATTTTATATCCCGTCGCACAACAGTCTTGCGACTGTCTGGCACATACACCCGATAGTTATGAGGTGTATCGGTGTACCCCACAAATATTCCAACCTCAGCAGTTGGATCCAGCTTCCTTCTCGCATCCTTCGTCACATGCATGTAGACAGGAGAACCAAAAATCCGCAAATGGGAAATATCAGGCCTCTTGCCAGAATAAGCCTCCTCCGGTGTACTCATGCAAAGAACCTTGTGAGGACAACGGTTCTGCACATACACTGCTGTATTGCATGCCTCAGCCCACAAGTGAAGGGGTAGGCCCTGATCATGCAACATCGCCCGTGCAGCACCCACGATCGTTCTGTTCTTCCGCTCAGCCACCCCGTTCTGCTGTGGGTTATGAGGTGCGATGAGCTCTCTCCGAATCCCTTCTGCGCTGCAGAACTCCTTGAATTCAGCCGAGATGAATTCACCACCGTTATCACTCCTTAGAGCAATCACCTTCTTCCCCGACTCCTTCTCGACCAGTGCTTTAAACTCACAGAACTTCACGAATGTAATGCTCTTCTTCTGCATGAAGAAGATCCAGCACTTTCGAGAGAAATCATCAACAAAGATCACATAATACTTGTGCTTTGCTGTCGAAGCAACTGAGAAAGGACCACACACGTCTGTGTGAACTCTCTCAAGGATCGTCGTGGCGCGACTGTCCTTCTCGTGAAAGGTGGCTTTCACATACTTCCCTAAAGTACACCCCTTGCACTGATCTGACTGCGCAAGAGTGCCCTTAGGAAGTCCAGTAGAAATCTGCTGCAGAATCTTCAAAGCTCCATGGTGAAGATGGCCCAATCTCCTGTGCCATAGTTCGCTCTCATCATCCCGGCTCACCACATCTCCAGCCTTGCATGCCATAGCTGCGCAGTCATCTACCTGCAACTGATAAAGGTTCTGAGTTCGAACCCCTATCTTACGGGTCTCTCCAGTAGTCTTACTGCGCAGGAAGGCTTTTCCTTCGCTGAAGACCACATCATACCCCTTATCCTCCAACATCGCTACTGAAATCAGGTTCTTCTTCAATCCAGGTACATGCATGACATCCTTTAAGACAAAGGGTTTACCAGACTCCCTCTGAAAGGATACGGTGCCGATACCAGTCGCACTGTATCTACCGTCATCGCCCATCTCGATGTGCATACCCAAATCCTTGTCCTCCAGATCTGAGAACAACTCCCGATCTCCCGTCATATAAAATGACGCACCGCTGTCCAAGAACCACACCGATCCCATCACACTTGAAACCAAGCATGCAATCAGTGAAAATTCAAGCTCGAACTGTGAAGCCAAAGCTTCTCCATCTGCAGATCTTCCCGCTTGCTTGTGCTTCTTCTTCTTTGGACAATTGGTAGCATAGTAAGAAAGTGATCATGGCAGTGAAAACACTTCACTTTTGCCATATCCTGCTTCTTGCCCTTTGCACCAGAATGAGAGGTTTTCTTACCCTTCCCCTTCTTTATTTTGGCAACCAAAGCGCAGTTTTCTTCATCAGCTCCCTTTGATGAAGATCCATCTCGAGTAGTCCTCCTTATCTCCTCCTGCATGAGATCCGCCCAAAGGCGCTCCCATCCCGGCAGCTTCTCCCGACCATTGACACTATCTTGATATGAGTGCCAAGCCTTGGGAAGACCAAGGAGAGCCAGGTCGACCATGTCCTCGTCTTCGACAGTCACCCCCACACTTCCCAGCTCATCTCTGCACTGAGTGAACTTCGTGAGGTATTTGGCGATACTGTCGCCTTTCTCCATCTTGATGTTCCTGAGCTTATCTTTGAGCGCCGGCTTCCTTTGGTCGCTCTTACTCTGGAATAGATCCGTCAAAGCTTTCCACATTAAATATGGAGTAGCCTTTCCATGCAGGCTGGATACAATATGATCCTTGACGCCCTCCAATAGGATCCTTCGACACTTCGCCATCTTCTTTTGCCATTCTTTGACTTCAGCAGGATCAGTGGGCTTTTGGACATCCGTATCTATGAACTCCTTCAGACCATTATCTTCTAACACTACTTCCATGCGATCCTTCCATGCAACATAATTCGAACTGCCTTCAAGAGCATATTCGGTATGGCCAGATTGAAAGACATCTTAAGCACCGACACCGAAAACCAACCTTCGCAAGGCCAATTCCAAACTCCAAGCTCTGTGGCTGAATCTCAACGACTCATTCTTCCAAATCGGATATTGTTGCAAGGGCTTTTAAGACCTTTCACTTTCCAGAAAGATGAATGCGGAAGCTTCTGGCCGTGTCTGGAGACTGCATGCGGGAAATAAGTTTGCAATCATCGTAATAGATCCTGAAAAATAATTTACTGTCGCTACGATACCATGTGAAAATTAATTTGAATAAATCACTTGTTCAATGAAGATTAACCCGATCATACATCAATTTCGAATTGCATGCACCTTTACATAACCTTCTTACCTGATGGTGTCACATGCGGAAATATAGAAGCAATCTCACATCAAATCAATCACACATTAAATCAGTATGTATGGGGAAAGCCTATAGCTGAAAACCCCGCAGCTATTGTGTATATTGTAATGGAGAAATCATGTAACCAACCAAGTACAATACTCCTCACAAGTACTCAGTACTTTCTCATAAAGTCACACACAATCTAACTCAGTTTTGAACAAGTCTCGGGTTCAAAACTCACTGCTGACTGCCTTGCCTCTATTGCGCAATCATGGCCTTTATATGAAGAGATCCAAGGTTCGAATCCCCTTGGCTTGACTGCGCAATTGTCATGGACAATTCCTCCAAGTGTAATGCAAATCCCATGCAAAACTAATCCTCCAACTGATAGCTTTACTCACCCTTTCATCTACCTCTTCCACTGGTCTCCACTGAACTGATCATGCACTGTAGTGAACTGAAGTGTTCTTGAGTTGACTAATGAGTTAATATTTAGTAAATTAAATATTATTTAATTTACTCCACTCATATCTAATTGATTAGCTAGTTAACTAATCTCAACTAGTTCAACTGAAATAAATAGAACACAACTCCACTATGTGTCCCGTTAACTCCTCCAAAACTTCTGCCACTGAAGTCTAACTGAAGCCAACCATGCAAGATGCCATCAAACCCTAGGAACCACGTGATTCCTTGTGTGAGTTGCATGAGCCACCTCCATGACTCAAACTGAAGTGCGCCAAGAGAGTAAACTGCTGTTTATAGTCAAAATATTATTAAGGGTAAATAATATTTGACTTCCATATTTTTAGGAGATCAGTCTAAAAATAGCCTGGGTCCTAAAAATTAGGGTCTCATCTATGTTTACCGACATGTCGCATCCATCAAGAATCTCCAAGTAGAATTCCCAAATTATGCTCCGTATGTCTAAAAATAGACATAGTCTAAAAATAGACTTTGCGCCAGAATTTGCCTGCGGGCCCACTTAGTGAAGGTGACTTCATTTCACTAAGCTCCATCATCTTGCTGCATTCTCAACATAAACCTAGTACTAGTACATCAAACTGTCACATACAAGCTCCAAATGAAGAAGAGAGAATTGAAATGTTTCATGTGAGGGTCATATCCAAACATACCAAGATTGACACATTGTTTGACAGTGGGTCACAAGAAAACTTAATATCTAAATACTTGGTCAAGAAACTTAATCTTGAGACCATTCCACAGACAAAACCATATCCACTTGGGTGGATTTGTGAGGATGAAAATTTACAGGTTTCAAAGAAGTGCATATTGCGGTTTGCAATAACTGCACATTTTGTTGACATAGTAGATGTGATTCTGCTTGATATTATAGGTATTGTGTTGGGAAGTACTTACTTGTATGACAGGAAAGTGATATTCAATCACCATGATAACAAATACTATTTATTCAAAGATGGAAAGGATTACATTGTTAGAGCACATCGCAAGAAGACAAACATTGCTATGGTAAATGTTGGATAGATAAAAAGGCTCGTGAATTTTGTTCTTCTAATGATTAAGCCTAAACTTGATGTTAATCATGAATCATTTGAGGATTTTGATCCTAAGTTGAAATCATATTTATATGATGTAGTTGATGCACATCATGAGATGTTTCAGGAGCCAACAAGATTGCCTCCAAAAAGGGAGATTCAACATGAGATTCAGTTGCAGCAAGATTTTCCTCTTCCAAACATTGGCATGTATCACATGTTGATAATGGAGAATTATAAAATGAAGAGGCAACTCAAGGACATGTTGGATAACAGACTCATATGGCCAAGAAATTTTCCATGCAGTTCACCCATAGTCTTGATTCTGAAGAAATATGGGACTTGGCGCATGTGTGTAGACTTCAGAGCTTTGAACAAGATAACGGTAAAGAATCGATACCCACTCCCAAGGATAGATGATTTTCTTGATCAGCTAAAAGAAGAAAATTTTATCACTAATTTATATTTACGAAGTGGATATCATCAAGTAAGAATTGAAGAAAGTGATATATCGAAGACTTCATTCAAAACCAAACAAGGACTCTTTGAGTGGTTGGTTATGCCATTTGGTTTATGTAATGCATCGACAACTTTCATGTGTGTTATGGATAATGTTTTGCATCCATTTCTTGATGAATTTGTGATTGTGTATTTAGATGACATAATGATTTTCAGCAAAACAAGAGAAGAAAATGTCTTGCATGTGAATAGGGTGCTTGATGTTTTGAAGAAAGACAAATTATTTCTTAAAATGTCAAAGTGTGAGTTCGGAAAGACTTCTTTGATTTATTTGGGACACATTGTAGGAGTAGGAGAGTTTAGAATTTATCATTCTAAAGTGGAAGCCATTTTCAATTGTCCCACTCCCAAAATATTAACCTAGGTAAGAAGTTTCTTACTCACAGCTCAGTATTGGAGAAACTTTATTGCTAAATTTTCTGCCATAGCAGCTCCTATGAATGCAATGACAAGTGTGAAGAAAGGCTTCCAATGGGGAGGAAAAAAACAACAAGATTTTGAAGCTTTAAAAGACAAGATTGATTCAGCTCTACTCCTTGCATTACCGAATTTGAGACATCCATTCCAGATACAAACCGATGCTAGTGATTATGCCATGGGCGCAGTACTTTTGTAGCATGGTAAGCCTGTCGCTTTTCATTCTGAAACATTCAATGGTGTTGTAACTAATTATCCTACATATGACAAAGAGTTGTATGCATTGGTACAAAGCATCAAGAAGTGGAAACACTACTTGATGGGTAAAGAGATGATTATAAATATTGATCACCAACCATTACAGTACTTGCAGCCACAAACAAAATTGCAGCAATCACAAAATTTCAGGTGGATGGGTTTCCTTCAACAGTTTCACTTGGTTATACGGTACAAGAAAGGTATTTTCAATAAAGTTTCTAATATTCTTTCAATACCAGTCATAAGTTCTTCTACTTTACTTTAAAATGATTCTATTGTACATGACAGTTACATAGAATAATATGCACATGATGTTGATTTTCAATATGTGTATGCTAGTTTAAGTGAAGGGAATCAAGTTGAGGAAAATGATTATCATTTGTGCAAGCTGTGTATACCACAAGGAGAGAGGCTAAGTGTTATGAGAGAGTTTCATCCATCTCTTATTGCTGGACACTTTTGGATAAGCAAAATAGTGGCGCATCTACAGAGGTATTTTTATTGGCCTCACATGATAGATAGTGTGTCATGTTTTATAAGAGGTTGTTCTATGTGTGCACCAAGCAAGCCTAGCAATAGGAAGCTTGGGTTGTACACACCACTACCGGTACCATCAAGGCCATGGGAGAGTGTCTCCATGGACTTTTTTGGAGGTCTACCTATGTCAAAAAAATAGCATGATTATCTTTATGTAGTTGTGGATAGATTCTGTAAAATGTGTATACTTATGCCATGTAAGAAAACCATAACTGCTGGACAAACTGCTGAACTTTATTTTCAACATGTATGGGTTCATTATGGATTGCCAACTTCTATTTTTAGTGACAAGGATTCCAGGTTCATTGGGAATTTTTAGTCCAACCTTTGAAAGATGATGGACACAAAGTTGAAAAAGAGTAATGCTTTTCATCCGCAAACTGATGGCCAAACCGAGGTGGTGAACAAAACCATTGTGCATCTATTGAAAGGATATAGCAGCAAACATCCCAAGTTTTGGGATGAACAACTGCATTACATTCAACATTCTTACAACTGGGCAAAGCACTCTTCTACAAATACTTCACCTTTTGAAGCATGCTTTGGGTATTCCCTAAAATTGCCATTAGACTTCATCTTTGAGAAGGATGTTGCAATTGATGGTTATAGTGAGATTGAAAAGGCTAGAAAGTTCATTGAGAAAATTTAGATTATTCATCAACAAGTTCAAGAACAGCTTGAGAAGATTCAAAGAAAATACAAGGAGAGGCATGACAAACATAGAGTTGATCACAAGTTTCAAGAAGGAGATGAGGTATGGTTGCACATAAGCAAAGAAAGGATGCAAGGAGAAGGTAAAAATCTCAAGCCCATTCGCTATGGTCCAATCAATATCATCAAGCAAGTTGGTAACAATGAATTTCAACATGACTTGCCTTCATATATGAAAATGTATTCAGTTTTTATTGTTGAAAACTTACGCTTGTATGAGCCACCTTTGATCGATGATAGAGGAAGTGATGTTCAGTTTCTTTCTATTGAATATTTCTCACCATAATTTCTAGATAAGCTCAAGGAGGATAACATTCTTGACAGGAGGATAACAACATCTAAAAGGGGAAGTGTCAACTACCTTCGAGTTGGGCTCAAGGCAAAGTGGATGGAAGTTGGAAATGTGAGGGAGTTGTACCCTCATTTACTGAATAGGTAATCAAAGCCTTTTGGGGTCCAAAAGCTTCCCAATGGGAGGTGTGATCAGGAGTTCATGAATTTTTATCAAAATTAAAAATGCTCACAACTGTACCAAACCTTAGTGACCGGGTAAATCACATCTTTCTGATCCTGATGCCATGAACGGTTCAAAAAAATGATGTCGTATGAGGGAGATATCGCATTCTGATTGATTTCCCAAATAGCTAAACTTTGTGACAGGGTTGACTGGGATACCCAGTCAACATGCAGGTACATATCCATCAAAATAATAATGTTACTAATAATATTTCATTTTTTCAAACTAATGATAAGTTTCCAAGTGGCGTGATTTGATTGGAATGGTGGATTGTACGAGTTGTTTTCTAGTCCAATGGAAGGGTGACACGTGGATAGCCCATAGGCTACCCCGTGTCCACTGTACGGTTCAAATTTTGGTTGGGTTAAGGGGATTCGACCTCGTGACCTCCAGAGCGCCCGCATATCCTTCCACCAACTCTGCTATCAAATGTTTCATACCCTATAGGCGCTCCGCGTAAATTTATGTTGTATTGCAATGTATGTTGGGGAGGTAGGACCGCCGACGGCCCCGTTTGTGTGATCACATGACATATATAACCATAAAATATATTTTAAACAATGGTTACAATAACCATTACATGCGGCGGGGTCAACTCATCACATGCACGGTTTCCACGATGGTGGTTGCGGTCTAATGGTTTCATAAATCGTAACATCCAGCGGTTAACTCATCTTGTCACATGTGTCTGCCCCCTAACCTGAAATTTAATGTGGCAGTTAGTTCGTTGGCAGGATAGTTAGTGCGCCTCCACATTCGAAGGTTTTTCTGAATTTAACTGTAGTTAAACTGCTGTCCTCCAATTTTAGTGGACGATTTCTAGGGGATATTGGGCAAAAGCTTAGCTAGGTCAATTTTCGACTAATTTGGGTGAAACAAGAATCTTCCTAGACTAATTTGAGCATTCTAGAGCCATTGGTGTGGAGAGAACAACCATTGGAGGCTTGTAAACACATGTATTTTCAATTTTGATCATAATGAAAAGATGGACATGCCATTGGGATCTAGACTAGCAGATGTAGCCCAGGAGGGGTGAATTTCTTCATCATGACTGTTGTGTAAATCTTATGTGTGGTTTTTATTTATCTGTTATAAACTATTGTTCAGTGTTATTTAGGCTTATTTACATGCTTAAAATTCATAATTTCATCTATGTTTCATGGTTAAATTTCTCAATCCTTATGCAAACAAATGAAGACAAATATGTACATGTTTTATAACTGAAAGGACACTTAACACAACAAACTAATACAGTCCTTTCAAATCAAGTAGCCCCAAACTTGGTTTATTTTGAACAGTACCAAGACAAGGATAGGCTAAGTAGTGCTTTCCATGTCTGCCCATTGCCTCGGTATATTTTTTCATGCTTTTAATATAGTTTAGCCCAAGTTACAAAAAAAAAAGTTCACATGAATATATGTACATAAAAATGATTGAAGTACATGTTTGAATATATTTTAAAAAGGTGGAAGTACAATACATATCGATGTATATATCTAAAAACAATCATAAAATTATAGGTGTTCTTAGATGTGTCAAAAAATCATAAAATTTTAAAATTGCATTAAAACATATATCCAATACACACCATTTTTCATTAATGTACATAGAAAAGCTACTTTTAGTTGATAGTAAACTGGTAATTACAAAACACGTACCACATATTTTGCATTCAAGAATGAATATTATAATTTACTTAATAGACACATCTAAAACAAAATAGTGCAACTTAAAATTTGCATTATATCAACTATGCTAGATACATAGATATGTGCATTTTACAATAATGAAATTATGACAAATTGTACCATAGAATGTATGAAATTGTTTCAGACCAGATAATCTACATGTATATATGTACACGTGTATAAATTACTCTTGTCCATGTACCAAAACAATGTACATGTGTAAACACTTGTACATATAACATAAAAGGCAGTTTAATTTTAAGTTTAGTTCTAGAAGTTCTAAAAGATGAATCCAAAGAGAAGAAACTTTTGGGCAGTTCAATCAAAAAATTCCAATGGAATGCCATCTTCAATGATCCATTCATGATCGGCTTTTGACATTTCCCATTTCTTAATTTTCAATTTTTTCTTTGATAGAACTTCTTCAACTCTATGCGTGTTGCACACACCTAGTGACTATATTGACAACTTATGACATCAAGTTCATAGTCTTGAAGGTAAACAAAATCCAGACTTTGATGAGTTTGTTGGAAAAAATAACCTTTCAGTATAATAGACCCTCTGTCATATGTAAGCTCGTTATCATCATATTTTTCCAATAATTTCATCTTTCGTTCAGTGCAACGCATCAAATAATACTTCACATTTTCATTGTTGATATTAGGTGCAACTACAGCAAAAGCATCTCCTGCACAATAAAAAAAACTTATGTATTTAAATTAAGATCATAATTAACATGAAAAAATAACTTTAAAATTAACATGTGTACTTGATTTATTATCTATTTCTAGATCTCTATAATTTGAAAGAAATTGAAATGTTACCTTCTCTAACAAGATCAGAAACTCGATCACCTTCGGATGATATTGTATTCTCCTTTGATTACATTTCTTCAAAGTTTTCAATGGGTATTTTCCCATTTGTATTTAGTTCTTTATGTTGCCAATCTTTTACATACATTTTTCTTTCAAAAACATCATTGGATTCTATGATGTCTATGCAAACATGACAAAAAGAAGAATATTTTCTTTTATCCAATGCAAACACATTTTTGGATAGATTTGTTTTAATTGAATGAAATTTTCGAGTATCTTTTATTGTTTCAACATCATCTCCAATCAATCTATCTACACCTTGGACCCTAATATGCCAAAAAAAACTAAATGGAAAATTCAAAGAAGAATATAAATGTGTTATTAAAAATACCATCAAAGCTAATAATTGTTATAAATATTGCTTAAAATTAGAAATCCAATAAAAATCAAATCATGTACCTTCGTACTTCCCTTGATCGATTTGTCTCATGTCTTAGTGCAGTAACGCACCATTGAACAACTTGTTCATCTGGGACAAGTCGGTTTGCAGAATGGTCCATTTGATATCTTCAAAGTGCTTGTTTTATACATGCCCCTGCATCATTATGTTCTCCTTTTCCATGACCATTCTCAAATAAATTCCAACAATTTTTAATGCGGGTTTTTATATGAAGACGACACAACCAAAAAAATGATTGTGAAGATTTGAATTGACCTGTGCATCCATCTGACCATATCAAACGTTCATTGAATTTTAGTTCACGACTTTTCAAGGAGTCGTAAATCTTTTCAAAACAATTTTGTACAAAATATGTATCATGTGTACGATCGTCATTGATATAAAAGTCATATTATTTAATAACATGTCAATTTTAACTGGTGCTTTCTATATGATCAACATTTTTTTCAACATTTCTATATAGAATATGGACAAGCATGGAGACTTGGTCAGAATGATATTATTCACTCTGTATTTTTTTTTTGTGGAACAAATGTGTAGTTTTTTTTCAAAATCAAATATTGACAAAATGGTCCCTGGTGGAAAATTTTCACGGGCTTTTTTGAATTTCAAGTCCTGACATTGAGCTCTATGGGAATTCTTGGTGTATTTATAAATTTATGACTCAAACTTTCTCAAAAACTCTATCACAAAAATTTCTTCTTCTTGTAAATCAATTCTTTTAGCACTTGTAGACTACTTGAGCCAATCGTTGTATTAATATATTCATATCTCTTCCATTTCACTTTTATGTTGGACAATGATTGATCATTTCTATCAGTATGATATTTGTTTTGAAATTTAGTCAAATTTCCCTGGCTCATGCATTTTTACCATGGCACATTTCTTGCAGTACACAGAGTAATTCATGGCTTTCTCTTCCACATAGAATTTGAGATATGAAATCATGGATAGTGGAAGGAGGAGGTGAATCTTTCCAAAAAAAATTACCAAAATTAAGGAACGTGTCATAATATCATTGAAATTCCACATGATAATGACAACAGAAAGTGTCGCGTACATTGATAGGTTTAACATACCATGGTTTTTATTGCACAAAAGCACTGATTGGGACATCAATTTCATGATTCTCTTCTTTGAACTTGTTGAACAAATCTATCTGAGTGGTTTCCAAAATATGTTTTGCATGTTCTTCATATTGATTTAAAGTTATTCTTCTTCGTATCACATCCCTTGCTTTTGATGAAACACGTGAATTTTTCATCCAATATTCATATATTATTTTTTTAACATATTCTCTAAGTCTATCTTTGTATGGTTGCCTACAAATTGCTATCCACCAAGTGATTTCATCATTTACATCTATTTGCAATCGAAATTTTTTATGTTTGTGCAAATTTTTTCATGAGGTTCCTAATTCTTGTGCCATATATTTTACCAAGCGATTCTCTTTAATACTTGATGAAACCACTTCCATTTGTATTGCTCTACGTGCATCTAAATCACTTTTCTTTCTAGATATTCCAATTGACTTTAGAGCACTATTTATATTTTGTATCACATTTTCCTTCATTTTTTTATCTTTTGTTGATTTTCGAATACCCAATAAAGTCGTAGCTTCTTTTAATTTCTTTGATGTTAAGAGACTTTTCAACATTTGAACTTGAACTTCCATAGTTTCATATTCTTTGAAGAACGAATCAATAATGTGATTAATAGGATATCATATAACATGGTCCACCTTTTTATCTCCATATGTGTGAGTGTCAACATTTTCTAACATCTCATCATCGATATTTATTTCATCTGTACATATTAGAATTAAATGTACATAATGAGTTTACATATTCAATAAATAATTAAATTAATAAATATGTATAATTTCAATAATACACATTCAACACACACACACACACACACACACACACATATATATATACCTAGTGATTCAATTTCTTCACTTGAATTTCTTTCAACATTTTCAAAATCTTCAATCATTGGTTCAATATCTCTTTTACTTTCTCTTTCAAAATTCTATATCTCATCGTCAATGTTTTGAGGAATATCTCTCTTTGTTTACATTGCAAAATATTTTTCAAATTAGTTCATCAAATAAAAATTAAGTTTCATAATACACTAGTCAAATTTTAAATATCAAATTTATAATATTTACATTTACATACCTGCTTCAACTTCTAGTTGAGGTTGATTTTACCTTTCAATATTTGCATATTTTTCTCTCTTTTTTTAATGATATTTTCTCCCATGTTTTCTAGGTTCCTCATATTCTCTTGTTCAATCATATTTTCTCTTGCAATTCCTTCGATTTCCCATAACGATTGAGTATGAAGCTCAAAAAAATTCCTTCAAAAATTTAGAAAAAAACTCAATTAAAAAAGTATTACAAAAGATTTAATTAAAATAAAAATAAAAAAACTCATTTTGAAAAATTTTACACAAAAGACATACTTCAACCCAAAACACTTACTTTAAAAATTCCACCAAAAAAATGTCTTTTAAAAATGAAATGAAGCTCAGAATATTTCCTTCCAAGTCATGAAAAAAAAATCATTTAAAATGTTAGACAAAACCTCACTTCAAAAAATCATTATAAAAGACTTGCTTTAACCCAAAACACTTACTCTAAAAAAATGTAACTTTAAAAAATACCTCCAAAAAAAATATCCATTGAAAATTAAGCTCAACCTCTTAAAAAGTGTCACTTTAAAAAATACCTCCAAAAAATATCCTTTGAAAATTAAGCCCAAAAAAACCTCTAAAAAAATGTTCCTTAAACAAAATACCTCCAAAAAATATCCTTTGAAATTTAAGCCCAAAAAACCTCTAAAAAAGTATCACTTTAAAAAATACCTCCAAAAAATGTCCTTTGAATATTAAGCCCAAAAAGAGACCTTTGAAAATTAAGCCCAACAAAATTCCTTTGCAAAATTAGCCCAAATGAAGAAATGTGAGAAATTATGCAAAAATAATGATTCCGTTTTTTGCTATTTATAAAGTCGCGAAATGTTTTTTGGAGGGGCTTCATCTAATTTTTAGGCCGACATAATTTAGAGCAAAAGTTCAACTGAACTTTCGTGTCGTTAGAATTAACGGGCCGACGGGGCAAAAAACAATTCGGTCGAACTTTTCTGAAAATTCCGCTGAATTAACGAGTCTGCAACTATGCAGCAACTTAGCTCTGAACACATTTCTTCAACTTTGGAATAATTAAACTCCATCAAAATTTATGAATTAATTGTTGGAACCAAGACAAACATTTGCTGAATTCAATCTACTTTCAGGACATATAACTGTTATGGAGTTCCATAAATATTTACTAATTTTAATTAATTTTGTAATAAAATAGGTGCAGACAATTTCTAAAGGTCATTATGATTTAGTGAAATCAAAATTCTATATCTTCCAAAATACATTGTATAAAAAAATTTGAAAAAATTATGGTGGATTACATTGGTCTGTCTTCTGTAATTGGTATTTTTTATATTTTTAGTTTATAAATAATATGTTGAGAAATTTCGTGTAAGCCGAAACATATTTAAAATATGTATTTTTTTCATATTGGATCAGTTAAAAAAATTCTAGTAATTATGATATGCATTAGTTGGTTTCGTAAATATAATGAAACCAGTGTAGACTATGTCTAGATTGTTGTAACACATTTTTTTTCTCAAAAACACAAAGTTTTCAAAAAATACACCAAAGCATTTGAACATGATTTTTTATGAATCTTTTGATTCTTAAAGGACATACACTCAAAGAAATGTTAAGTTAACATACTAAATGTGAATAAAAAAATTCCCAAAATTAAGTAATAGAAAGCTAATAAAATTTCTGACAAGTTTTTTTGTATCGTAAAATGAAATTCTAAATAGAAAAAATGTTTTGCATGCAGAAAGTTGTAAAACAGGGAAAAAAAATAATATTTTTTCCAAAAAAAAATAAAAAGTGTAATCCAACTTCACATTTTCACTAAAATAATTTTTTATTAAAATTTTCAAAAAAATAAATTATTATTCAATATATATTCTAAAACTATTTAATTAAATAAATAAATTAATTAATTAATTAAAAATATATATATATATATATATATATATATATATATATATATATATATATATATAATTTATGCATATTATATGAATATTGATAATTATATAATTTAAAAAGATAATCAAAATTATGGAAAGAAAATTCGAATACATCTAAACATTTTCTTTTTCAAAATCTGTACCCGCAAGAAATAGGAAAACAATTTATTCATAAATTTCTTTATATTAAATTATATTAAAATAAAAGATAAAAAAACCATTAAAAATAAATAAAATTTGTTAAATAAATTCAAAATTATTATATATTCAACATCTTTATTACAATATATTAATAAAAATAATTGGCATAATAATATAGTAAATTGTATAAAGTTTAAAAAAAAAAAAAAAAAAATTAAAATAATTGGGAAAAAAAAATAATTAATGGAATATCCTCCCAAATTTATATAATCTTGTGTCACATTTAAACCAAAAAATTCCCAACTTTTCAATATCTTTATAATGATAAATCATAATTATCATATTTATCTTAAATTTTCAGCCACAAGTCTCTGTTGCTTTTTTTATACATTTTTTTTCCATTTCCTTTATGTATTGATTTTATCAAT
Source organism: Pinus albicaulis (assembly GCA_034641835.2). Lineage (NCBI taxonomy): Eukaryota > Viridiplantae > Streptophyta > Pinopsida > Pinales > Pinaceae > Pinus > Pinus albicaulis. The sequence continues at coordinate 506,104,191 of CM076580.1, forward strand.
GACAATTAAACTTGCTTCATGCTTATTTAAATCCTCTATACCTATGCTAACTTTTGATTACGCTCATCTAATAAGTTTGTTGTTGTCATACCATATTTGCATTTGAATAGCAAAATATTATATATAATATTATAATATGTCAACTTTTTTTAATGACACTTTTTAATAAATATGTTAGTGCTACTAATATCTACATGTGAATATCAAAGTGTTATAGACAATAGTTTAGCACTTTTAAATGAAAAGTTTCTCCAACCATCTAATTATAGATTCCATGAATAATACACAACGATTCCTTTATATTGCATTCTTTATTTCAAAGATTAATAAGATCATCCCATTACTACTTTCTCTCATCTTTTAATGACTACTTGTTATCATGTCCCAATTATATCATTATTATATATACAAGTTTACATAATAACATAATCTCCCAAAAAATGAAAAAGTAATTAATACCATCTCAAAGATTTATTGCATTTAAAATAAACATCTACTAAATATTGTTATATATCATAGAAAAATCAATCTGATATATCAAACTAATGGAATAATATACCGTTCACATATGCGTATTTTATCTTTTTTCCTTTTTTTTGAAAATTATGTGTTTTTAAAGATATTATAAATTTAATAAGATTTGAATGTATGTATAAAATTTTAATTAATCAATTGAGAGGTTAACGAAAAAAAATTCTCAAGTATTTTTTTCTAACATATATAGGACTTATGTGAAGTGGGGCTTATGTGAAGTGGGGCATTTGTATAAGGAATGCCCAAAGATGGGATTCACCAAGCAGATTCATAAGAAAACCCACTCTGTGGCCACTCAGACAGAACTTATCTCTAGCAATTGCCAAGTCTCGGAGGGTGAGCAGCAGGCGGCACTGGACTCTTCTACTGCGGAGCTGGTAACGACCCAATAGTTTCCTACTTGGCTTGTTACGCAACCCAGATCACACGCGTCATCCACTCCTGCGGCTTCTCACCGCTCTTCGACTATTCCGGGTACCTTTCCTATACCTGACTCTTTGCATTTAATTAACTCATCCTGTTTATCATGCATTACGTCTCCTTGGTTATCTTCTATTTCTGCTAGTTCTGCTCAGCGTTACCCACCTATTTGTTGTTATATTGCATAAGCCCCGCCATCTTTCACCTACATTATATATCATACTTATGTTGTCCCTATCTCTTGTCATCCAACCACCTGCTCGGAGTCATCCACTTCGAAACACAAATACTATTTGAGATCTCTTGCTATACCACACTCCGCGGAATTTTTTGGTATTGACCCTAGGCTGAGTTGCCATCCTAACAAAACCAGGGGCAGACCATCAACTATGGCAAAAGTTATTAAATGGGCCAATCTTGAGGTGGAGGCTGGTACACAATCCTCACTTATGCGGGTTCTTAGAGCAAGGCAACCCTATCCTGGGGTTACATCATGATCTTCCTCTCCTACAACTGTAGGGGACTGGCCAACCCTGATAAAAGATTAGCACTTAAGGAACTTATTGCACAGAAGCCTATTGAAATTATTTTCCTACAAGAAACTTTAGGAGACAAGGATTTGGTTGCAAAGAAACTTAATTCTTTTCTTCCTAATTGGACTTTCATTACATTGGATGCTCATGGTAGATTTGGTGGTTGTGCTTTGGGCATCAACCGTAGAACCACCAGGATGATCAACTGCTGGGGACGGGCAGGGGTACTTGGCATGGATATAAAATTTGGTCACTCTGAGTAGGTGTTTACCCTAATCAACGTCTATGGACCCTGATTAAACAGAGAGGTCTATTGGAATTCTTTACTGGCTTCCTCACTACTTACCCTCCCTAATATAATCATGGGTGGTGATCTGAATTTCTCATTAGGCATTTCTGAATCTTGGGGTACACATGCTATTCCTGATCGTCTAGCTGAGTATTTTTGCACTAAACTCGGGGAGGTGGATCTTTTGGACATTCAGACTACAAAGATTCATCCCACTTGGCGGAATAGGAGGATTGGTGATGTGGCTCTAGCTCGCAGACTGGACAGATTTATGATCAAGGAGCCCCTTCTTAACACATTAGATCGTGCCCGTCAATGGGTGGGGCAGGGGGGAATGTCTGATCATTCCCCTATATTTCTCGAATTTGAGTGCAACCTTAATAGGGCAAGACCACCATTTAAATTTAACTCCAGATGGTTACAAGACCCAGATTATCATGAGATGGTGGTTCAGGCCTGGCAGCACTGTTCACATCAACCTGACAGTGACCCTACCCGGATCATTAATAATAACCTATCTCTCATTAAGCGCTTGACTATCAATTGGGTTAAGAACAAAAAGCGCCTGGAACGAGAAGAGCTCAACCGGATTGAACTAGAAATTGCTCAACTTAATAACTCTAATCTTACTGGATATAGGTCATGTGCCACTAAAGAGTACCTTATAGCTCTTGAAAATAATAAGACAAAGCTCCTGAGACAGAAAGAGGAGGATTCACGACTCAAGAGCAGAGCTATTTGGCTTCAGACAAGAGATGAAAATACAAAAAAATTTCAACAACATGCAAACGATCACAAGACTGCAAATTCAATTTGGGAACTCACTGATCAGCATGATTTCGTGGCTCGTACTCAATCACAACTACATGATTTGGGTACTCAATGTCTCACTAATATTTACAAAGCACCTCTCCATGTTTATCTACCAGATATTTTGCATATTACTCAATATTTCAACAGATATGTGGAACCTGAGCAGGAGGAAGAACTAAATGCTCCGGTCACCAGGGCAGAGCTGGAGGGGGTATTGAAATGGTTTAAAAGAGACAAAAGTCATGGGCCTGACGGTTGGCCCATTGAGTTCTTCATTCACTTCTTTGAGTTGATGGAAAATGACCTACTGATTATGATAGAAGACACCAGAGTGAGGGGTCAAATCTATGATGGATTTAACTCCACATTTATTGCACTCATTCCCAAATTAGATCTTCCATCCAGCTTTCAAGACTATAGGCCAATCTCTCTCTGTAACTGCATCTACAAGATTATCTCCAAGATCATTTCCAATCGAATTAAGCCATTCTTATATGATCACATAGCCAAGGAACAATTTTCTTTTCTTCATCATAGGAAAATCCACGAAGCAATTGGCACTGCCCAAGAAGCCCTCCACTCCATTAAAAACAAACATCTTAAATCCACCATACTCAAGATTGACCTGGAAAAGGCCTTTGATCAGGTGAATTGGAGCTACCTACACCTCATTCTTATAAAAACTGGCTTTCCTCATAATTTTATCAACTGGATTATGGGATGCATTTGTCATTCTACTTTTAGCATCCTCCTCAATGGAACTGCATCTGATTTCTTTCATGCGGGCAGAGGATTACACCAAGGATGTCCTCTATCACCTTTATTATTTGTCCTGGTCATGGAGGGTCTCTCTGCTTTCATCAAAAATGCAAAGGCTCGGGGTAACTTTCATGGTCTTCGGGTAAATGACATATTACATCTTACTCATCTATTATTCGTGGATGATGTACTAATTTTTATTGATGGCTCTGAACAGGATGTTGTACAATTTAATATACTTCTCCAAATTTTTTGTAGAGCCACTAGAATGATTCCTAATTCCCTCAAGTCTTCTATCATCATGACCTGATGTTCGGCTCGGGAACGAGGCAACACATTGCATCTATTTGCATATGTCGGTATTAATATCAGCGAGGGACTGAAATACTTGGGGTATCTCATCAAACCAAACAACTACCAAATCAAAGATTGGAACTGGCTCATAGACAAAGTTGAACGTAGAATCAATGTTTGGTATAATAGATGGCTTTCCAGAGTTGGCCACTTAGTCCTCATTAAATTAGTTCTCGAGGCCATTCCAGTCTACTGGATGACCCTGGCTTTGCTACCGATTGGTGTTACAAACTACATTAAGTGCATATGCAGACATTTCTTATGGCACAACAAGGAAAAGGATAACACATTTTCCTGGTTTGCTTTGGATCGCATCAACATTCCCAAGTAGTGGGGTGGTTAGGGGATCAAAGATCTCCATCTCTTCTCTAATGCTCTGGCTGCCAAAATGTGTTGGCATTTAATCACTGGGAATAGTCTCTAGAAAGAGGTTATAGTCGCAAAATACATCGCTCCCAGAAGTACCCTTGATTGGATCAGGGACAGAATTGGGGCGACCTCTGGATTATCCATCATATGGAAAGCGATTACAAAAGCAGCTCATATTATTCAAAGGGGACTATCGTGGCAGATCGAATCTAGGGAATCTGTTCGTATTGGTACTGACTCTTGGTCTGGTAGTGGTGAATACCACTTGTTACCTGATCCACTATTGGAGCACTTGGCACATAGAGGCATCACCTTTCTTGCTCAGATAGTAGATCCGATTCACACTACCTGGCAGGGACAATGTTGGCTAATAGTGGCTGACCTTGACATCCCACGGGATGGTCTTCTGGTCTGGAACAATTACATTTGGGCATTAAAAGCTACAAACACCCGGCTCACGGAACAGGAAGATCAGTTGATATGGGCTTACTCATCAAAGGGCCAGTACACACCCAAGCTTGGTTACCTATCATTTATACAGCACAAGGAACCACCTCATATAGCCTGGTGGTGGCGATGCATTTGGAAACTAAAAGCTCCACATAAACACAGAATCTTGTTTTGGTGTATCTTAAATCATTGCATCCCCACCATGGATTTTCTCCACCGTCGTGCCATCCATGGGCCCTCAAGGTGATGCTATTGCTTGACAGACATTGAGGACACATCTCACCTTTTTCTGTGCTGCAATGTTATTTTGGATATATGGGCACTGGCTGCAAACAATTTTGGATGCCAACATCCTTGGCAGGGGACCACAATACTAGAACCCTGGACATCTTGGTGGTAGCTATACGCCAATATCCAGAAAATGCGGAACCTCCCACTGATCATTGCTTGGGAAGTATGGATTGGCCGCAAAAAATTCATTTTCAACGACCAACCGATAAACGGGGATCGCATTTGTGCTGTGATCATCGCTACTTATAACCTCCTACCTGCTGACAAACACCAGGGAACCCCTAAGATGGTTATTCCTGAATTGATTGAATGAAGCCGACCCTGGGCCTATTTTGATGGAGCGGAAAATCCACAAGGATGTGGGGGGGGTTCCATACTATATATTAATGATCATCACCATTATCAAATAAGGATGGGACTGGGCCCTGGATCGAACAACTTTGTTGAACTTCAAAGCCTTAGACTTCTACTGCTCTTTGCGCAAGAAAAACATTGCAATTCCATTCAAATATTTGGAGACTCTCTTCTTGTGATCAACTAGTTCAATAATCTTGCACTTTGTCACACGCACACACTAACTGCACTGCTGAGGGAGGTTCATCATCTCAAGTTATTATTTGACTCCATCTCTGTGGCTCACATTTACAGGTCTCGGAACCAAGTGGCTGATAAGCTGTCCAAAGAAGCCTCAGAGCTGATTTGGGGTACATGGCACATTACAGAGCAGATTGGCGAATAGGTGTACAGGTTTTTTCATAGGCCTTTTATGGATGAGGCACCAGATCAGAGGGTTGTTGGATAGAACAGCCTATTTGGGAGGTCATTTTTTTTCTCATTACCTCCCATGGATTATGTATCAGCTATTGTTTATTTCTTGTCTATTATCCGGTAAGTTATGCACCGAACTTACGAGTGATGTTATATGCAGACATCTATGTTTGTAAAAGTGGCATTATTGTATGTATTTTGATAGCCAGAGCTTGGCTATATACAGTTTATACTTTGACAGATAGTTTTTGGTAGTTTTCTACTAGCAAATGTAACATGTAACTTATATATTAATGAAAAGTTACGAATTTTTCCTTTGTGAAAAAAATGAGAATATTAGCCATAATTTTATCGTATTTAAATATACATCATGATTATAATGAAAAAAAATCTACTTATGTATTTTTTTCTAACATGTATAGGACTTTTGTGAAAATGAAAATATTAACTATAATTTTATTATATTTAAATATACATTATGATTATATTTAAATATACATTATGATTATAGAGAAATATTTTTGTTATATAATTATTATGTTTTTTTCTAATATTTTTATTATACAATCATTATGTGTTTTTTTTTTCATACATAAATATCAATTAGATTTGTTTCACAAGAATTGACATGGTGCATGAATTAGGTTAAAATTTTGGAATGAGAAGACTTAAAAAGGTATACCCTATAATTGTCCATTGTATTTATTTTTCTTTGAATAGGATTATGTTATATGTAATTAATTTATCATGTATGAAGTGAAAAAAATTCTATTTAATTTATATATCAATAAAATATTTTGGTGGTTAATATATTTTATATACACCATGAACACATATAAAAAATGGATACAAAAATATATTTACATAAAAGAAATCGAACCATTACTTATATAAGTATTTTTGTTATACAGTTATTATGTTTTTTTTGTATGTTCATGCATAAATATCAATTATATTTTTTTTCATATGAATTGACATGGTGTGTGCAATAGGTTAAAATTTTAGAATGGCAAGGCTTCAAAAGGTTTACCCTATAATTTTCCATTGTATTTAGTTTTCCTTGAATAGGACTATGTTATATGTAGCGAATTATCATGTGTAAAAACAAGAAAATACTTTTTAATTTATATATCAATACAATATTTTTATGGTTAATATATTATAATATAAGTACTAAAATAACCGAAATAGTTAAAATATCTTAGCACATGTGAAAGAAAAAAAGAAATAAAAACATTCGTAGAATACTCTTACAAGAATTCATAGTCAATGAATGAAGAACGTGTTGGCCTTCGAAGGCTTATGTTATTAAGTAAAAATTCCAAGACACATATGTACAATGAACATCACTAGCTCCAATAGTGGAGTGTTGGATCCACTTCTTGCTCCACAAAAGAACTAGCTTATCTCTTTAATGCTTTGCTGGTGGAGCCAAGGTGAAAAGTCCTTAACTAATATAATGAGGGAGTACATATAACCAAGGGTGACTCTTTGACTACCCTCGTAGCGTCTTTACTTCCCATGACTATTCAACTTACATGACTCTTTACATTCCATGTGTGTACTTTTGACTTCCACTTAACAATACATTTTGAATACAATATACATGGTCCACACTAGTGATGTGGCATATGACCACTCATGACATGACATGGCATGACACTATTGACATGGACTTCTTGATAATGTGGAAATTTCAAGCCACTATTTATGCTGAGAGTTGAGTGTCTTTGTGAAAGAGTTTTCCTTTTCACCTCTACATGCCTTGGTGATAAGGAGTCTTCAAGATCTCAAGTCTTGGACAGTGGTCGCAAACTAGTGTCCCTTTGCGTTCTCCTAATTGATCAACTTGTAAGTTCAGCTACAAGAGTGTCTTTAACCATTTTTCCCTCCTTCCTCACCTTCTTCATCACATTTTCATGACATGATAGAGTACATGTTCCTGCGATTCACTCATACTGAGATGAAATAAATCCGAAAACCCCTAGCCTAAGATGATGCATTATGATCCATTAATTGAGCCTAGAATAAGTGTTAAGTTGTACAGAGAGGCTTAGTGACTGTGTATTTCAGGTAGGTAAGCGGAAGCCTTGATCCTTGATATTACGTAGTGCACATTTCAAGTTGGGATGAGGGACAAGACTACACAGTTTCTGGAGCCAATGGGATAGGATGAAGGGATGGGCACTGGGGATCTTACTGCACAATTATGGGGGGAAAGAAAGGTTTGGATACTGCATAGCTCAAGGGTTCAGGGGATGAGCTTGAGGCTTTTGGTTTTAAAGTGCGCAATTCAAGCCAAGTTGGGGGTCATGACTGTGCAATTATGGAGGTTAGGATCGGGGCTTGGTCATAGAAACTACGCAATGTAGCAGTCCTGAGAGGGATGAAATTCACATTGTGCAGTTCCAAGCATCAAGGTCACAGCTAGAGGACTGAGACTATGCAGTGTGTAGCTCAAGGGAGGTTGGGTGAAGCTAAATTTCTCAGTCAAGAAGTTTTTTGAAAAATTACTAAGTGTGTGACCGGTGAGATCAGTGTGAACAGTGATGAGCTTTAATTGTGTTCACACACTTATCATACTTTGACAAATAAAACAATATAGATCATCCATGACATACAAAAAAATCATTCCCCTTCATGTGATAGCTTTATGACATGTTATGACAAGTGTGACACTGAATACACACTATACGATGACCATGACGACACTTGTTCGACAATGCTCAAAACTTTGGAAATGACTGTGACGAGTACTTACAAGGTTAAAAAACTCATTTGCATGATGGTAACCTATTGGAACCACTAGAACAATATCATAGATAGAATGCGATAACCAACATGCAAAAATATGACACTTTGCCTATCTTGTGAAAGGGATCATAACATTATAAGAAAACCAAAAAAATTAACTTCAAAGTTTGCGACAACAATGAACAAGACCAAGGAAGGCTCTAAAATTTGGTATAGGAAAAAATTTTGGAGGGGGTTGTAGCAGATACAACACCTTTAAATTCTCCTTTAGCCCTTCCTTGAGAGCCTTCAACCTTGCCTTTCAAAGAAAGCAAGATTTACATTTGAGTCTTTGTTGTGAATAGGCCCCATAGAATCACCCATCACCCTATCATTGACCTATTCGTTTCATATTCCCCATTATATCGGGTCTCGTCCCATCAGTGAAAATCCATAAAGAGTAGGGAGCCATAGCTAAGGTGATAGTGGGATATTGCTCCATTTTTGCCCTTGATCTATTAGTAGCTCTCCAAGGATCCCCTTTTAGGACCCTTGCTAGTTTGAGCAATAAAATTTCTGGCGTCATTGGTAGGGAACATGAGACATGATTTTTGTTCCCCATACGACATATTGACATATCATTATTGGCGACTCCATTGGAAGAACAAAGCCCTATTTCTTCATTTCACTCCAAAATTAATTCTTGTAGGGTGAAGAAAGCATCTATAAAGGCACTTCATTTCACCCTGGTGACTCTATTTTAATCCTAATATGAAAAATCATAAAAAAATGGACTATCAGAAAAGGGAGATTTATCTTGGTCCTAAATTTGCAAAACTCAATGACCAAGACATTCAATAACTGCAAGAGAATGTGGATAAATATGCATAGTCTTATCAAAATATTTTGGAAGGTATGGATATGGAATTCATGCTTAGGTTTTATAGGTAGCAACAAGCGCAACTCGACACAATGAATTGTTCCTACGAGGAGGATCCTAGTCATCTCCTTGACTTTGTTCGCCTAACATATGCTTTGAATATTCTATATAACCTAATCAAAGGAAAATATTATAACCAGGTACAAAGTCCCACAAGGGGTAATCAATTGGATGGTCATGGTGACATTGAAGAAAGCTTAAGTGTAAGTGAGGATGATAAGCAAACAAAATTGGAAGACAATGGTAATGATAAGGGGAACATATCCTTTGATGATGATGAAGAGTTGTATCCTGTAAGCCTCCAAATCATGGAAGAAATAATAGATGAATATAGTACTTCATGCAGGGGGTTAGTATGGGAATGTATTTCTAATGAAGTATTCTTTAATTTCCATGAAGAAGAGGTGAAGTTTCATAAGATGAAATGTGAATATAAAGATAACCCCACTAATTCTCTCCCCCTAGATCATATTGCAAAAATCATATGACAAATACCTTAGCTATTATTCTTCAAGAGAATAAGGAGGAAGATTCATCCTGCTTGTCAACTAACCAAGATGAATATACCCTTGAGGATCTAGCTAATGATCAGCAAGATGAGCCCTTGTTGGTTCCACATCATGAATAGGATGATTTTAAGAAAATCTGTATTGAGGATGGCAAGGCTATGGAAAGTAAAGTTGAGGTTGACCTTACCTTTCCCAAGGGTATCACTCCTGATAGCTTTCCTTTTGAGAACCTTGAGGAAGGTGATCCCATGATCTCCTTAGAAAGTGAAATTGAAGATTATTTCTGCATCAAAAAGGAGAAATGGAAAATTTTTGGGTCTGAATTTGATTTCTCTTCCATTTATGATATCGATAAAGAGGATAAGGTTGAGATTGGTTTTCCATTTCTCTTTGGCATTACTTATGATGACATGTCCATCGTACCCTTGGGAAGGATAATTATTATTTTCCCTTGCATGAAAAAGGATAGTTGGAAGTAATTGATTCTCCTTTTATGGAAAACCAACATTTTGATGACAATAGTAAGGAAATCGATAAGACTACTACCTATCCTCTATATGATTCCATATTCAAATCATGTGAGCCTTTAGATTATGATTTTGGGGAAGAGAAACCTATTGGATATAACACTCCATACTCCTATTTTCCTTCTTCTCTTGTTCATCATATTGAGAGTGATTCCTGCACCTGTTCTCATATGGTCTCAAGTGATGTTGATCACTTTCCCCTTTCAGGATCTAGTGTAAAGGAAGAACCCCTCATTGAGTATTCTTTATCTCCTTGGGAACCCCCTCGGGATCATGGTAAATCTATAATACCCCATTTTCACTGTGATCATCATGGGAAACCTACTTGTGTTTTTCCATCTCATCATTCTCCCTTTTCTACTAATCATAATCCTGTAGAGGCAATAAAATATGAAATAAATTATAGGACCATAATGGAAATAATATACCCAATGTTTCCATCCATCAAAATTTTATAAGCCTAATCATTGGCATCTCTATATTTTGCTTAGAAGAGAGGATATCATAGACTAGATTACATCCTTTTCTTACCACTTCTCACATGATCATCCATGTGTGTTAATCATATTTTCCCACCTCCCACCCACTTCATCCTCCATATAATTGTATTTGCATTCCATTTAGGATTTTCTGCATGAGTAATCATATAGGAAAACGTATTGATTTGATGATATGTTGGTTGCACTGGATTTATGATTACACTTGATATTAGCTTTGTCATATGCATGTTAGAGTAGGATGCATTGCATGTTGATTTCTACAACAAAACTAACATCATATAATATCTCTCATGGTAGATTAGCTGCATTTAGATTAAATTTGGATTTTTTTTTTCCTATTAATTTTACGACCTAACATTAATCATGGATGATCATAAGACACCATAGAAATATGTTTCCCTTTGTGTTTAGTATTTGATATGTGTAGGTAACAGGTCTACGGTAACCAAGATACTGATGGTTTTCTCGTGACCTCCCCTTCCAATACCTTCACCCACTTTTCGAGAGATCACATCCCAGTTGGAGCCAAATGCTACCAACCATTTTGTGGGTGATATCCCTAGGACAAAAAATTTCTCCAAGATGGTCCTCAGTCAGTAGCCAACAGCCCCTTACAGCCACCAAGTAGCTCTTTGTTCCATTTCTCTGCCACCTGAGCCAATCATGTGGTCCCTCACCCATCTTCCATGATCGTATGTTTGAAGATGGCCCTCCCAAACCTAAAGGTATGCCTTGTTATTTGGTAATTGAGTATTATGGTTTACTTCTCATAGAAACTCTTGGGCATGAATTAATGGGGGTATTCAACAGAAAAAGTTGGCTAAGTATATGCTCTTGTCCCCTAGACCTCTTTTGGATGTTAACCTTGGACCTTAGTCTCGTGGATCTATTTTATTGACCTTTGGGCTTTAGGGATTGTACTACATTGGAAACCCTAATTTTGGGTGCATGGTCCTGCTCCCTCATCCACATATATCACTCCCCTTATGCTTATTATAAACCCATTCATCATTCTTTCCACCTAGATCTGCATTCCTCCACTAGCTCCACATAGGGTTGGAGTCACCATCCCTTTTCCCACACGTTGGGTCGGGCATGGAACGATGTCTGGAGGTTGATGCGGCTAAAAATCAAAGGAAAAAGCACAATTTGGCACATTCAACACAAAATTGTACCATAAAATGCAAGATATGGTTGGGAAAAAAACATTTAGTGTGTGGGAAAATCCGTTGCATGAGCTTTAACCAATGCCATGGTCATCACCCTAGATCATATATGCCATAAATGAGACTCATTTATCATTTAGGAACCCATGATTGTCCCAAACCCTTGTGGGAAATGAACCACCCCACCTTAAAGGGGGTATCCACTGCTATACTTTATACATCATGCTCTCATTCCTTGAGCCCAACGTATTTAACCAAAGAAAAATCATAAAGGGAAAAAGGAATATGAAGAAGGTTTGAAAAATCAAGGTCAGGGAAACTCATGTACCATGATTGCTCCCTGATATACATTATTTACCTAAGTGTCGACTTTCCTTTATTAGCTACCCTTGTACCCTTGCATGTGACCCAGGATTTCCCCTCTCATCCCTTACTCTGTTCCATCACTTTATCATATTTCACCCTCATTTGAAGGATGTACCATGTAAATACCATCCCCTTTAGAAGAAGAAACCACCTAATAAGGTGCTTGGTTAACCCCTTTGTAGCTTGGATACATTAGTACATGGAAAAGCCCACTATGGAACGAAATTTCATTATGAAATTCCAACCTATTTCCATGGCTTGTAAACTATTTTACTTGATTTCTCTGATAAGTTGGTATATTCTAAGACGAGGGGTGCATTGGATCTTATGCGGGATTGCAGATGTCTCCATTTTGGGTTTAGTCTCCCTATACGGGTTCCTAACCCTCCATAGGGATACATTGGTACATGTAGGGTGTGTGTAGAGAGTCGTGGTACTCCACAATAGCAGAAAAAATTCCATGGATCCCCAGATTCATTTAGATATTTCTCTTGGTTCACCTATTAGACAAGGAAGATGCATCTCGTTCACCATGCCTAGTTAGCCCCACAATTATATTATGCACTTGTAAGATGACCCAGGACCTGTATGATGATGTGGCATCACTTACATCATCATCTAAGCCCTTTCATATGGTGTACATGCATCTTCATTTGTTTGGAGACCCAAGAGGTCACTTGTGTGCCCCCACACCCATTAGGAGCACCACCGGTTTATTATTTGGAGAACAAGGGGATAACCCCTTATCCACTAATTTTGGGAGTCCTATTTCGCATAATGTAACCTATGGACTTCATCATGCCTCTAAGGCCCAACGACATGTATTATTGATCATTCAGCCTCTTGAGAGGCTTATTCTTTTGATTATGAACTAGTTTGGTGGGCTTGTCACCAAAAGTTAGTTATCTTGTACATTATTTTATTCTAGGGGCTAAATTAGGCCTAATTAGCTAAATCGAACTCATTATAATTGTATAAATACAAGTGATGTGATTTTATCTTAGCATCATCACTTCTATTTAACTTGTATCTCTTTAGAGAACCTTGTTATCCTTCTTGGAGGATGAATTTTCAGAGCATGGAATGAATTTTTATGTTTGGATCATTTTCTCTTGTCTTGGAGGTTCTTGATTGGAAAAATTTTGATGTTTGGATATACTCGTATACATGTAAGTGAAATTTAATTCTATTCTTTCTTTCTATTTTGTCACATACATTGTTGTTTGGATTTCACTATACTAGGGCTAATTTACTTCATCCATTTATGCAAATTTATAGAAATTTTGTTTCTAGAGAGTGCTTCTTCATGTATGGGCCATGTATAATGAATGAATGTTCCTAGAGATGTTTCATCACTGAAATTAATCTTGATAAGCCATATATTTTTCAAAATGAAGTATAAATACTTTGAAGATACTTTTGTTGTTGCTTGAAGTTGTCTTTGATAGCTCTTTGACCTAGAAAATTAAAAATCCATAGTCATAATTCTACTTGACTCCAATCTCCCCAAAGGATTAGACACTTTTCCTCCATAGTTTATCACCTCAAAGCTTATTTCTTTCATATTCCTCTATTTTCTAGGGATATCCTACATAGGTCACCTAGGGCATCAATTATCTCACAATCTAGCCATACAAACACTTCACATTTTTGTCCACAATTGTGTTGGTGTGTCCTCAAGAAACCCTCCAAATTTCATGAGATCCTGGAGGTGGGATATTGAGATATCGCAAGCCCTAGATCAAAGACTAATTTTTTCCCTTGGTTTCCTTAGGGTATAAACCTCATTGGGATTGTTTCATTACCTTTCATTAAATATTCCTTCCTTGATCCCCTTCTCCTCCCTTCTTAGGTCAAGTATATCATTGGTTTCTCAACCCCATTCCCTTAACCTAACCTTGGGTCCACTTGGTACCGTGTGGTCCCACGAGCTATTAAGGAAAATTCTTCAAAGATCACTTGGAATCCAAGCCTTCACAACGATTTTAGGGTTTGATACCCTCCATTATAAGATACATACGTTGAACCTAAACCTTGAAATTATCCTTTACCATTTCCTTGAGAGCCTTAAACATTGCCTTCCAAAGAAATAAAGTTGTACATTTGAGCCTCTCTTGTGAATAAGCCCCGTAGGTTCACCCCTCACCCTATAATTTACTTATTCGTTTCATAGTACCTATTATATCGGGTCTCCTCCCATCAGTGAATTTACATAAAGAGTTGGGAGCCATAGTCGAGGTGACAAAGAGCTATTGCTCCATTTTTTCCCTTGATCTAATAGTAGCACTCCAATCATCCCCTTTTGGGACCACTTCTAGTTTGAGTGGTAATAGTTCCACCAATTCTAAGCTCATAAACACATTTTTTTCCTTTTCATTAATCATTACAACTCATCAATAACCTATAATTTTTCCCTAAAATATTTTTTCTTCTCGTAGCCACATCAGCGCCCACCATCATTTTAAAATAAAGGGCATAGACAAAAACCAAGGTAAAATATTCACATCACTTGCAAAAATTGATTCTTGTTATATTCAAGGTCTCAGCTCTAGAAGGTTCCACCCCAAGTCTTCGTATTTTGCAATGAAATCCATTTGTGTCAAAAAATATGATATGAGTTTCCAAACTAGTTTTCAAAACTAGATATTGGACCATCTGTAAGTTAGTTTTAGTGCAGCTCCTTTCAAATCCGATATCAAATAAGGATATACCATGTCAACATAATGATAGGGACCAACCCACCAATCAGTTTGCTTCGCATAGTTAACCACCCCTCTATCTCGCACCTGATATACATTGTCCACTATTGATTTAGTCAAGTACTCACGTGTCATGCCTTTCACGTAAGATTCATTTTATTGGAATTGTGAGGGAGGAACCGTGAGTCTGAATCTTATAACAACACTGTAGGGACCTCGTGCCCCACAAACCACTAATCTACGTCGTGAAACCTCCATTGTCAATATTTTTTTTCAAATAATTAGCATAGTCTGCAGTTTCCACCGCAAATCAATCATGACAATCATGATACCCAATGTCAAAGCCTCTATAGCAACCAATCACGTAATTCCTTTTTGCTATTTTAAATTTATTTTTCAATGTAATACAAGTATCAAAATTAAATCTTGCTCTACCAGGGGAGTTATGTCACATCAATGCTCTCTCAGTCAATGGAAAATTAGAAATACGATTTTTAAAAATTAGAAAAATATTTTTAAATTTACAGAAAAATGAAAATAATCATCATTTTCTGGAAAGTGTGGCTAAAATTACAAAAACTTTGCAAACTAATTCACAATCAAGGGGCTTTGATTGCAAAGCGAAATTTATAGTCTGTGATGAAGGAAATGACTAATAATAATAATAATAATCATCATGATTTATTTATTTATATGTTTCATTGATCTTATATATAAATTGTTGATTTTTGAAGTGTTTACAAAATATACTAAACCCAACAAAGATATAATATCTAAAATTCATTTTTTCATAGCTTATCAGGTAACCTCAAGAGTGTTAAATTAATATATAACACCTACATTACCCAAAAAAAATTAATAATAATAACCATCTCATAATTTACACGTTACAATTTTAAACAAGAGGAGTTGCAAAGCAGCAAGTCCCTGCAAATGTCAATTGAAGTCCTGGAAGGGGTTGAATTTTTCTTCCACAACTGAACTGTTTATTTATTCTTCATTGTGATTAGAAGCATAGGCATGGTCTTATTTAATTTGTAATCCTTCAGTGTATATGTAACACATGAGTACATACCGACTGAAGGGATGAAAATAAAGATCTTAGTAAATAATAACAACATCAAGATATAAAACTACCACAAATCCTAGTAGTGTTATTGAAAGCAATTAAGATATAGTGAAGAGATTAGGAGATGAATCAATAGTTCCCTAGAGATGAATCTGGACAGAGAAACAATGGAGACATTACACATTGGCGTTGGCATTAAGGGGCTTTGGGAAAAATTCACATTCAATCCTTGGTTCTTTTGAAATAACCTCACTCTAGGGAACTTAGACTTGGGTCCTCTGCAACAAGTTTGTCACCGAGATCTTAAGTTGAAGAACACGGTTTTGGATGGAAGTCTCTGAAGATATGTTATTTTAGCTACTCAAAGGTATTTATTTTTTATGTAAATGTTTCCTCTGAAAATTGGCCTTTTAAGAATGTTCAGGGTCCATGTCAAATACAAAGATACCGAGTTTGAGCTTATCTTCTTGTCTCAAGTCCTAGAGTAATGCATTAAGTGGCTTGGATTCTATTGTTTGTGAATAACATGTCTTAAGTAGTTCCATTGAATTGTGATACATAAAAGAAACTATATATTATAGTGACTCATCAATTCATCATGGGCTCAATTTTTTGCTTGACATTCTAAAGGCTAATAGAAGTTTATCTCTTATCTCGTGTGACTTTAACTTCATAATTTCATTATTTTTTAGATAGAAGTGTTATGCAAATGAGAAGATAATTTATTAACATGTTATATGCTTTGAAAATTGTGTTCATGGGATTTTATAGCTTCTTGTTTGTTAGCATCCCCCATGGAAACACTCCCTGAACAATGGTGTACAGAAGCATATGCTCCATCTCTCCCAAGGGATTTTCTTTCCTCGTATGCTTCATCTCTCCCGAGGGATTTTCCATCCCCATTTTCACATAAATGAAAATCAAAAATTCATGTTTTGGAGTGCATAGACCCCTACGTATGCATACTTGCGCAATGCATTTCATTCAATTTCAAGTTTTGTATGTCTGTATAATGATCTAATAAAAGTTTAGAGTTTTATAATTACAATGTTTTCATGGTTGAATTATGCAGGTTGTGTGTTGTTCTGAGGATAATGATAGTATTTATGTCAATGGAAAAATTGATTCCAAATCAGACATAAATTATCAACTTGGAACTCGCATTTTCTAATATTGATCAGTGGTCAGGATTGGATCATTATATTTTTTTTCATCCATCTCAGTGCATTCAGAGTGGAAAAAAGTGGAGAAATAATTCCATGGGACTAGTTTTACCAGCGGGACCTAGTTTGGCGAAACGGGGTCTAAAACCTTTTGGGAGCATTTTGAGGCATCATAAAATTAAAAAAATTGGGGTAAATTTTTTCTACTTTGGCATGTCACCTTTTCATGTTATTCTACACATAGATATATTTCCAATGGTGCAAGAAGCATGTCAATCGAAGTTCGTATGCAAAAGTTATGACACCCATAAGTTGACCTTCTTGCTTTCATGCCTATAGTTAGAGATGATGCCATGTCAACCCCAATTATTCATGTAAAAGGGGCTAGCCACGTGTTTCTTATGTTAAATACCCTAGAAGATTCTATATTGTAACTCTAGTTAATAGTTCATATATTCAAGCTTAACCACTAGTAGGCTATCAGGATGTGTTATAACCAGGCTACTAGGACGAAGAGACATTCCATTCTTTCAAGAGAATTTTGTTCCATGGGTGAGTAAAGATAGTCAGGAGAGATAGGAGGTAGAGCACACATAGGATTTTTTCACTATAGAAACCCACGGGCAACAAGAATTACGTCTTTGTACTTGCAGCCTTATTCTCTAAACAGAGAAAGAGAGTGAAGCGACCTCATCTTCCAGTTGGGTTTTCTCTCGAAAGAGTTTCCTAAAGCATATTTTACATCTTATGTGTTTGGGTGTGTGAGATTATTTTTGTTCTTTTATTTTCCACATAATTTCCATTTGCATGCATGCAGTAATTACAATTAAATGTACATATCTAGAATTTCAATAAAATTATAATAATGTAAATTCAAAATTTTAATATATTGTTATTAGATCTATTGTGAGGAATTGTCCAACAATTTACGGATCAATAAATTATGTAAGGAATACCTAAACAAATTATTTTGTTATGTTATGGAAAATCACTTTTGATATATGATGATGATAGTGCATGTGAAGCTCTCCCACCAGGGGTGCATAGAGTCAATGAATGTCAGCATGAGTACAAGGACATTGAAGACTCTAATACATCTAACCATGCATTCACCCTCTTGGCATGGAAGCACTCACCTCGATATTAGTCTCACACAGGTTAGCCTTTGGATTTCGTACTCCACAATTAGCTTCCCTCATGCGATCATGATGGCATCTCATTATTTTTCATCGAGATTTTAGGTAATGAAGGATGGGATGGTGTCAAGATGAGCCGATGTCCCTCCGTGAGCCCTATTTTAATTCTATAAACTCCAACACATACTAGTTTTCTAAGGAAACAATGGTTTTGGTAGGTGTTATGAGCAGGAACTATGCCTCTAATGCTTATTGTCACTTCTAAGTTGGAAATTGGCTCGTTCCTAAGTTTTCTCAAGATGTCTCATCGCTGGGACACATTTATTGTTGTTGGATTGTATTTTGGATATCCCATGCATCCTCAATTTGTAAGGTTTTCATGGTATCTGCAATGTCTCGCTAGTATAACAACGTTTATTTCACCATTCATTCATCTTATTTGCTTCATCATTATCCACAAGTTATAGCCTTGTAGGAAATCACCGGGGGTTGACACAATTCTATCCCTCCTCACATTTTCAATGATATCTAGTATGAAAGTTTGGCCTCAGTTTTGGATTTACTTCTGAAGAGCATCGACAGACTCCTCCAATAAAAACGAATCCCAATTCATAGGTTATATTCCTTCAAGGATGATAATTCACACGAAATGGCTCCACTTGATTTCACTCTGCCTCTTTGTTCAAATTTGTCAGTGCCTATAGGCACCTTTTGTCTTGGTCACATTTCCTCTTCGGGTGGCAGATCAAATTCCATTTCCTAGAAGCACTCATTCTTCTCAAGGAATTGAGTTGGGAGTTCAGCTGCAGGCTCAAGGTTTTTTGCACTACTTTTCGTGTAAGGAATGCAATGCACTATGGTAGCTTCAGGATAGAGGGCATACAAATATAGCAAAATGGTGTGCCAATCAGTGTTCACCAACTCTCCTCTAGCTCACATCACATGGTTAGCTCAATGTCTTACTATTAAATTTTTTCATGCAGGTTCTTAGTCATTAGGAAGATTAAAAATTTTGTCTTAGTCCAGCTCGCCAATCAAAGAAGAGTCATCAATTTTGTAACTGAATTTTTGTAGCTCTGGCCTGAATCATTAGTTATTTTTTCTAGACAAGATAGTTATGGAAAATATGTGCAATCTCAAGAAGATTAACATGTGTTATTAGGTTGGTTTCCCAATAGAGCGACTCATAACACCAAGAAAACACTTCATATTTTTTTGGAACAATAATATAAAGTCTAACCTTTATAAAAAAATATAATTCATGTGAAGATTACACCAACTGATAATTTATATATAGAGTCAATTTTATGGTACCCTTTTAGAAGAGAAAAATTGGATTGAAAACTCACTTGAGCTTTTGCGAAGAAAAAACCATGAAAAAATTAAAATTTGGCAACAATCTCTACTATTATGTTTTCTAAAATCTAGATTAATTAAAAAACTTCTAATATCAAAGGCTTAGAAATTATGATTTTCCCAAAATTTGGGAAAACAACAAGTTACAGTATTTCACTTTATTGAATATTTTTTCACTCTAGAATTTTTTTATCAATGGGGAGGTGAAGGAAGGACCATTGAAAGGCCCTTGATTTCTAGATTTCACTTGCTTGAGTATTGCTACAACATGCAGTAGATAAATACACACTTCCTCTCATTATATGATAGACCATGAAATAAGCATCCACTAAGAGAAAAAATAATTCTTAGGGAGGTTTATTAGTGAAGTGGCTTTTTGTTAATTATCCATTTGTTAAATCGTATAATTATGGATATGAAATTGGATCATTGATTAATTCAATGGCAGCTTAAACTAGATCAATTGAAGCTATGGATATGATGTTACTGAAGTTGCATTCTTAATATAGTATCTTTAATCCCATTGTAGAAGTGGGGGGGATCGGTTACTTGATTTATAGTAATTTTGAAGGAGTTTAGTTTATGGTTTATGGTCTGGAAAAGTCACCATTTAAGATATGTGTGTTGGAGAAATATGAGGGGTTTTGGGAGAGAGAGGGTGAAACCATGGATATGTGATGCTAGTGAGAGCAAGTTGGTCTGCTAGAGAGACCAATAAACCCAAAGAAGAACTCTTTTGTTGTGTTGTGTTGTTTTTTTTAGTTTGGAAATTATCGTGGATTTTTTTTGTAGATCATGATTGTCAATTGTGATCATTTGATCACTCCTCTCTTGAAAACCCACATCTAATCTAAACCTACCCAAAATATGTGGAAAGTTTCTTCTATAGGACTTGGTCTAGAATCAAATCACCTACTTCCAAGGATTATGAGTGCAGAAATTTTTTCTTTTATGGGACTTGATTTTGAATCACATCACCTACTTTCAGGGATTGCAAGTACTAAATGCTAAGTATACTGCCAAATAAATTTAGGAGTCCAAATGAAAAAATAAATTTTGTGGATGAAAAATGGTTGGAGAGATCTCAACTCCACATGTTTCCTTTCATGATGAGTCAAGGTTCTACAATAGGAAATTCTCCCTAATACTTAAGTCAAAGAAATATGGTGATTTGGAGGAAGTAGGTTGAGAATTTGGGCTTTTAGAACACTTCTTCACCAAAATTAAGTGTGAAGACGTGGTGAACAAGGTGGAACCATGTGAGTAATATTTTTTTTAAGTATCAATCTATTATTTCCATACACGGGCACTTGGATCATGCCTCCAAATATGCAATACATATATTGAAAAGTTAGAACTTACAAACGTCTTTCCACCATGTGAAATAAAAGGTAATACCAAGCTCTTCCAAAATTCACACATCTTGGAGCACTAAAAAACATGTAAACTAAATTTTCCGTTTGCCGGGAAATTGTACTTCCATTTTCACTTATTAACCATGTAAACCAATATGACAAAGAAGAATCATGTTGAAGAACTTGTAAAATAATCACGTTGTAAACTAAAACCATGTCATGCCTTGCAATTAAGCCATTGTTTTCTATTAATGAAACCACATTATTTTTCTCGTGTTAATAAGCCATCTATGAACATAAGTCTAGAAGCAGGAAGACAAAGAAAATTCCTAGGAGTACAAAAACAAAGGCCAATCAGAGAATCATGCATTGGACTCATTCAAAGACCAAAAACCTAGCTGAGAAAATGAGGCATTGGAGTGAGCGGTGTGGGGATTAAATGGCTTAGATGGGATAGAGGATGAAGTAAACATGTAGGCTCTATGGAAGTTGTGTTCATAGATGGCATGTGTTTTTTTAAATAATTATGTGTGTGTGTGTGTGTGTGTAATAAATTTAAAAATAAAATCATATCCAATCACACATAAAATTAAACCTAGAAGCAACAATTCAAACAATATTTAAAAAAATTTCGACATGTTGAATGCATGCAACGCATCTATTTTAACAATACAATAGTTAGTTATGTGCATTAATACAAAGTTTTCATAAGTAGGATCATGTTGTCTCAGGTGCACATAGTAGATGTATGAACCATCTATTTGTTTTCCTCCATCCCATTCTTCTTTGTTGATACTGGAAGAGGAAAAATGTGTAATATTCTACATGGTCCTATTCATACCTAGGTTCGACCCCTTCTGGACCTGTGTTTTCCCCATATCACCTTCTTGCTACAGATAACAGAGAAGGGTTGAGCAAGTTAATCTACTAAAACAAATGGGTCATAGGCTAGGGGTTGGATTTGTTGTTAATGTTAGTGATTTTGTTGATGGAGGTAGTGTTGTTGTTGTTCTTGCTATTTCCTAGTATTGTGGACACATTCTCTCATCTTGCATGAATTGATTCTCCACCATATAAATGCATGAAATTCAACTTATCATCTTGGGTAGAGATGAAGTAAATTCATATTCTTATTTGCAGCACCAAAGAGTAAACAAGAAGATGGATCGATGGATACATGTTCTGTGGAATGAAAATGTTAGGTCCTTCATTATGGCTTTAATTTTTTTGTCACACAATCATTGACTACTTCATATAATTTTTTCCTAGAGTTGGCCTATGACCGCACTCAAAATGGACAAGTGATCCCTATAAGTAAATCGCAGGGCATAAATGTAAATGTTTAAGGGGAAGGCCAAGCAATTTAAGCGCAGGTTGGGCAGAAAGCCCTGCAGTCAAAAGAGAAAAGTGTCGTGGTCAAGGTAATATGATCCAAAGCTGTGATTAATTGCTGCATCCCACAAACCATTACATATGTTATATATTACATATAATATGCATAAAATCATTTTCCGCACTTAACACCTCTCCGCTCATCTCACTTCGATCCCTGCAAGATTTAACTTTTACCTTCCACTTATTATCACTAAACCTTTCTGACTGTGATCTGCAAGCGGGTCCCACTTCGTGCCATGTCATCCATCCCCACTCATCGCGCTTCGCTCCATGCAAATATTAACTGTTACCTTCTATGCCCATTGCATCTCACACATCGCAATTTATAGCATTTACCCTCCGTCACTCACATGTAAATCTTGTGATTTGCGATGTGTGGGCGGCCCCACCTCCATCCTGCCACATCACTGCTCTGCCCATCGCACTTTGCACATCGCAATTCTTAACGTTTACCCTTTTTTTCTCATATGTAAAGCCTATGATCTGTGATATGCGATATGAGTTTGGCTCCCACCACCTTGTCATGCTATCAATAGCCCTTCCACAGCTTTTGTCCCTCTCTTTCCTATGTTAATCATCCTGATAACCTCACCATTGCTTCCACTATCTCCCCTTCATCTTCGATCCCTATCAATACATCCAACGGTTCATGATTTGCTTTGGCTCCCCCCTCACCTTCCGAAGATTAACACCGGGGGGGTACGAAATTGCCAATTTTTGATACCACCTCCAGTGCTACGTGGCAGCCTATAGTGATTTCGCACCCCCCCCCCCCCACCACCATAGAATACCCCAAACCATCCATACCCCCTTCCGAAATCTAGTTTCTGATCTATAATTCAAGCATACCATGGGCTTTTGGGTGGAGCACACAATTATGGTTTATTCAATTCGTTCATGGAATCTCCGCTAAAGAGCAAGGCATGCACAGCACAGTTGGCCATTTCATTATGGTTAAAATTAATCTTGAGAATTAGAGAGTGGAGGCCTTCCACGGTAGATTAAATCAAGTGGTGGAAACCATATTTCCCACATGTTCGTGATCACCCCTCATCGTCCCCATGGAGGATTCTAGGATTTGGCCTACGCGGCCCATCATTTTGTTCCTTTTTACTTTCTGATTAAGATGTTTTGCTGGTGAAATCCCGATTTCACCTGATTCTAATTTGATTTTCTTTTACAGGAGTGATTTCTTGATGCACACTCAGTTTGTTAGGATATTTTGATTTTCATATGTGTGGGCCAATCATGACTCATTATTCGATCGAGATACCTCAATAGGAACTCTATATGTACGAAGTTCATATATGTAAGGGTTCTGAATTTTGGAGAATTTTGCGGTAGTTCTGTATAATTGTGCTCCCTGTGCTCTAAGATATATATTTGGGAGATTTGTTTTGAACTTAATATAATACATCGATGTTTACTTGGATTCTAGATGGAGGAATGATTAGTATGGATTTGTTTCTCTTTGTTTATCAGTAATCTCCTTTTTATGTATAATCATGTTTCATGCTCTGCTGCTTTGATGATTTTTGTAGTGTAGTTGTCGGTGGTCTGCAATTTTATTCATGAATTCGTGTCTATATAATTCTCATGTGTTAACTCTCATGTATTAAGCTTACTGCACTCCCTTAATTCATGCTCCATGAATCTCTATTGTAGTCCATATCTCATTCATATCCACTTCCTCTGAGTTCACTGGAGACAGATTCTTAACCCTCATAAGATTGTCTCTTGTGGGTTCCTTCTCCTTTATTTCTCAACGCCTCTGCATATTTTTAAAGATTTTTCTCATTGCTTCATACCTAGCCCATTTGAAATTCATTCAACCACTTAGCCCCTTGATCCCTCTTGCAATATAAGGTAATTTACATTTAATCAGACACCAAGGTATTCCCCATTCCTGAACCACCAAAACCATTATTTCTCTTGATCCATATTTTGTCAGAGGCCTCTATACAATTGTCCACATTTAACCTCTGATTTTAAGATTTCCTAGGCACTAGTATTTAGCAACTCAAGGTTGTCTCTAGGAGCTAAAATATCTTTTTGGCAGTGTTTCCAGGGAACAAATTATAAACCTTTCCCCTAGGATACGACATTATCTTCACCCTTCAATCAAGTGAGCATGAATGGTTGAGAGTAGCATAGCCCTCACCTTTGCGACTCAACTAATATCAAAGTTAAAATCAAGCATAATCTTGGCTTGCACCAGGCCTCATACCCGATCAGATACTTCTCAACAGAGAACCCCTTTTGTATCTGATCCTAAAAAGATCATATTTAAGAGAATCTGGAGGGAGAAGCAGCCCAAACATGCTGACATGCCCTCATTTTCCATAAAATATTTGCCTTCATATTCTTAGAAAGCTGACATCTATGGTCCTAGCTCGACCGCCCGTGTACTTGAGTATCCTCTAGAAACCTCTGCTTTAGCTAGTTCAACTATAAAAGATGAAGCTGAATCCATTGATACTTCTCTGCCTCCATTGCACTCTATTCCTGAGGCTGAAGAAGTCAAAGAAGTTATAGCACTCCAAAGCTCTTCACAGATAAATAACCAAACCTCTACTCAGCATATACCTATTATATCATAGCCAAATCATCCTCAGAACTTACCACCACCACCCCTCATGGTTGTTCCTGGCTTCCTCCTGAAAAAATATGATATGTTAGCTCTACCCCAATTATTGAATGATATGCCTCAAGATTATATAAAGCGCCTGCCTCGGTTCACTAGGGAAGATAGTAATTTTGCGCAGAGGCATATTGAAAAATTTTGCGGCTTTGATGAGCATGTAAGTGTGGAGCACTTAGATGTGGTTTTGAGGCTTTTCATCCAATACTTGGATGGAGAGGCTTGAAAGTGGTTCAAGTCCCTAAATGATAACACAGTCACCACTTGGGAAGAAATGGAGAATTTCTTCACACTAAAATAGGGAGAAAAGAGGGACCATGGATATGTTCTCACAGAGTTCAATTCTATTAAAAAGAGACACAATGAGGATGTAACAAAATTTATAAAGAGGTTCAATAAGCTCTATAATAATCTCCCTACTGAAATAAAGCCTCCCCAAGTAGCGGCTAAGGTGGTCTTCGCAAGAGCTTTTGAACCGGAGTTTGGGTTCACCCTAAGAGAAATAAAATCCACATCTCTGGATCAAATCCAGACTGATGCATTGGAGGTAGAAGAAAAATTTTCTTCTACTAGTAAATTCAAGGGGAGGAAAGAGCATGAAGCCAGAATAAAGAACAGGGAGGAGGCTTCTACTTCAAATCAGGAGAGGAAATCACAAGAGTACATGATGGAAGAAATGAATAAGCTAATCAAGAACCTCTCAAATAAGTTGTTTAATCTTGAATTAGAGCCAAGAATTCCCTTCCTCCTGCCAACCAAATGATTCCAAACTGTGGGTTTAATCCCCAGTATCGGAAGCCCCCTCTACAGTTGTTGCAGCATGAAAGGAAGGAATGGAAAGATCATATCCAGCCTCCTTTATACTTGGAAGGAGAGCTAGAGGAATAAGCTGAGGAAGTCACAAAAATCCAAGAGAATCAATTTCTCTCTTACTCCGTTGATGAGGAAGGTGAACCCACCCTACAAGAGGAGCAAGAAGAGAAGGAAGTCCCTTCAGAAGACCAAGATATTGACAATTACTGCAAGCATTTTGTGGATTTCATGCAAGCTCAACTCCACAAGAAGTATGATCTCAGGTCCTCCAGGAAGAGAACCCGAGTGTAAGAACAAAATGAAGAGTCAACATCAAGAGAACAAACCCCTCCTAGTTCTGCCAATAAGGGGAAAAATTCATTAGAAGAGTCTACCCCTCACAAAGCCGCTGCATCTGCTTCCATGAAATAAGGCTCTGATCCTCCCAAAAAAGAGAATTCCACATTTATACCCTTGAAACTGCCCAACCCTCCTAAAGATCAGTTCAAAGAAGTTATTACAGAAAAATATCCCAAGACCTTTAACTTCCAAAAAGAATTAGAGAAGGTTAAGATCCTAGTTCCCCTGATCGAGCTCCTAAAACAGCCTTCATACAAGGCCCAAGTGTCCCAATTCATGCTTCCCCATGGTGTAAGCCCTCTGCCTGACAGCCTCAATCTCCAAGAAGAAAGACCCACGGTAGATTTTGGACCTCATGTAGAAGAGGTGGACTCAGCCACTCCCTCATTCTATGTGACTCTAGTTATACATGACCTATTATTACACAACTTCATGCTGGATTCCGCAGCTTCACATAATATGTTGCAAGTGTCTATCATGGAGTAGTTGGGGTTGCAGATTACCAAGCCTTATAAAGACCTATACTCTTTTGATTCCAAGAGGGTGAAATTCTTGGGCATGATAAAAGATCCGGTAGTAAACTTAGCCCAAATTCCGACCAAAAGTGTGGTAATGGACATTGTTGTAGTTAATATCCCGACTCGGTTTGGAATGTTCCATAAACCTTGACCTCACCTATGCCACTATTCTAGTATTCTATGGGGAGGAAATAATATTATACCATGAATCCAAATTCATGAAGATGTTCTCCAAAGCCGATGGTTCCACAAATTCTCTAATATACGGTAAGGAGGGTGAATTCTCTTATTTTATGATCGATGAGGATGAATATTCCCTACAAGAAATGAAATTTTGTCCTCTAATATAGAGGAATCCTATGAGCAGAGAGGAAAACAAGATATGGACCTCACAATTTTATGGAGCTTATTCACAAGAAGGAAACGGGGTTAGGGTACTCTTGATATCACCAGAAGAATGCTTGGTTCCCCTCTTCTTTAAGCTGGAATTCGAACCCACAAATAGTGTGGTTGAATATGAAGCCCTATTGTTGGGGTTGCAGACAGCACAAAACATGAACATACAGAACCTCAAGGTGTTTGGATATTCATAGCTTGTAGTGAGGCATGTCAGGAACCAATTCCAAAATAAACACCTGTAGCTCAAAGCTTACAGGAATGAGGTATGGGATCTGGTTGAGAACTTATTTTCTACTTTTAACATTCAGCTCATGCCGAGGGATAAGAACAGAATGGCAGACTCACTAGATATTCCTTCTAGTAATTTCCACCCCCCACAAAACCCTTTTCTCAGATATGAGGTTGAAGTGCGATACATCCCCTCCATTTCGGACAACCTAAAGCATTGGTAAGTCTTCAAAGATGAAGAGAAGGTCTAGCATTTTATGGAAATGGTGGGTGAGTTCTCAAATATGGTGATTGACTTAGTCACCGAGGATGACAATGAAGAGCCAAAAACCATATGGGAAGAGACACTAGCTGGACACTGTGTTCTACAATTAAAGGGAAATGTCATTCCCAGGGGTCTTGTGCCATTGGAGAGATTTTTTGACAAAAATGACATCCAAGTGAATCCCTACAAAATTACCCTTGATGAGCCTATTAGGGATGTGAATATTGGGACGAAGGAAGATCCAAAGGTAATGAAGCTGGCAAAAGGGGTCCTTGAAGAATACCAATATCGGTACCTCAGGCTGTTTCAATCATATAAATATGTTTCTACCTAGTCATACCAGGACCTGAAGACTTTCGACATTGACATTATACAACACAAGTTACCACTCAAAAAGGACGCTAAGCCTCATAAGAAGAAGTTGAGACAGATCAATCCTCTCCTTCTCTCAGTTGTTGAAAAATAAATAAAGAATTTATTACAGCCAAATATCATTTTCCCTCTAAGGTACTTCGAATGGGTGGCGAACCTGGTACCCGTGAGGAAGAAGAATGGTGAAATTAGGCTCTATGTGGATTTTCGCAACCTGAACAGAGCTTCACTCAAAGACAACTATCCCCTCCCGAAAATGGACCACATCTTGCAAAAGTTGGTGGGATCCTCCCGCATGTCCATGATGGATGTCTTCTCAGGGTATAATCAAGTGGCAGTGCTCCCGGAAGACCAAAGGAAGATGATGTTCACTATGCCTTGGAAAAATTTCATGTACGCTCGAATGCCTTTCGGCCTGATAAATGTCGATGACACATTCCAGCGTGCTATGGACATCGCTTTCATAGGAGAGTAGGATAAGTTTGTGGTGATTTACCTGGATGACATCATTGTCTTCTTGAAGAGTAATGTTGAACACATAGAACATCTTCGATGAACGTTCGACAAATGCCGCAAGTATGGCCTATCTCTAAAGCCTAAAAAATGCTGCAGGTTTTGCCTGTAAGAAGGGAAGTTACTAAGACATATAGTAACTAAGGAGGGAGTGAATATTGATCCAAAATGGGTGGAGGTGATAAACAGCATTTCTATACCAAGAAACAAAAAGGAGGTACAAGTGTTCATGGGAAGGATAAATTTCCTAAGAAGATTCATACCCAATTATGCCGAGATCGTCCGAAACATCACTAAAATTCCAAAAACGAATAGTGAAGTGAGGTGGACCCCTCGATCAAGGGATTATTTTGAAAAAATTAAGTAGGAATTTGCATAAGCTTTAGTGGTGATAGGTCCAGATTATGGGAAGCCCTTCATCATTTTCTCTTTCGCCTCTCCTCATACAATAGTTGTAGTGATGATACAAAACAATGACAAAGGTCATGAACAACCTATTACGTTATTCAGCTAGGTTCTGCAAGATGCCAAATTGAAATATAAAATCCTAGAAAAGCAAGCGTATGCTCTGGTCAAATCTCTAAAGGCATTCCGAGTGTATGTGTTACAATTTTTCATAACCGCCTATGTTCCCACAGCAGCAGTGAATGATATCTTGGTGTAGGGAAATAGTGAAGGGAAAAGGGGAAAATGGATAAATAATATTTAGGAGTACGAGATGGAGATAAAGCTGAACAAACTCATTAAAGGCCAAGGGTTGGCAAAGATCCTGTCTGAATCCAACTCTCAAGCTCTGGGGATAAATCTTTCTATGACGGGAGGAGAAGCACAGGAAGATACAAGTGCACATCAAGGCATAGAATCTTCCACGCAAAAGACACATGTGAAGCATCCTCTATCCTTATGGTATAAAGATATAGTTGAATATATTTTAACACTGAGATGCCCTCCTAACTATGATAAGGCCAAGTACTGCACCTTGAGGCTGAGGTCCCAAAATTACAATGTGGCAAATGGGTGATCATATTGGAAGGACCCAGTGGTGATCCTATTATTCTGTTTAACATAGCAAGAGGTTGACCAAGTGATGATTGATTTCCACAAAGGGATATGTGGTGGGCATTATATCTAGTGATCCACTGCATGCAAGATCCTGAGGGCAGGTTTCTTTTGGCCTAAACTATTTGGTGATGTACATGCTCGAGTACGGGCCTGTGAGAATTGTCAGACATTTACCGAAAATCAAAAGTATGCACCTCTCCCATTGATCCCAGTACATGTTGAGGAACCTTTCAAATAGTGGGGGGTCGACTTTATAGGAGGGATTCACCTGGCTTCTAGCAATCAGCATCGATGGATCCTCACCGCCACATATTACTTCACTAATTGGGTTGAAGCCGTGCCTGCAAGGAATGCCACCGACGGGGTAGTGATCAAGATCCTAGAGGAGAACATAATAGCTAGGTTTGTATGCCCTACTAAAATCATCACCGATAATGCCCAAGCTTTCAAATTGGCTAAGTTCATAAAATTTTGGCAGCACTATAATATCATTCTGGGACACTCCACTACATATTACCCATAAGGGAATGGGTTGGAGGAGTCATCTAACAAGACACTGGTCAGGATTCTGAAAAATACCATCAATAAAAACCAAAATAATTGGGACTCCCAGCTCAAGTTTGCGCTCTGGGAAAATCACATCACCACTAAAAGATCCATAGGAAAGTCCCCTTATGAACTGGTGTATGGCAAAGCTCCAGTCTTTCCTATTCATCTTTCATTACCCATGGCCTGATTCTTACAAGAGAGTGAGGAAGAGCCAAACAATCTTATCAAAAGAATGAATCAATTGGTCAAGCTAAGTGAAACACGGGAACAGGTAAGCCTCAAACTGGCAAAGTACCAGGAAAAGATGAAAGGCTTATTTGATCAAAAAACTAAAGACGGGGAAATCTAAGTATGAGATTTGGTGTTGCGATGGGATGTTAGGTGGGCAGACAAAGGGAAACATGGGAAGTTCGACCCCCTCTGGTTCAATCCATTGACAGTGGCAGAGGTCAAAGGAAACAATACTTTTGTGATGGAGAACTTAGAAGGAGACATACTTGAGGCACCCATGAATGGAAAGTTCCTCAAGTTCTATTTTCATCACTGACATGGGCTAATCCAGCTCATTTTATATCTCATTCCACTGTCTATACTCCATTATGTTTCCTTCTCCGTTTGCATTTTCCGTTTCATCTTCCATATCATCTTCTATTATTCCCATTTTGTGTCATCCACTTTTTTCATTTTCCATATCATCTTCCATATCATATTCCATTTCATCTTCCACTATTTGTATAAAACTTTGTCTAATCAGTATACATTTGCAACTCCATGTGCCCAATAAAGCACAGGCATTCAGGTTTGCAAATTCTCAATGCACTTAGAACAGCAGGTTACCCCCAGATGGAGCAAATGTTGGCCTGTGACCACGCTCAACATGGAGAAGTGATCCCTATAAGGAAATCATAGGGCATAGGTGTAAATTTTTAAGGGGAAGGCCAATAAATTCAAGCACAGGTCAAGCAGAAAGCCCTGTAGTCAAAAGAGAAAAGTGTCATGATCAAGGTAATATGATCCAAAGTTGTGATTAATTTCCGCATCCCATAAACCATTACATATGCTATATATTACATATAATATGCGTAATATCATTTTCTGCACATAACACCTCTCCGCTCATCGCACTTTGCTCCCTGCAAGATTAACTTTTACCTTCCTCTTCTTATCACTAAACCCTTCTGAGTGTAATCTGCGGGCGGGCCCCACTCAGTGCCACGTCATCCATCCCCGCTCATCATGCTTCGCTCCTTGAAAATCTTAACTTTTACCTTCTCTGCCCATCACACCTCGCATATTGCAAATTATAGCATTTACCCTTCGACGCTCACATGTAAATCTTATGATTTTCCATGTGCGAGCGACCCCACCTCTATCCTGCCATGTCACTCCTCCGCCCATCGCACTTCGCACATCACAATTCTTAATGTTTATTGTTCGATGCTCATATGTAAAACCTCTAGTCTGCGATATGTGATATGAGTTAGGGTCCCACCGCCTTGCCACGCCATTAGTAGCCCTTCCGCAGCTTTTTTCCCTCTCTTTTCTGTGTTAATCATCCTAATAACCTCACCATTACTTCCACCATCTCCCCTTCATCTCCGCTCCCTATCAATACATCCAACCATTCATGATTTGTTTCGGCTCCCCCCTCACCTTTCAAAGATTAATGGGGGGGGGGGTTCGAAATGGTTGGTTTTTTATACCGCCTCTGGTGCTATGTGGCAGCCTATAGTGATTTCACAACCCCGCCCCCATCCAATACCCCAAACCATCCATTCCCCCTTCCGAAATCGGGTTTCTAGTTTTCATTTCAAACAAAACATGGGATTTTGGGTGGAGCACGCAGTTATGGTTTATTCAGTTCGTTCAAGGAATCTCCGCTAAAGAGCAAGGCACGCGAAACATAGTTGGCCATTTCATTATGGTTTAAATGAATCATGAGAATTAGAGAGTGGAGGCCTTCCACTGCAGATGAAATCAAGTGGTGGAACCCAGACTCCCCACCTGTTCGCGGTCACCCCTCGTCATCCCCATGGAGGATTATAGGATTTGGCCTACGCGGCCCATCATTTTGTTCCCTTTTACTTTCTGATTAACATGTTTTGCTGGTGAAATCCCGATTTCACCTTATTTCTCTTTGATTTTATATTACAGGAGTGATTTCTTGATGCATGCTCAATTAGTTTGTTAGGATATTTTTATTTTCACGTGTGGGCCGACCATGACTCATTATTCAATCAGGAACCCTCAATAGGAACTCTATATGTAGGAAGTTCAGATATGTAAGAAGGGTTCTGAATTTTGGAGAATTTTGCGGTAGTTCTGTATAATTGTGCTCCCTATGCTCTGATATACATATTTGGGAGAGTTGTTTTGAACTTAATATAATACAAGGATGTTTACTTGGATTATAGATGGAGGAATGAGTAGTATGTATGTGTTTCACTTTGTTTATCAGTAATCTCATTTTTATGTATAATCATATTTCATGCTCGGCTACATTGATGATTTGTGTAATGTAGTTGTCGGTGCTCTGCAATTTTATTCATGAATTCGTGTCTATATAACGCTCATGTATTAAGCTTGTTGAACTCCCTTAATTCTTGCTCCACGAATCTTTATTTTAGTCCATATCTCATTCATGTCCACTTCCTCTGAGTTCACAGAAGATAGATTCTTAATCCTCTTAAGCCTGTCTCTTGTGGGTTCCTTCTCCATTCTTTCTCAATGCCTCTGCATATTTTTAAAGATTTTTCTCATTGCTTCATACCTAGCCCATTTGAAATTCATTCAACCACTTAGCCCCTTGATCCCTCTTGCAATATAAGGTAATTTACATTTAATCAGACACCAAGGTATTCCCCATTCCTGAACCACCAAAACCATTATTTCTCTTGATCCATATTTTGTCAGAGGCCTCTATACAATTTTCCACATTTAACCTATGATTTTAAGATTTCCTAGGCACTGGTATTTAGCAACTCAAGGTTGTCTCTAGGAGCTACAACAAACTACTTCATATATATATATATATATATATATATATATATATATATATATATATATATATATATATATATATATATATATATATATATATATATATATATATATATATATTTGTTCTTCACTTTTAATGAGCTTGCAGATATATTTTTTCTCCTCACATTTAATGGGCTTGTAGATACAGACTTGGGACTTGGCTTACTAAGACTGCTAGTATAAACGGAATTCATTACGATATGGCACTTTTGTTATTTGGAACTAAAGGAGATATGAACAACACTCAATAATCATATACTATGTGTGCTCTCTTAATCATTGATTTTATTTCCCTAAAAAATGGTTCAGTGGATTTTCTTTGGCCTATACTATGTGTTATTCAACTTTCCTCCTTATTCATTAAACTTATGTTATTTAGGGTCTCTATTTTCATAAGGAACATTTGACTCAAATTGAAATAAGTTGGTGCCCTTTTTTTAGGTAAGTCATCTATTGAAAGTCGGTGTCTCTTTCTCCAAGAACACATGGTTGCTGGAACTCCAAAGGCATTATGTGTTCTTGATAGAATTGTGCTTTTATTGATAGAATTACGATTTTATCCTCCCACAAGATGTCATCGATGCTTTTCTTGCAAAATTTGGTGCAGAATGAAAGTTTTTTTTCATGTTTTACTAGCACTTTTTAACTGTGTTGGAGTTTCATTCAATTTTCCCATCTATGATTGTTTTCATTGGAGGTTGTATGTGTTAAAATCGCTACAAAAATGCACATATCATAGAAACATATGGAATCATAAAATATGAGCTCAAAACACCTTGAAACCTATAAAAAGTTTGTACTTCGAAAGTATTGACTGTGAATAATTCTCCCATAACACTGAGTATTAGCTCCCATGTTAGTATTACCTTTATGTTTTGTGTCATTTCTATTCCTCGTAAAGGAAAAAATATATGTGAGACCATTAAATATCAATTGATGGAAATTAGTATTTATTTCACGAAGGTCATACTCCACATGCAGGATGGCTTAAGAGCAGAGTCTACAGAGCTGAGTTTATTCAAGCACCAACAACTAATCCCATTGCAGATTTCATATTGAATTGTAGATTCCATTCCAAATTGAGTTTCTAGAGATAAAAAGCTCTATGAAAGCTATATCTAGATCAGGGTCCCTATGTGCTTGCCAAGCATTTCCAAACATTTCCAAATGATGTCAAGCTGAGTGATAAATTCCCAGATGTCACAAGCCATGAAGTGATCAATTCCAAAATTTCATAAATATGAAAAGGTCGTGGAAAGGTCGTCGAGTTAAACGTTTAGGTTAAACATTTATTGTCAGCCAAATAATGTTAAATAATACTAGCATTACTTCATTGTGAAAAAACTCGTTATCAAATATATTGTATATACTAAGTTAATATGTATTAGTGTCTCGAGAAAATACCAAATAAAACCTCAAACCACAAACTTAGTTTAAAATCATGATAATCTTATATAATTCTTATAAAAAGTTATGATTTTAAGAAATTTTCGTTCAAAATTGTGAAAATATTTTTTATATCCATACAAAACTAAAACTAATACACCACCAAAAAGTGATTACTATAGTCCTTACAGGCCAAAGATGATGAAGTGTGATGCCAGGATTCTGGGTTAAATCAGATCCTAACATGTCAAACAGTGTATTTCCTTCAATTTTATAATTCTCATTAAAAAAAAAAGTCTTCATTAACCACACATTTGAAATTTCTCAAAACATACATAAATAAAAGAGAGCTTATCCAAACACAAATATACTGATGTATTATAAGACAAGAAATCCTTATCCAAATATTACAATGAATGGCCTTTCGGCTCTCGGCCCTTTACAAAAAGCTCTCAACCCATTCCTCACACTCTCCTCACTTCCTCTCTTGTTTTCTTCCTCACACAACTCTCCTATTTATACATAAATATGAATTTACTCCATTCCATAAATTCTTCCACACAAATCTCAACTAAAATATAAATTAGATTTATTCAAGTTTTGGACTCAACATAGTCCCATATATGGAATTCTTACTCCCTAGATTATCTACCTAATTCCATTCCACTCATATCCTTAATTATTAAAAGAATATATACAATAATCCTCACCTTTACATTTTTCTCTCTTAATAAAAAAAATGAGCAAGATAATTAATAAAATAATTAAAAAACCTCACCCCCTATTTCACACAAATGAATAATGAAAATTGATCTTGATGCTCCTGCATCAGACTCCCAAGGTTGAAAATAATCATGATCGCCTGATCATGTGTTTCGGATCTTTGTCTTTCTGGATCTCATATCTTGTGCTGCAATTTTCCATTTGTTGTTGCTTTTGTTTGTTGTGTTTCTCCAGGTCTCCACACTTTATGTTGCATTGCCCCACTGGCTATTCTTTCACAGTCTTATGTTGTCTTCCTCTTGCTACTTCTTCTTTGTTTTACTGCTGATGTCTTATTCTGGGATACTTTCATCATTATCCTCCTTATCAGTTCAATTTCTCTTTCCAATAGATATTCTCCATCATCTGCAATAAAACCCGTACTTACAAAACAATTATTAAAATAAAAAACATAAGGCCTCAGTGCCTCTTTCTCGTCTGGCAACATTTCAGTATGCTGCTCTAAAATTTCCTCTTCCATCAGCACATTAGTATGTTGATTTAAATCCTCCATGAGATTGTCAGCTAGTCCCTCCTCCATATCATTTGTTTCAAGAATGTCTCCTTGTTCTGGTTCACAAAAATGAACTTCTTTGATTTTCTAAATCATTCCTACATCCTTATCCTCTGTTTCCTTATTATTATTCAGGATAATTTCTTTGTCTTTCTCTTTCAGAAACTCACCTCGAGTATAGATCCTATACTTTTCCAACTTCCTTCATTGAAGATATAACTTTCTATACAACTCAACAATCTCAATTGGGGTAGAACTTGGAAACTTTACATAGCTTTTCATACCTTCACTTGCTGTTGACCAATCATCAGATGGCCCTTCTTCCTCTGCTTCAATATTCTGCTGAATATTTCCATGAGACCCCTCTGTCTTCATTTCTTTCTGAGATCTTGCTATCTCAGCATCATTCTGAACATATTTCAGATTCAACTTCTTCTCCTTAACAAACTTCAAAGTTTGTTCAAAATCCTCTGATGTACCTGCAATCACACACAAATCATTAGTTTTAAAAACAATAGACCTTGTGGTCCCACTTGATGCTTCAGTCATCATATCTCCTTGCTAATCTGAATCCTTCATTTGATTCAGTTCTTCTATATATTTTTCTTCTATCACACCATTACTTTCAGAAAGCAATCGACCATATTCTGGCTCACATACAAATCTCCCTTTACATACTCATTTAAACTGAGTAACTCTTCCTTAAATTAAACATTCACTCTATGCTCCCACTTCACTTGCAATCTCTGCCATTTGACTTTCTATTTCATACTCCATCCATATCTTCGGTCTACTTTACTCCTCTGTAACATTTCCATCAATAACTCAAGATGGAATTTTATCTTAGCTCTTTCTCTGTCAATCTGCTCTTGACTCTGTTATGTATATTTTATTAATTATTAGTTAGATATAGTTATCTTAGGTTTTATTAAGTGGAAGGGCATGATCAAAGATCATGCCTCTTCACTAAGGGACACCATGAGGCTATATTTAAAGCCTCGGTGATTCCCCATTGTAAGCATCTCATTTTTTATCAATAATAATATATACTTATAAAGTTTACCATAGTTTTTACACTCCATTGGTATCAGATCCATCGCTCTTTTGGATCTATGTGATCATCAGATTAAAGAATTTCTAAGGAAATTGCATAAATTTTTAAAAGAGAGAAGGAAAGTTAACATAAAGGGGGGAATAAATTAAAAGGAAAAAAATTTATTTAAAAGAAAATAGTTCCAAAAGAAAAAAAAAAGGAAAAAGAAAAAGAGATATATATATACATATATAAAGAAGTACATATATGTACATATGAAGACAAATTAAAAGTAAAAAGGAAAAAGAAATAAGGAAGAGTAATTGCTCGTGGTTTACAAGCTCGTGGTTTTGGAGCCCATGGTAATTTCCCATGGTATTAAAACCCATTCCCCCTTTTCAAAACAACGTGACTTTTCAATGTTAACAAATTTTTTTTCCCCGTATATATATATATATATATATATATATATTATTTAATTAAAAAAATTATTAATTTAATTAATTAATTAATTTTTAAAAAAAAGGGAAAAACTGGCAGAAAAATATTCCCCACCTCATACACGTTCAATGTCTTCATCGATGTCTATGGCCGAATTCCAGAAGAAATTGTTGGATCTCGAGAAACAGATCAATAATAATTCCAAAGAATTCGGAAAAATATTAGTCGATCTTGAAGGTACAGTTGCAGGACACTCCAACGACATCAAAAAGGTTCATGATACGATAAATCGAATAGAAAGACAAATGTGGCTAAATCATCACTAGACCACAGAAAAGATGACAGAACTCTTCGATAAGATAAATGATAAGATATATAAGTTAAGTCAGAGACAACCCCCAATATTTCCCAATATGGAACAAAATCAACAGAAAATTTCCGCAGATTCAGGGAACTCAAAAGAGCATCAGGAAAAAACCGATTCCCCACATCATCAAGAAGATAGTAATGCATATTTTCAAAATAAGCAGCTTTGGAATGCATTTGCTAATCAATATCCCCTTCTTGTTCCACCATTAGCATATCAGCGAAAAGCAAAAGTCGAGCTACCCAAGTTTGATGGTAATGAAAAAAATAGCTTTGCATGGCTTAATAAAGCTGGAGAATATTTTTAGATTTATGACATTACTAGTGATGACGAAAAATTAAGCACGCTTCCATGAAAATGGAAGGAGAAGCATATAATTGGTATATGTGGTGGAAAAATATGACGCTTGCTATTAGTTGGACAAAATTTAAGGATGCATTCTTTAAAAGGTTTTAAGGCATAAAAGAAGAAAAGTTTTTTTCAACATTCATCAAATTACGCCAAAAAGGAGATGTGGATGAGTACACTCAAGAATGGGAGACCTTGGAAACACGAGTACTGGGATTGTCAAAATCTCGTCTAATCTAGTCTTTCATCTCAAGACTTAAAATCTATATACAAGAAGAGCTCAAACTTCATGAAATTACATCAGTAGAAGTAGCAAGACAAAAAGCAAAAGCTACTGAAAAGAAATTTGAAAGGTTTTCAAAACCAGAAAAAGTATATTCAAGACAAATATTTCCTCCATCTGAAAATATAGATGACACAAAATATGTCCCACCCCATCTTCGTGAAGAATAAAAATCTAATGTGGAAAAACAAAGAATGAGAAAGGGCAAGTGCAAACGTTGCGGTGAAAACTGGGACCCTCAGCATAGATGTGTTAATGGAAAAGCGAAAAATCTATACAGTTGTGAAGAAACCAATGACGCTAACAATAATGATTCATATATAGAAGGATTAGAAGACAACTTAGAGTTCTCTCCAAAAGTAGATGGTGAAACCATTCTGCAAGTGTCATTATCAGCGATGACAGGCATATCACAACCTCAGACCCTAAAGTTAAGAGGAAATATCAAGAACAACAACGTAATGGTTCTCATCGACACTCGTAGTACTCACAATTTTCTAGATTCAACCATGCCGAAAAGACTTAACATATTTACCTTCCCCATGCCTAATACGAAGGTAATGGTGGCCGATGGTAAGAAGATTGAGCAAGTAGGGAAATGCCATAAGGTCAAACTACAAACAAAAAACTTTAGTTTAGAATCTCCATTCTACACCGTCCCATTATGAGGAGTAGATGTGGTCTTAGGAATTCAATGGTTACAAACTTTAGGTACTTATTCTGCCAACCATTAGAAGCAGTTTATAAGCTTTAAGTGGAAAGGGCAGAAACACAGGTTGTATGGATTCCAAGCCCCAGAAAATCAAGTCATATCTTCATCTCTGATGACGAAGATGATTCAAACAGGAGCGCCAGCATCTACAGTACAATGTCATCAGTTAGATATGTTATCTACAAAAAGGAACCACGCAGAGTCACCAGCAGAACAAGGAATATTTCGGAAACACAAAAAAGTGTTCCAAGATCTACCCATAAAAGTGTCTGCTGATAGGAAATTCAAACATCCAATAGAAGTCAAGACAGAATCTGACCCTGTCAATATCATATCTTGTCACTATCCCCATCAACAAAATATTGAACTCGAGCAGATGCTCCACGATCCTTTTAAAATGTGGGAAGCAAGAGCTCGTCATTCAAGAAACCCAGGCATTCGTCAACATTGTCCATCATTACGTATGCTTTGAGGACAAAGCATCTTAAGAGAGGGGCAATTTTATGTATATTTTATTAATTATTAGTTAGATATAGTTATTTTAGGTTTTATTAAGTGGAAGGGCATGATCAAAGATCATGCCTCTTCACCAAGGGACACCATGAGGCTATATTTAAAGCCTTGGTGATTCCCCATTGTAAGCATCTCTTTTTTTATCAATAATAATATATACTTATAAAGTTTACCAGATTTTTTACACTCCAGGCTCATTCTCACGCCATTTGTCTTGGCGTCTCTCTTCCCCTTTCTTCTGATATGGACTTCTTCAGAGCCTCTGAAATGACCTTTAGTAGTCATGTTTGTCTCTATCTTCATGAATTCCTCACCCACTCACCATGAGCTATACTAAAGCTTCTGCAACAGTAAGTCCTCACTGTTGCCACTTACCTCACCAATCCTCTCTCTGGACTTTTTCTTTTGGCAAGCAGTGGTTCTGTATTCTCTGGAACCTTTTGAGCATTCCTCTCTACTCCTTCTAGGCTTCAACTCATCAGCTATCCTTTTTATCCAATCTCTGTTGGAATTATTTAAGGTTCTTCTCCACACTTTGCTTTCATGTAGAAACTATTACTAGTCTCTTTCATCACTACTTTTAAAACTGTGATCTTATTTTGCTGAGATCTTCAACTGTCTGCAACCTCAATTCTGCAAATATTATCTTCAAACCAGAGTTAAAATAAAACATATCAGCTCATCTTCAAG
Source organism: Pinus albicaulis (assembly GCA_034641835.2). Classification (NCBI taxonomy): domain Eukaryota; kingdom Viridiplantae; phylum Streptophyta; class Pinopsida; order Pinales; family Pinaceae; genus Pinus; species Pinus albicaulis. The sequence goes on from CM076580.1 coordinate 506,144,475, forward strand.
ATATCTGTGTGATCTTGTTCCATCTCTCACCTGTACTTTCATGCACCATACAACTGCACATTATAAATGGTACATCAACTTACATCTCTTTCACCTATGTACAGATAACAATCTATTCATGTTTTCAATTTCTTTAATGAATAATATACAACACGTACATCGTGTCCATCCTTAATGCCTCCACATGATAGTAAAATAAAGATTCTACAACATCAAGAAATTGTGTCTTACAATCTTAAAACACAAACTAAAAGAATTCTCCCACTGCCAACTACAAGCTTTGGTCCAAAAATGACTTAGCCAAAACTGTGAGAACCCACATTATGCATAATAAACCCGCTTACATAAAAATGTAGGTTTCTCTTTATATCATCCAGGATAGCGCATTTTCATTCATTTTCCATTCATTTATACTTCCACATTTGCAACATTTTCACTTTACTTTTGAACTGCATGCTGACATATATAGATCATCTCCACAAAAATACTTATTTATAATTTTGATTTTGGTTAATAAAACCCAAAATGTCAACACATAACATGTTCAGTAATACCTTTGCCCTTGACTCATAATTCCACTCCACCACTCCAATTCATATTTTCTGTCATCAAGACTCTAAAGTGATTTTAACCCCTCTAACAAGTGGATCAAAGAAGGGAAAAAAAATGTGAGATCAGTTATATGAAGCAATACTTTGGCCCCGACATCACAGCGAGACTTGTCTTCAAAAAATCGAACTTCAAATAGCTCTACAACTCAAAAACAAAATTACCGATAGGCTTAAATTCATGCCCAACTCCACCTTCATATAAGTCGTTGATCTGGAAGAAAATGCTGCATTATTGCAGTCGCCGCCACACAAGTCATCCACACAGGAACATCACTCAATAATATGACTCGGTCAACAATGTTGCAGGCTTCCAAAATGAATTTTTTTTTTTTTTCAACAAGTTGTTTGAAATATTAATACCTTTGACCATGATCTCTTAAATGATGACTTATCAAATGTAACGCATATTTTTTTCTTCATTTTCTTATTGCTCTAAACCTCGATCCTTTGGAGCTGGATTGCTGGAAATGTTCACGCGCGCTAATCTTTTGTTCTTCATTCCTATTTTAGCTTTCCACATGAGATCATATATATACACCAATGGAAATAAAAATTCTTGCATTTCAGATGTGGAATTCATTTTAAAAAAATAAATGCATCCTTTAATGGTCAAACCCACGGTTCATACAAACCCAACACTGTAATCAATCATACCAATCAACATCGACCATATCCATGTTCCATGATCCGGTTAACACTGAGATAGAAAACACAATGTCGTGATAAACAACACATTGGATGCTGAGGACTCCTACCTATGATATATGTTGTTCATACGGAAATTATATTCCACTTCAAAAAACAATGATACCTCAACGATATCTATAGCTCATCTCTAAAAATCGAACTTTTGTTTTAGGTAACTGCCATGACCCTTAACACAATTACCACTCTATCGACACAGTCAACAATAAACTTGTTACCATAAACAGAACGTCCTCCAGGAGAAAGGAAAGTTTATGTGGCTATCTCGGCATTACTCCATGGATCTGTTTCAACGTCTTACGCACCTTACATAGCCTCCATGAGCCTTTAAACTGCACATTACTTCATCATACCATATGCCATATGCCACGGTCTGTGTTTACTCTCCACGCATACTCAAAAAACAAAACAAAACCCGCACACTGTCGCTGCCTTCACGATTCCGCAGAGACCAACCATACAATGCGCATTTCTTGCACCATGGAATATTGATAGTTATGCCGAGCCATATAAACTATTAGACACTCTCTCAAGCAACTTCAGTGGCCCGGCCAACTTCTGCATCATGGCATAATGCTGCAAATGTATCTACTTATTCAATCCTTCCACAATTACAGACTATTATAGAACAGAATATTATGCAAAGGGATCAAATTATTAATTTGATGAAACATGCGAACCAGGGAGAAATTCCTCTAGCTTGCCATTTTACTAAGTTTGACTCCAAATCCACCTCTTCTAGCACTGCAATTCTGTTATCGTTGTCTCCCAGGTATCCCAGCTACCACACCATGTTGGCTCAATGCACAGGTCAACTCAACCCATGAAAACTTTAGGCTCTGCACCAATGTCTTCGGGCTTTGGGCACTGCAGCAAACAAGTGACCGGAGGCTTGATCACATCCACCAACACCGACGGTCAACTCCACACCATTCGAGAGCGTTCACCGTTCTGGCAAAGGCAGAGAGATGCAGAGATGTGAAGAACGTGAACTTCAAAAATCGCGGCCCTCAAATCTGGAAACAGATCTCAGATCAGCAAGGGCGATGTCCAGCTGGATTCTCTGCAATGCATAATACACAGAGCAACTTGCAAAATAAAAAATAAAAAATTTCACTGCAGGCTCGTTACTCCAGTATTCTCAAAGGTAATGTCACCTGTGATGAATCCATTTCCCTTCAACGCAACAGTTGCAGAACAATAAGTTGTGTAGCCCTTTTTTTTCATATTTTTGTTTCCTGCAACTACAGTGGCACCTATGCCATTTCCAATGCTTCAAACATAATTTCACTAGGTACAAAATCATTAGGATTCACCACCATGCTTCCACTTCCTTCCATGTACTCAGCAGATGACTTCAAACCTCACGGATTCTCAACGCCAGATCACACGCAGAGCTTCAATAGGTGGGCTCTAGGTGGGCTCCTTTTTACTTGATTCCAAATATAACATTATCATTATACTCTTATTTCCCTCAGCCTAGGTGGGGCCGAGGTCCAGGTCTTTATGGGCTCTGATACCAAATGATGCCAGGATTCTGGGTTAAATCAGATCCTAGCATGTCAAACAGTGTATTTCCTTCAATTTGATAATTCTCATTAAAAAAAACTCTTCATTAACCACACATTTGCAATTGCGCAAAGCATACATAAATAAAAGAGAGCTTATCCAAACACAAATCTACTGATGTATAATAACACAAGAAATCATCAGCCAAATATTACAATGAATGGCCTTTCAGCTCTCAACCCTTTACAAAAATCTCTCAACCCATTCCTCACACTCTCCTCACTTCCTCTCTTGTTTTCTTCCTCACACAACTCTCCTATTTATACATAAATATGAATTTACTCAATTCCATAAATTCCTTCACACAAATCTCAACTAAAAATTAAATTAAATTTATTCTAATTTTGGACTCAACAAAGTCCCATATATCGAATTCCTACTCCCTAGATTATCTACCTAATTCCATTCCACTCATATCCTTAATTATTAAAAGAATATATACAGTGATTCTCACATTCGCATTTTTCTCTCTTAATAAAAAAAAAAGCAAAATAATTAATAAAATAATTAAAAAACCTCACATCCTATTTCACACGCATGAATAATAAAAATTGAGCTTAATGGTCCTGCATCAAAATATTAACATTACTATTATCATACCATACATGACGTTGTCATCATATCCTTTTTTTTTATTACCTTCTTAGACCACACCGAATTAATGTTTTTCACTTAAAGTCTCCAACTTGCATGAGGTCATAAACCGTTACGTGTAAGCCGAGACATAAACCAACTTGGTAGATTTAGTAAAAGAGTAACTCTCCATAGGCCTTGTAAATCATGTAAACATTAAAAAAATAATTTCAAAGAACTTACAAAACAATATAAAGAAACCATTTTATAGTAATGTTGAAGTAATAACTGAGTAAGTCATTTTAAAGTAATGCTGAAGTAATAATCAATCAAAAAAACTATTAATCACCGATAACCTAAAATATTGAATACACTAAAATAAGCCACAGACATTATTATATATTATAGAATAGTAGCTTCGGCTCACATTGAAACATATATCATAAAAAGATAAACAAAGTGGGTAAAAAGATAAACAAGGTGGGTAAGAGTTAGATATCCTTCACAATCTTATCATGGGATGAAGATAGAATCACAAGCAAGCTTACCTTATTTACTAGTCTTGGCGTAAATGGTTTGCCGTTTTCAATATTCTACGTGAAAACCAAAGTATTTAACCGAAAGTTTTAGTGCCATACTTTGTTAAACATTTTCACCAATATATCAAATATCAAATTTTTATATATTTTTTTAATCAAATAAAAATTTTAAAGTAATATTATTTTACCTATCAAATATTATCTATTTTTAATTAATTAAAATATTTGAATTTTTATATTATTTTTTAATTAATTAAAATATTTGAATTTGTATTTCACCTCAAATAAAAACTAGAGTTGAGGTAGGAGGCTTCTAACAATATTTATAACAAAATATATTAAGGTGGCTTAATTTTAAGTTTCATGTTATTATTAATTCTAAATATCAAATGTTTAACATAGCTTATACTTGTTACATAATGCATTATGGTGACTTATAGTGTCAATGAATTGTCCCATTTTCAACTTTCATTTGTAGCTAACATGTAAGATCTATGAGAATATTTTTTCAAGCTAATTTTAAGAGTTGGTCTTTTAAAGTTAGTCTTTTGAAAATGATTTTTTTGTATCCTAGGCTCTAAATCTATAAAAGAAATAAGAATGCTTGACTCACATAATGGCACATATATCAATCATGCTAAGGTTGAGCAATAGTAGACAAAAAGAGGAAATGCAACATTCCTGCAATTATGTAGTTATGAAAATTATTCTATCCGTTGTTCTAAAAAACATAGTGAGTAGATGATCATTTTTTTCTTTCTTACAAAATTTTATAATTCTGTAGTTCACTACTCTAAGAGAGTTGTGCCTCTTGATCTATTTTCAATATATATATATATATATATATATATATATATATATATGAAAAAAAAAGTGAAAGAAGTGTTATACCATGGGCATAAAATGCATAACCGTCAAATGTAATAGTAGAGGGGGAGGACTGCATACCTACGAACTATAATAGCACAAGGGAGCGACTGCAAGTGCCACAAGGGTCAGCTATGTGATGTATCTCTCACTTATTAACTACGTAAACAAATCTAAGATAAAAGATCTCGTGCTGAAAAACCTGCAAAGTAATCGCATTGTAAACAAAAACCTTGCCATGCCTTGGGATTGGACCATTGATTTTCTATGAATGAAACCACACTTATTTTCTCTTGTTATTGAGTTAGCTATACACATAAGCCTAGAAGCAGGTAGACAAAGACAAAGGCCTAAGAGTATATAAACAGAGGCCAGCCATGGAACCATGCATCAGGCTCATTGGCAGACAAGAAATTTTAGGGAATTTTGAGGTCTAAAATGGGTCTCCTAAGGAAATTATAAAAAAAATAGTGGAAATAATAAAACAATATTAGATTACATCATCAAATTTTAGAGGCAAAAAAAAAAAACTACTTTTTCAACTCGTATTTTCAACTTATCTCCATATGGGTTTACTCAAATTTTGAGTAGGAACACTCGTTGGATGCAAAATTTGATTCCTCATCCAATAAGTACCCATGTTGCATACTTTTGATGGACACTTCTACATGAAAAATGAGAAATACATGAAAAACGTGATTGCAATCACTTTTTTCATGTATTTTTCATTTTTTGTGTAGCAGAGTCCATCGAAAGTATGCAACATGGGTACTCCTTGGATGACAAATTAAACGTTACATCCAAATAGTACTCCCACTCAAAATTTGAGTAAACAATGATGGAGATAAGTTGAAAATATGTGTTGAAAAAGTAGTTTTATTATTTTATTAATTTTTAATATTTCTACTTTTTTACCCCAAAAATTGTGAATCATCCCCTATGGTTGACATCATCATATTGAATCATATTGGTTCTTATAAAGTTTATTTTGGTTGTACATTTTTCTTAGGAGGCCCATTTAAGACCTCAAAATTCCCCTAATGCTAGTCGAGCAAATGATGCATTAGAGTGAGCAATGTGGGGATTAAATGGCTTCCCTAGGATAGAGGATGAAGTAAACACGTAGGCTCTATGGAAGTCGTGTTTACAAATGGCATGTTTATATATATATATATATATATATATATATATATATATATATATATATATATATATATATAATTTAAAAATAAAATCATATACAATCACACATAAAATTAAAATTAGAAGCAACAATTTAAAAATTAGTTAAAAGTTTGTCAACTTGTTGAATGCATGTAACCCACCTATCTCAACTACACAAAAGTGAGTTATGTCCATTAATACCAAGTTTGCATAAGTAGGTCCATGTTGTCTTAGGTGCACATAGTAGATGTATGAAGCATCTATCTATTTACCTCCTGACCATTCTTCTTTGTTAATATTGGAAGAGGGAAAATGTGTCTTCCATATGGTCCTATGCATACCTAGGTTCGACCCCTTCTGGACCTGTGTTTGCCTCTTCCCCCCTGATTTCTATAGATAACAGAGAAGGGTTGAGTGGGTTAACTGACTGAAATAAATTTGTCATACGCTAGGGGTTGGCATTGCTGCTATTGTTAGTGATGTTGCTAATGGAGGTAGTGTCATTGTTATTCTTACTACTACTTGGTATTGTGGACGCAGTCTCTCATAGTGCATGAATTGATTCTCCACCATATAAATTCATATGTTTCCACTTATCAGCTTGGGTAGAGATAAAGAAAAGTCGACTTGTGGTTTACAACACCAAAGAGTAAACAAGAAGATGGATGGATGGATGAATTTTTTGTGGAATGAAAATGTTAGGTTCTTTGTTGTCGGTTTCAATTTTTTTTGTCACACAGTTGTTGACTACTTCATATGTTTTATTTTTGTTCTTCACATTTAATGAACTTGCAGATATATTTGTTCTCTTCACATTTAATGAACTTGCAGATATAGACTTGGGGCTTGGATTACTTAGACTACTGGTATAAACATAATTCATTATGATACAAAACTTTTTCTAGTTGGAGATAAAGGAGCTAGGGAAAACACTCATTAATCATCTACTATGCGTGCTCTCTTAGTCATTGATTTTCTTTCCCTAAAAAATGGTTTCATAGATTTTCTTTGGCATGTACTATGTGTTATTCAACTTTGTTGCTTATTCATTCAACTTATATTATTTAGGGTCTTTATTTTCACAGGGAACATCTGAATCAAATTGAAATAAGTTGGTTCCCTTATTTTAGATAAGTCATCTATTGAAAGTGGGAGCTTCTTTCTCCAAGAACACATGGTTGTTGGAAATCCAAAATCATTATGCATTTTTTATAGAATTGGACTTTTATAGATAGAATTGGGATTTTATTCTCCCACAAGATGTCGTCGGCGCTTTTCTTGAAAAAATTGGTCGATAATGAAGGTATTTTTCATGATTTACTATCATTTTTTCACTATGTTGGAGTGTCATTCAATTTTCCCATCTGTGATTTCTTTCATTGGAAGTTATGAGTGTTAAGATCATTATAAAAAAACACATATCATAGAATTATTGTATGAAATCATAAATATGAGCTCAAAAGGCCTTGAAACCTATAGGAAATTTGTACTTTGAAAGTATTGACAATGAATAATTCTCCTGTAGCACCGAGTATTAGCTCCCATGTTAAGATTAAATTTCTATTTTGTTTCATTTGTATTCCCCATAAAGAAAAAAATATCTACGGGACCATTAAATATAAATTGATAGAAATTAGTTCTTGTGGCAGGAAGGTCATACTCCACATGTAGGATGGTTTAGGAGCAAAATCTGTAGAGCAGATTTTATTCAAGCACCAAAAACTCGATCCCATTGCAGATTGTAGATTGAGTTGCAAATTCCATTCCATGTTGAGTTGTTAGAGATACAAGTTCTCTGAAATCTCTCTAAAAACTATATTTAGAGAAAAGTCCCTATGTGCTTGCCTAGCATTTCGAGGCATTTCCAAATGTATTCAAGCTAAGTGATAAATGGCCAGATTTCACAAGCCATGAAGTGATCAATGCCCAAATTTCATACATATGGAATGGTCGTGGAGTTAAACATTTAGGTTAAACATTTATTGTTAGCAAGGTAATGTTAGCATTACTTCACTGCAAAAAAACTCGTTATCATATCTATTGTATATACTAAGTTAATATGGGTTAGAGCCTCAAGAAGAGGTCAAATAAGACCTCAAACCATAAACTTTGTTTAAAATCATGATAATCTTATATAATTCTTATAAAAAAGTTTTGATTTTAAGAAAATTTCATTCAAATTTGTGAAAATAGTTTTGATATTCATGCAGAAATAATACACAACCAAAAAGCGATTACTATAGTCACTACAACCCAAAGAGCAAGGACTAATAAAATGATCATTAAGTGTTAAAATTATTTTTATCATACCATACATGACATTGTTATCATATTATTTTTTTATTACCTTCTTATACCACACCAAATTACTTTTTTTCACTTAAACACTCCAACTTGCATGAGGACATAAATTGTTAGGCGTAAGCGAGACATAAACCAACTTCGTAGATTTTTTAGAAGAAACACTCTCCATAGGAATTATAAATCAAGAAAACGTTATAAAAAAGACGAGTTTTGATGCAACAAGTCCTTGCCCAAATGGAGATGGAATAGAACAATATCTACTAAGTTTACTAAGAAAGAATATTCCATCTCGTCCTTTAACCTCAGTTGACCCCATCCCTGGCTATATAAATGGCTCAGCATGCAGGTAAGTGATTGGAGCTTCCAAGTCTGGAAGATTAGCGCATTGAAAAATCCTCTTAAGGGCCTTCAAAATGACCATTTATGGTGTGTCATTCTTACAGTATAATTTTACCAGTAAAGCATTATGTTTGTGCATTTAGGGATTCGGGTCCTATGCTGTGATTACTACTTTCAAATTTTTGACAAGGTTTACACCTAAAAGTGGGTCATTCAATCAATTTTATTTGGAATTAATGGATTGACAAACAATACCTAAGTCATTTATATTTCTTAAAAATTATTTCTGGTGTCTGGGTTTTTTCGCAGAAATAATTGAATAACAACTTGAAAATAAGATTGGAAGAGTCCAGATTGTTTGAAATATTTCCCAATAAGGCACACTTCCCATTAGATGAGTAAATTGGACTAAGAGTGATAGTGTTTGGTCTGTGAAATTAGGCAGACAAATGCTTATACTATGCAAATATAATATTTCTAACATTTCTATTAGCTAGTATGGACTTAACAATGTAAGAGAAGTGTAGATATTGTTATTGTGCACATTATCTTTTGAATAATCTAAAAACTTTACCAAAAAAACATTATTGTAAATTTTTTTTCTTAGTAATATATATTATTTTGATGTTTTGTATATTTATATGGTGCCAATCATGAAATATATTTGTAGAGAACCTATATGATTGTATTGGGAAAGTATAGTCTAAAATCATGATCAGGATGATATATGAGGACGCAAGCATCAGGATGAATTTTGAGGACACAAGCAATATTTTTTTTGGTAATATTTGATCTATTGTTTATTTATCATTTTTTAAAATGTATTTTTAAATAATAATATTTGTCATTGAATACGGGTAGGGTTAAAATTTCATATTTTGACAATTAAATGTTACAATATTATTACAATTATCTAAAATCATTACTAAAAGTTATAAATTCAGATTCAGACTTGGCAATGACAATCCTTTCTCTTTATTTATTATGTTTGATTGAACTAAATCTTTGAATGAGAGAGATCTTCAGAATTGTGAAATTCTTGTGCAAGTGGACTGGACATTATGTAGGGATAAATATTTGTGGTTTTGTGTAATCTCTCTTTATGTCTATCTAGCCAGGTGTTGGTTAAATTAAGGTAGTGCATTTATGCGAACAACACCCCGAAACTTCCAAGGTTATTTTATGGTTGTAATTTTTAAAATATATTTTTAAATCATAAAATTTGTCCATGGATAGGACAGGGTTCAAATTTTATGTTTTGAAAATTCGATGTTACAATTTTTTAACCTAAAAGTATTTTATTTTACTTTGGTATATGTATTAGGAAAAGCATTTGAAGCATGTAATTTAAATTTTTCACTTTGTAAATATAAATTTCTTCCAAAATTGTGAATATAAAAATATATTTAAAAAGGCGAGGAGAAATATTATTGTAAAACAACTCACATATATGGTCAATTTTGTTTTCCGTGTAGGCATAGTGGCACTTAAAGACAAATAAATATAGTGTGTCTTGTTTGACACTACTCAATATGTGAACTTAGTGAGCAAAAAATTCAAGCCCGTAAAATATTCAAAACCATAAAAATGGATGTAATATTTTTTTTGATAAACTATATTTTCGAACATTTGCAAGGCATGAAAATTACAATGTGAAACTGTTTGAATATGTCATCAACATTATAAAGATATTTGTTACCCCTCCATAAGTTAATCGACCAACTACAAACTATCACTGCAATAACTCAATTTTTGTGAGAGTACTACACATGGGATCCACAACTACCATTTAGCACAATGTGATGCAATGGATGATACACTTCCTATAAAACATGTGAGTGGAATGTGCATGAAAGTTGTATTGTTCAATTTAGTGAGAACATGGAAAATACCTACCACGGCATATCCATGTATAATACAAAGTAAATTCAACTAGCTTCACTTTTTAACCAGCGTAAGCAAACAAATATATAGCTACGGTTTGTCTTGTATAACCGGGTTAATCACAAGTTGAAGAAGAACACAACCCAAAGCTAATTTATCATTAACAAGGATTAGTTGTTTCAGCACGCAGAAATGGAAGAGTGAACCCAACCCAGAGTTCATTTCTTATTAGCAAGGCTTACATGTTTCAACATGCAAAAAGGGAAGAGTGAACCCAACCTAGGGCCAATTTCTTATTAGCAAGGCTTATCTGTTTCAGAACTTAGGTCAGAACGGAGGAAGCAAAGAGTGAGTATGGTAAACAAAAAAATATATAACTACAGTTTGTATTCTGTAACAAGATTAATCAATAGTTTAAAAACCCAACCCAGAGCCAATTTCTTGTTAGTTGGGCTTATCTGTTTCAGCAAGTGAGAAGGGAAGAGTAAGTATGGTAAGAAAACAAATATATAACTATTTTCCATCTTGTATAACTAGGTTAATCACTAGTTGAAGAACCCACCCCAAATCCCATTTCTTATGAGAAAGTCTTATTTGTTTCAATAGACAGGAAGGGAAGAGTGAGTATGATGATCCGCAATATATATTTATCTACTGGATCATTCATTGGTTCTTGGTTAGGAAAGCTAATGTGTGTGCATCATTTGTTTTTTTTATATTAAGAGCAGAAGTTTCATATATATTTTTCCCAACTTAGCATTATTTTTTGAAAATTCTATGTTAAAAACCCTAACATGTCTCATACACTACCATAAACTACCCCTAGAGCTTGTTGGGAACTGTTGAAATCGGCAACAAGAAGAGGCTTCTAATTTAATTTTCCCTTAATTAAATTAGAAGGAAATTGTAATTCCACATCACATGAGATCTTGTACGAGTTAACTAAGTTGGGAAGACTTATTTAGCTCAGTCAATTCGAGTGGAGGGTCAAATTGGAGGCATGTAGATTTGTCTCCAAGTTTTAGGGGGTCCAATTATAGTTTATTTTGAGTTGTAATTATTTAACTTAATTGTTTGATTTAAAATCAATTTAACTAGTTGAAACTGATGGACGAACTAGTGAGAGGTCCAGATAATTAAATCTGATTTAATTCACATGTAGTGATCAATCAGATAACTAATAATTCACTATAAATGGTTGTTGCATGTGAGTTCTAAGGAAGACATGGTTGAGATTGGAGTTAAATGGAAGTATACTATCAGTTGTATAATTAGAAAATTGTATAGGTCATGCATGAGGTTATCAGAAGGCCTTGGATGTATTCTGGAGTCATTAATTGGGAATCTCCTAATCAATACGGGCTCAATTTCCCTAGGGATTGTGCAAGCAAGGCTGAGAATCCATAGGAAAGAAATTGGTTAAGTATTGGACCAAAATTTCTTGGATCATAGTTAGATAGACATAGATAGTGCATAGAGCTCTCAAGCCTGAGAGAAGCATTGTATTGTTTCATATTATTTACTTAATACAATATACAAATAGTGGGGGTTTTAGCTGAGGCTTTCTCCATATACATATTTGTGTTTTTCGATTGAAATTATTTCTCTTTCTTGTTCATGTGATTGTGAGATTGTAATTGGTTTCCACAATTTATAGAATATATTCAAGTATTTTTTTTATCATATTACAAGATCAATTGAATCTATGTGGATTTTATACATGATATCAGAGTAGGAATCACTATAAAGGAGAAGAATACGAGTTTGTTTTGAACAGGTGAATTGAATTTTTAGATCAACTCTTTAGGACCAACAGCAGAATCAAAATGTCTTTCTGTGGATTGAGACTCAAATATTCCCTTGAGGGTAGTTCGAATTACATATCTTGGAAGGACATGATGGAAGTAATGTTGGAAGAAAACGAATTGAAGGAGTTCATAGACAGTGATATTTCTAGGCCCGCAACAACAAATGCTCAAAATTTTGATGCATAGAAGAAGAATGTAGCAAAGGCGATAAGGATTATGTTAGAAGGAGTTTGAGATCATATTGTCTCGAACCTCCATGGAAAGTGTCATCACCAATAAAATTTCATTTTTTGATTAGAAAGGTCATTAGGCATAGGTTTTATTGTCTTGGAAAATTAATTCATGAAATTGATAAAATTTTATGAATTGTTCATAATTCTAATTTTGAAGAGTCCTACTTGTCATGTCATCATGGTCAAATCCATAAAAAGCCACCAAAAATCTTCATACATTGGTTCAAAGTTGGGTTTAGGCCACTTGTCTATTTTTTCTTCAATCCGCAGCGAAATTAATGGAAAACAGGTTATTTTCACTACGGACTCACTTGACCAGTTCATAGCCAATCTACTAGAATTATAACAGAAAGCGCTACGAAATCATTTTTTTCTGCACCGATAAAAAAAAGGGTGAGGTGTCAAGTATTTAGAGGTTAGAGATCAGTCTAAGGTCACGTGATCAGTTATAAGAGTCATGCAACATGCGTAATCATCATTGGTCATTCATCATTTCACTTAACCTCACTTATTTGTCTTCATCCCTCTCATATTCGAAACTTACCTTTTAAATTACTCTTAAGAGTTGTTGTCTGTCATCTTTTCCTCTTACCTCTGAGTCTAGTTGTTGTAATTATCCTTAGAAAGGTTTAGTTTTGTTTGCAACCTTCTTGTTTTGAAATTCTCTTCTTTTCAGGTGTCATACTATCAAAGAGGCCAGCGCAATGTTAAGAGAGATGGCCATGTAGAAGAAGACTAATAAAGGGGGCTCAATTGTTAGGTATGAGCCCATGGATTTAAAATTGATAAATGAGGATCCTAGCTTTGTTGCAGCCTTCACCAGTGTTGGCTGCATCCAAGGTGGGTGTGATGAGTTTTGTGGTGCCCCCTGAAACAATTGCCCAAGCTACAGATTCTGAGGATGGGAGAAGAGTGGTTTAAAGCCACTAAATTAAAATTACAGAACTGTGATGAATTCATGAAACCTAAACACATTGGAATGGATATGACATATGGGATCCCAAGGAGATGCCAAACGAAAACTACTCCAAACTACTATTGGTAATTCAGAAATACTTCACATGTGAAGGGAGGTTTCATATGATTTATCAGTATCATTTTAGAGTCTTGCTACATTTCACTAGTAAGCAGCCCCTAGACCTTCCATTTTTCTTATTTAGAAGCCTAGGAAAGATGTCAGATAAAGTTAAAGCTAGGCCAGAAGGTAGTGAAACTTCAATTTTTCATCATGGATTGATCAAGCTACTATTATTGGAGGAGTTGAAAATGTTGAATAGAGACTCGTCCATATTCCTATTTCTTAGTGGTTATGAAGTAGATGCATTAACACCCAAGAAGACACCTAAATCAAAAGCTACTCCTTCAAGCAAGAATGATAAACCTATAGTTGAAGTAGAGGGTGAAAATCAAGAGGAAATGGAGCCCATTGTAGAGCCCATGGAGGTTGAAATACAAAATGCACGGGAAAAAAGGTTCCATAGCCCACACCCACAAATAACAATTCAAATCCCATCAAAAAGAGTAGAAGAATAACTAGAAGCCAAACATTGGGGAAATGCAACCTTGAGGACATTATTCAAGCCATAGACATAGAAGAAACTCTGGTGGTCAAATTTGTGTATGTAAAAGGAAGCAGGAAGGAAAATAAAGGCCTGGTTGCCAAAAAACTTGACTTCTCAGGTGAAGATGCAAGTTTTGTGTTCAAACCAAGAAAACCACTTACCAGATTGCAGCTTGCCAAAGGTGTCATGGCTAACAAAAAGACTGAAGTGAAAGATAAAGGCAAACAACCTATGGCAAAAGTCATCATTAACTTATCTCTAACAAAAGGAAGAAATCATTAAGCAAAGGAAAGGTAAAGAGAAAGCCATGGAAAATTTTGAAGTGCAACTTTTAAAGCAGCAGCTAAAAGAAGCCAGAGAGGAATTTATTGAAACTAAGTTGGAGTTGGAGGAAGCTAAAATAGAAAGAAAAATGGTGGAGGATTTCAAATAAAAGGTCAATAAGCAAATTAATCAGTATGATGAGTCTTTGACCAATGCAAAGAAATTGTTGAAGAGAACCCTTCCTCTATGTAGGCTAATGAAACATACAAGAAAGAGGAATATTTGGTTGCAGATAGAGAGAAAGAAACTTAAAAGTCAAGTGAAAGAGTTAGAAGAGTATATGGAGATGATATAAACAGAGCTCAAGAGAAAAGGCTTAAAAATAACAATCATAAATGAACCTATGGAAATTGAAGCCTCTACTGCCAAAGTTGAAGCCTCTAAAGTTTGAATAAGGGATAAAATACCTTTTTGATATTTTTTGTATCATTTTGGATCATCACCTGCAGAGCGATGGGAAAATTTTGAAGAAGGAAAGCATAATTTTCAAGTGTGCTGCCAATTAGGCAAGTTCGTAGTGTCTCTCAGGCTTGAAGCCTAGAAATAGCTACAAACTCGATGTAGGTTCTTTTTTTCCATAAATCACAGGTGTTTTCATGAAGGAGGCAGGTAAAGGCTTGTATTTAGTTATTTTGACTCATTAAACAACTTCATATCATCAAAGGGAGAAGATAGGTTGTAGAAATGTTCTAAGTCAAAGGTGATACAAACTCTCACTGTGGACTTGCCTAAATTCGCCTATTTCTACAGCGAAGGAAATTTTGAAGGTTTTTCAAGTTTTGATTGCCTTTTTGAGACAAACCAACCTCGTGGAAAGGTCAGGGGTCATCAGGGAAATTTTTTGATGAAGACATAATATTCGACAAATCCTTTCATTTTTTGAGCTCATCATGGAGACATTTATCAACCATTACAACACCACGTCCTAAAATTTAGCAAGACAGGTCTCCTGACTTGGTGGGAGAAATTATGTTTTGGTCATGGTTAGTGCCACTCAGTAACATGACCTTCTCGATGTAAATATTTAGTTTTAAAGTCTGTTATTGTAATAAATATTTTGTAGAGTCCTATTAGGTTTTTAAGTCCTAAAAATAGTTGTTGTCGGTTTTATCTCCTTGTAATAGGATTTTGGTTAGATTAGGTGTCAAGAGAAGTATTTGAGTGGTCCAGCCTTGTTGGAAGACCTAATGTAAAGATGCCTAATCCTATTAATAGGAATATTATGAAAGGAGAGAGGGTTGATTGATGTTTACTACAGACCTACTATTGTAAAAAAAATTCATCAGTAATATACAGTGGCAATTTGCTTCTCTTCACCTGAGATTCATTGATGTTCTCATGAGTATTTGTATTATGTATTCTGTAATTTTATCTTCAATATTATGATTTTTTATTACTTATAATTCATGTATTACATGATCTAACTTCCTTCAAACACTTATACTATTGTCAATGTTATATTTTCATCAAAACATCTATATGCCTCAGCTTCCATAAGAGGAGTTCATATGTCATTGATTTCTTTTCACTGACTCCATATGCCCAATGGTAGTGATTTCTCCACATCTTTCACCTGCATAAAAACACACTCAAAACACTACTTCAGAGTTAGCCATCTATTTAACTTCATTTAGACAATATCATTCTATATCCTTGAGAGAGCCCTCTCAAGCTGAAAGGCTAATTTTCAGCTAGAAGTAGGTTTGAAATAGTTACCCTAGGTTTACTGTTGAAGCATCCCATCAATATAAATTTAGTGATAATAGAAAGGAAACTCCATATGATATGTGGAATGACTTAACATGTTTGTTTCAGAACAAGAATGACCACAGGAATCTGGCGCTAAAGGACAAGCTCGGAAAAATAAATATGGAGAAGGGTGAACAATACCAAAATACTTGACAAAGTTCACTACATGTCGAGATGAGATTAGAAGAGTTGGTGTTATAGTTTCCAAGGATGATATGGTGAGCCTAACACTTCTAGGCCTTCCCAAGAGTTGGCACAACTACCAGGATTCAGTGAATGGGAGAGATAAGCTACTAGAGTGGGAGTGATTGTGGTCCAACTTGGTACAAGAAGAGATTTGGCAGAATACTAGAGATGGATCCTCATAAAATATTGATGATGAGGAGAATTTTTCCTTGGTTGGAAAGGAAAATGCAAGGCATCCCATTCCAAATCATATTCAGGCTAGGTAGGAAAGAAGAAGGACTTGTCGAAGATAAAATGTTTTCACTGTCATGAGATTGGACATTATGCTACAAAGTTCCTGCAAAAGAAGACTGGCAAGAAACCCTCAGGAGGAGTGGAAGGTGAAGCATTTGCTTCAAAATTAGAGTTGGATTTTACTCTCAGCATGGTGTCATCGGTGATGGGTTCTATGTGGTACCTATATAGTGGATATACATTCCATATGAAAAGAAACAAATAATTCTTCAATAACTTGGAGGATAAGGATCTCTAGATGCACATCAATATGGGAGATGATGAGAGGTATAACGCGATCGACATAGGTATAGTTACCCTTCAGAGGGAGTCTAGTACTCCTCTCACATTAAAAGGTGTCTTGTATGCTCTTGGTTTAAATAAGAATTTAGTTTTAGTCGCTATATTGGAAGACCATGGCTATGATGTGATATTTAGCTAAGGAGAGGTGTTCCTTCATCATAAATCCATGGGACAGGTGAAGAATATTGAGGTTCGAGTAAAGAACCTCTACAAATTGGATGTAGAATATTTCGCTGCCTTGAGTACAAAATGAGAGAAGGTGCAAAGTCGATACATCGATGAGTTATGGCATAGAATATTGGGCCATCTACACCATGGTACTTTGAAGATCATGCAACATATTTCTATATGAATTCCCAAGGGTGCACTTTAGTATCGAGATACATGAAAAGGGTGTACAAAGGGGAAGTACACTAAATCCACCTTTCATGGTAAGGAAAGCCAAGCAAAGGCGATCCTTAAAAGATTTCACTCATATTTGTATGGACCATTCTCGATAGCATCCACAATAAAACATAGGTATTATGTGATTTTTGTAGATTCTTTTTCATGCAAGTGTTGGATATTCTTCATGTAGAAGAAATATCACGCGTTCTCAAAGTTTTGTGAGTTCAAAGAAATTGTCGAGAAATATACATGGAAGAAGGTGAAGGCTCTCAGGAGTGACAACGATGAAGAATATGTCTCGAATGAATTCAAGAAATTTTGTTCTTCATAAGGAATTCGACGGTAATGGATAGCACCTCATAACTCACAATAGAATGGGGTTCTAGAAAGGAATAAAATAACTATTGTAGGAGTAGCATGAGAGATGTTGCATGATCAGGGCCTACCATTGAAGTTGTGGGATAAAGCATGAAATACAACATTATTGTGCATAACAAAAGTCCTCATCGGATTCTTGGGATGAGTACACCAGAGGAATATTTTTCAGGTAAGAAACCAAATGTGGCACATTTTAAAATTTTTGGTTCATCAGTTTATTTCCATTTAACCAAATATGCCAGGAAAAATCTAGAACCAACAACTGAGTTGGGAATATTTGTGGGGTACATTGATACACCTCAAAACTATCAGGTATACTTTTCAGAAAACAGGATGACAGTGGTCAGAAGAGATGTGAAATTTGATGAAGAGAATGCCATGTGAATTTCCCTTGAGAGGGAGCTTCAGTTGCATGTATTTGAGGACCTCTTAGCTCCAAATGAAGAACCTCAAAATGTGGAGACACCACAAGTATAGGAATAGAGAGTGGAAGCACCCACTCATGCAAATACATCAAGAGATAGAAGGAAGTGCTCCAAAGAGGCTGATAGGTTGGTGCATGATTTTAGAGATAATGTGGGAGCACCCACATCACAACGCAGGAAGAGAAGGCCCCAAGAGCGATACGCTGGTTACATGGCTCTTATGAGCAAGAGTGTAGAGATTGATCCATCCTCATTAGAGGAAGTAGTGTAGCAACTAGTTTGGTTTGTTGCCATGGTTGAGGAGTATGACTCCATTATCAGAAACATTTCATGGGAAGATGTCCCAAGACTGAAGGGAAATTCATTTGTAGGATTCAGGTGGATCTGCAAGGTGAAGGAGGCAGCATATGTGAGTGCGGAGAAACACAAGGTCATATTTGTGGCCATAGGGTTCCTTCAGGTCGAGGGGATGGATTATGAGGATACATTTTCTCCAATCATAAGGTATTCGTCAATCAGATATATCCTTGAAATTTCAACACAGATTGGATGGCAGATACATCAGATGGATGTAAATATAAACTTCCTCAATGGAGTGATTGATGAAGAGGTGTACATTGAGAAACCAAAAGGTTTTGAGACCTTCGTCATAAATTCGCATGTGTGCAGAATCAAGAGAGCATTGTATGGACTGAAAAAAACACCTCATGCTTGGTACACTAGGATCGACATCTACTTCATTGGGTTAGGCTTCACCAAAAGTGATGTAGATGTGAAACTTTACCATATGGTAGAAGGTAACTTTTGATCATTTTACTTTATGTTAATGATTTGATTCTGACAAGTGATGAGAAACTCATCAAGTCTTGAAAATAGGACCTTGCAAGAGAATTTGAGATGAAGGATATGGGGATCTTGCATTATTTCCTTGGATTGGAAATTTGGAAAAGAGATGGGAAAGTATTTGTGTCTTAGGGAAAGTATGACAACGAGATTTTAAATAAGTTTCACATGGAAAGCATCAAACCCATGGATACTCCTCTAATATGGAATTGGAGGAAGGAGGATGCTACTTTAGGTGAAGTGGTAGATGCTACCATCTAAAGGTAGCTTCTGGTTCACTCAAATATTTGGTGAACACACGACCAAACATATTTTATGAGGTTAACCAACTTACTCAAGTTATGGTTAAGCCTATCAAGCACTTTTGGAAGGCAGGAAAGCATGTCTTGAGATACCTCAGAGGCACCAAAAAGTTTGGGCTATGGTACAGGCTAACAGAGAGAGTGAAGCTTCAAGGCTTCACAGATGTAAATTGGGTAGGGATTCCATCTGACATAAAAAAAATATTAGAGGGCATCTTCAACATTGGGTCAGCAACAGTTTCCTGGTACAACAGGAAGCAGAGATCAATTTCACTCAATTCAGTAGAGACAGAGTACATGGTTGCTAGTCAAGCAGCTTATGAGCCCATCTGGATGAAGAAGATACTCGTTTGTTTTTTTGGTCAGCACATGGATCTGACAATGATTTATTGTGATAAACATAGTTGCATCAAGCTCTCGATTAATTCATTTTGTCATGACATGTCCAAGCGTAAAGATATCCTGTATCACCATCTCAAAGATTTTTTGTAGAGGAGTATTATGTCATTAGAGTACATTCCTATAAAGGAGCAAGATGTAGACATCTTGACGAAGGCACTGTCGAGAGGAAAATTTTATTTCCACGGAGGCAGGATCGGGCTAGTAGACAATCCCTTTTTTTTTGAGAGGGAGTGTTGAAATTGGCAACAAGAAGAGGCTTCTAATTTAATTTTCCCTTAATTAAATTAGAAGGAAATTGTAATTCCACATCACATGAAAACTTGTATGAGTTAACTGAGTTGGGAAGAATTAGTTAGGTCAGTAAATTCTAGTTGAGGGTCAAATTAGAGGCATGTAGTGTTCTCTCTAAGTTTTATGGGGTCCAATTACAGTTTATTTTGAGTTGTAAATATTAAACTTAATTTTTTGAGTTAAAATCAATTTAACTAGTTATAATTGATGGAGAAACTAGTGAGCGATCTAGTGAAATAAATCTGATTTAATTCACATGCATTGATCATTCCTATAATTGATAATTCACTGTAAATAGTTTTTTCATGTCATTTTTGAGGAATATCTAGTTGATATTGGAGATAATTGGAAGTATACTATCAGTTGTATAGTTAGGAATTGTACAGGTCATGCATGAGTTCAGTAGAAGGCCTTGAATGTATTACGCAATCGTAATTGGGAATTGCTAATCAAGGCTGCCATTGATGTCAATATGGCATTAACCAAGATGTCAATATCACATTTTTTGTGATGGAAAATTCTTATGATGTGTGATGTTGCCTAAATGTACATTGATCATAATACCCTAATGATGATGTCCTTGAACTAACCATGAAGATGCCCTAGAACCCGGATGATGTCCTTACTCTTAATAAGGAAGTCTAAAGATGTCATGTCAACCATGTGCCTATGATTGATGCTCATAGTGATATAGCCTTTAAGTGTCAATGATGTATCTAATATGTTAGTGTCAGTCTTTGCAGCCTTCCTCCAATGATCAAACATGCTCTTACAAAGTGATTTTAAGGTGTCAAGGTCAAATTTTGTCATTTCAGTGAGTCTTCAAGAAAAATTTGGTCACTAGGTATTAGGTCTAGGGTTTGCTAACACTCTTTTCAAAGTTGTCCAAATGTCATTCCATGTCACCATTCAGCTGAGTGTACCATCATTGTTGGCGAATAAATCTGTCTTGCAGACAAGACCGATCTCCCTAGTACTAAAAGTATCTAGCAACAAACAGCCAAATAGACTAATCTTTCTCTAAGCATATATGATCTATGAAAATCTCTATAGAGGTGTTAAGGACTTACCATTTGTCCAATGCTTGTTTGAAGTCGTTGTTGTCCCTTGCGCGCTTGAAGGAGTTTTCCTCGTAAACCTACAGTCACAAACAAACAAAATATTACATAGCACCTATATAGAAATCATCATAAACCATGCTTATCATAGTGATCAAGGAATCTATGAAATAAACCATTGATTGAAAGCTTATTGAGAAAAATGAGTATATTTGTATTAATTTCAAAAGAAGAAAATCCTTACAACCTGAACCTTGATGTTGCACAGGACTTTCTGGGGTACGAAGCAGGAATCTCCTTTACTTTGATAAGCTCTACACTCCTCCAACCAAGACGAATAGAGGTATGTAATCTTTCCTCACAAAAGTCTTAATCAACTGAGTCTGAATCTCAACAGCACTTAACTTCAAATATTCTAAAGCTTCAACCCCTTTTGAGGCTACCCAATGCCTATTTTTATAGTATAATAGAGGAGGTTTCTTGTTCCAACTATGAAGGGATAGAATCCTCCTTCAAAGGGATAAGCTCCTCACATCAAGGGGTTAGCTCCATAACGTAAGGGATACATGCACCTCATAAGAGCAGTTCTATCACCGCAAGATATTTTCTGGAAGCTTCTAGAATTCACTTTTATTGAGCTTTTTGGAAATTACTTGCGCCTTTTTTATCATACAGGGATCCACACTTTTAACATAGATAAAGTGCATTTAGGTACGCAGGATAGCTTAACATTGGGTGCGGGACTGCAGGCAAGATAGCGAGAAAGTGCGATACCAAAGTTTAGGAGACTTTTAGGAACTTTTCTCTGATTTTCAAGGCTTGACATGAGGAACTGATATGTTAGACTTGCAAAGGGAGAAGTATGAGTAATAATGAGCTCATACACATAGCAGAATGTCAGGATGACAATTTTCAGTGTAACAGATTGCCCCCTAAAGTGCAAAGTCTGGAATAGATGATGACGAAGTCTATCATATATGAAGAGTGCAATACTTTATCATTTCAAGGATCATCCTGTGGTCACCCCAGTCGGAACCTGTAAAAACATTCAATGCAAAATATATATATATATCATCGCTGAGGTAGGCATTCCCATACTCAAATCAAAACTAACTAGAGACTAATTCAAACTGTTCTGATACAGGAATGATTTTGAGCACATCACAGTATAGATATGTGTAGACATAGTATCGATGCAACCATTTGTTTGTAAATAGTCTACTGTATAAATGATAACAAAATTCCTCGCAGCCTGGATGGTAGAAACTAAATCCAGGGTCTTGATTTCCGCATCTCGAACTAGTACGATTCTATCCATGTGAATGAATGTATTGAAGTCGAACATGGTAGAAACCACTTGATTATGGGTCAGTATGGTATTTAACAAATTGTGAGTAACCACGATCAATGTCATTGGCTCTCTAAGTACCAATTACCAATCCATGATAATGTGAATGAATGGCCCGAACGGGCACGTCACGGAAGGAATCATCAGTGCAGAAGATCAATAGTGGCACTGTCATGAACGCCTGCATTGAGGCATGTGATTTCAAATTCAACAGCTTTGTTTGGGTCAGCTTTGAATAATGAGTTGTCGTCGATGAAAATGATACATGTGAGCAAGCCCACAACACAAAATCATAGATCAAGTTTTGAAAATATATTGGCAAGGACTGACTCAGGGATGGTCAAAAATGGATGACAGATATTTTGCAGATGAATGGTTTATTTGAACTGTCCTCTTGAACACATAACGACACTGTAGATGGCTTGGTGACAGTTGACCCAAAGCTAATACCCAGAAACCAGATGAAGGCTTTCAAATGAGGTTCGATTAACTGTTAGGCAAAGGATTTCCTAACACAGGTGATTGAAAGTGTCGTGTTCAAGAGTGGTTAACTAGATTTTCGAAAAATCAAAATACCACAAACAAGTCATTTTCCTCTCTTTTCCCCCACCATTTCTGGCAAGTACCTCTTTATTTTTGACAAGCTTGAGGACGATAACATTTGCTTGTTTATAAGCTCATCCTTCAGATGAAAAAACTTAGTTTGCAGATTCGATCTTTAAGAAGGAGTAGTTGGTTCTTGGTAAAATTGAAACAGGAATGCTTTCAACATTAAGTTTTAACAGAGTCAGTGGGAAAGCTAGGTGTTTTTCAATTTTAGAATTATTGAAGAAAAAACTTAGAAAACTACGCCAGGTGTTTTCATTTTAAGTAAATTTAGTCTATCTCAGGGCAGAAAAAAGGATAAAACCAAATAACCAAGGAGAGAACTCTGTGACATGGTGGTATTCACGCCTTGTTACCGTAAATAGTCCATTTGATCAAGTAAAGGGAGTAAACTTATACTGAAGGGACGATTATTCATTTTCTTTAACGAGTTCGAACAATCAAGTAATCGACAATATTTTCATGTTTAGAGAGTCTGAAAAGGGCTTAAAAGAGAACTCCAATGTTTCGCTTTTTCGTAAAATTTTGAAAGAGTCCGAAAAAGTGATAAAAGTATGCTCTTTGTTGAAAAACGATCAATTCTCCTGATAAATCCAATTTCTGCACAAAAACTTGAAACATTACACATACCTGTTTTTAAATAAGTAAAAATGCTTTCAAAATACCCTTTTTAAAGTGAAAAATAAAGAAATTAAAATTCATCTATTCGAAAAAACTTATAAAAGGACTTTTCCAACTTCATTTTTACCGTTCAAGTTCAGAGTGAAAAGTAGAAGCTTTTGGGTAAAAAAGTTCCTGTAAATATTCCGGAAGATCCATCTGACGAAATCGAGAACCGTCAACCTCAGGTAATCCACAACCTCTTAATCTTGCTTTTCATTCGTTTACAATTCTTTTTAGGCTTTATTTTTCATTTTTTAAGGGAAAAATATTTTTAAGAAATCGCCCGCGGGGGTCCGCAGGTACAACACACAGGACCTGCGGACCCCGAAATTTTTCTATGTAGAAAAAGGTCGTGGGTCCACACTTTTTATATAGAATGCATGCGTTCCTACGCACTGTGTACGAAGGAAAAGTGCGGTCCCCGCGCAATTGAATTTCAAAATCAAATTTTTTATTTACTGCCCAAAAATTTTCAAATTAGATTGTTCTAACTTATCTTTTTATGAATTGTAGGATTAGCAAGATGTTGATTTGGAGAGAACGTGAGCACGAGGATGTGGATGACGCCGCGATTCTCCATTTGCCCATAATTCAGGCTTTAAGAGCATGCGGTTTATATAAATTTTGGGCCATTCAGGGCATGAGGGCACAGGTAGACCTCCTGACAACACTTAGGTAGTAAGCAAATTAGACGTCTGGGACGTGTGATGTTAGCGACCACAGCTCAGTTAGTGAGGATGTTGTTTTCTAAGCGGTTTGTCCAAAGAAAGAGGCGTTTAACTTTTCTGTTGGGATGGGCAGGAGTGCTTCAGCCTTAGCTAGTCTTCAACAAGAGTTCTGTAATGATGAAGCAGACCCCAGGGAAAAATGGATTGATATAAAAACTATCATCTGTCCCGAGCTGAAAGTGATTGCATTTACTGTTACCAGACTGTGTGGGAGTGCCACACTACATGTGGCTACCGGTTCCCAGATGTGTATTGCTGTAGACTGTTTCTGAGGCACCATTTTCAACTGGTGCGAAGTTGTGTTGGCCAATGTAAAAGGCCAACTGACTAAAGCGAAAAATGGAACACTAAATAACTTTGGATATGGATCCATCGTGGTCACTTTTTCTCTAGAGAGGGTACCCATGCTAGCTCCGTAAAGTATTCCTGTTGATGCTGGTCGACCCCGAGAACCTAGGATGGTTCGTTGGGTTGCATTGATGGCCCGTCACGGTATTGAGGGTGCTGAGATTGTTCGATTTCCTCCTTCATATTTCTGTTGGCTGGACCACCAAATTTTTGTCATCGAGGACTTTCCATACGCCAGGATATATTTCCGCGGCAACCAGGAGATGACTCTCCCAGCAGGGGAACAGTGGGATGAATCAGGTAAAAACATTTTCAACGAATTCTAAATTCTAATTTTTTATTTTTGATCGTATTGTCAATTAATAACGAAATTTTTTTTATGAATACAGATGTGGGTCCATGACAACCAGCCCATCTCCAGCCTTATGACAGAAGACAACCAGTTGCAGCTACACCAACCCTAGTAGGCAAATCAGCGAAATTTTTTTCTAATTTAGAGCATCATCTAGAGCGTCTGACTCTAGATATTCCAGAGACGTACATAGATGAGATCCCACTCAGATTACAGAGATACATGATTGGTGTTCCAGGACCTTTTAGAAGGTTCCTTTGTAGGGTGGCTCGGGTAGTGGTTTCTTATCGTGATCACCATCAGTGATGGGATGATCATGTTGTAGACTCATATTTTTGACTTTTTGTGTTACCATTTTGCGGATCATAAGGTGTTTCCAACCTATGATCGAAGACGATGTATATTTTTTGAAAAACATTCTAGACTATGATATATCACTATTTACCAACTATCTGTATACATATTATGGATGTTGTTTGTTTTACTGCTTTGATCATTACAAATGTCGATTTATCATACTAGAAGAAACTGCGTCTGCTAACGTATTTAAATGTCTCGGAATATGTTGATATTCAATGTAATCGAATTCATGTTCCAAGAGATTAACTCTTAAAAATAACCGTAATAACACCGGATTTCTAATGGCATAAACCTTGTTTAATCGTAATAAAACAAGTTTAGAATCCAACCTAACAATCAAACTCCGAATTCCAAATGATATGGATTCGGATAATAACTCAATCACTGCACTATAATCGGAAATGTTATTCGTTGTTTGACCAAGGCTTACGCCATGCATAGATACTAACTCATCAGAGGGTGAATAAATAACCCAAGCTACAGAAGAAATGTTCCATGTACTACGACAAGCACCATCAGCAAAACCAATGTAGGTTTGAAGAGACGTCGACATCTGCTATATCAAGAGTAAAACTCAAATGAGAAGGAATAGTGATAGAAACACACTTCTAAAATAAGCACGCTTTTCTAATCTAAAACACACCAGCAGTAAAGAAATCTAATCTAATAAAAAATCTCCATACCAAGTTAAGCATAGTATCGCTTTAGATAAAGTCCATTTCTGGGTTTATCTAAAGGGACACCGTCACAATATATCAGCTCATAGGCCCCTTTAGCCAGCTTTCGCTTGACAATCAAAGGGCCATGCCACATGGGCATGAATTTCCCAGCTTCTAGCTTATCGTTGGCTTGATCATA
Organism: Pinus albicaulis; assembly: GCA_034641835.2. NCBI lineage: Eukaryota > Viridiplantae > Streptophyta > Pinopsida > Pinales > Pinaceae > Pinus > Pinus albicaulis. Next base: position 506,170,817 of record CM076580.1, read on the forward strand.
AACTAAGACTAGGTATCCTTCTGAAAAATTCCGAGGGGTAACACTTCTATCATACGGAGCTTTTATTCGTTTAACATGAGCCTCGTTTGCTATTACGGCATTTCGTCGATTCTCGTCCAGCTGAGCTAAGTACAAGAAACGTTTCTCCTCCTCAGACGTAGCTGGGAGTAATTCTATGGCTAATTTTAGTGACGGAATTTCACATTCAATCGGCAACACAGCTTCCAGACCGTAAACGAGTTGAAAGGGAGTGAAACCAGTTGATGTTTTTACAGAGGTTCGATATGCCCAAAGTGATGAAAACAACATGGAATGCCAATTCATTTTGTGAATACCAATAATTCATCTAATCATGGTTACTAAAACTTTATTTATAGCTCCGACCAGACCATTGGCTTGCGGATAATACGGAGTGGAACTATCGTGGCGCAGGCCAAGTTGATCTGTCATTTCCGTCAACATTACATTTTGAAAATGATTTCCATGATCTGTAATAATGGCTTGAGGAACACCGAACCTAGCAATTATGTGATTAAATACAAAAGTTGCAACAGTCTTTCCATCAGCCGAAAATGTAGGCATCGCTCGGCCCACTTAGTAAAATAATCTACTGCTAAGATAATATATGCATGCCCCCCAGCCGAGTGAGGGTTACATGTAATAAAATCGATACCCCATTTCGCGAAAGGACCAGCAGCAATTATGGGATGAAGAGGAGTGGGTGGCGCGCGCATCTTACGATCAAAAAGTTGACAATTGTGGAATTTCTGGACCACATAAATGCAATATTTGAATAACAACGGCCAGAAATAGCCAGCGCGCAATATCTTTTGGGTTGTGGCATACCCAAACATATGACCGCCACATGCTCCAGAATGGCAGTCATTTAAAACTTTTTCAGCTTCTTCATGAACAAGACAGCGTCAGAAAACTGAATCCGCTCCACGACGATAGAGTGTTTCACCAATAATATTATACTGTTGGGATTGAAAGTGTATTTTCCGTTGCTGAGATTGTGAGATTTCAGGCCGAAAAGATTGGGTTTGGAGATAAGCAATAATATCTCCATACCATGGATCTAGAGTACTGATAAGAAACAAAGATTCATCCGCAATGGGCTCTTTTGCCACAGTTTCAGTATCAGTAGAGGGAAAATCACACATCAGTTCCACAAATACCAAAGATTTATTTGCCTTGGATTTCTCAAACTCCAAGTAAAATTCCTGCAGGATGACTATCCATTTGGAATACTTGCCCCCTAGAAATGTTTTGGTCAAAATATACATCATAGGGTTGCAATCAGAAATTATTGTGGTTTTACGTAACAAGATGTAGTGTCTAAATCTCTGGACAGCTTGGACCACTGCCAATGCCAATTTCTCCACATGTGTGTATTTGATCTCAGTCGGATGCAGATTTTGAATAAGATAGTAAATCACATGTTCAGTGTGAGGTTCATCTTTCTGAACTAACACCATCCCAATGGTGGAATGAGAAGCAGAAAGGTACAAAATGTAATCCTGGTTGTAGTTGGGAGGATGCAATAATGGTGCATGGGTCAACACGTGTTTAAGTGCATCTAAAGATCGATCAGCGATCTCGTCCCAAAAGAATGGAATGTTCTATTTCAGCAACCGGGTAAAACCCTTTGTAAGCTCGGCATAGTTAGGAATGAACCGACGTAAAAAGTTTGCTTTCCCCTGCAAACTTTGGAGTTGGCATAAAGTTGAAGGAGGAGGTAATTTAACAATAGCTTCGACCTTCGACGGATCGACGCGAATGCCTGATTTCGAAACAAAAAATCCCAGTAAACGACCCGATTCTACACAAAAACACATTTATGTGGATTCAGCCTAATTTTATAATGTTGACACCTCATAAAGATAGCTCGTAAGTGTGTGAGATGGTCGGCCCTGCGTGATGAATGAGCAGGTAAATCATCGATATATGGCTACACAATGTGCTTAATGTCATGAAACGCATAAGACATTTCCCTTTGAAAAGTTGCTCCAGCGTTCTTCAAACCAAAGGGTAGTTTTCGATAAGCAAACGTCCCCCATGGACAAATAAAAGTTGTTTTTGGCTGATCAGCAGGGAGTATGCTTATTTGATTATACCCGAAAAAGCCATCCATGAAGGAAAGCATTTCGCTACTGGCACAATCATCGATTATCTAATCGATATAGGGAGTTGGATAATTGTCTTTGGGACAAGCTTGATTAATATCCCTATAATCAATACATACTCGTATCGTTCCTTGTTTTTTAGTCACAGGAACAATATTTGATACCCAATCCGTTAAGGGAGTTGGATAAATGAAACCTGCACGAAGTAATTTTTCAACTTCTACTTTGATAGCAGCAGCTTTTCTAGGATGTATTTGACATAAACGCTGACGAACAGGTTTGGCATCCGGGTAAGTCTTGATTTCATGTATGACGATTGATGGATCAATTCCTGGAATTTCTTCATAGGACCAGGCAAACACATCACGGAATTCTTGAAATAGGGCCTTATAAGCTTTAATTTCATATTCAGTATAGCAAGCACCTATATGAATGTTTTCAATTATTCCTGGTTTTACTGAAATGTCAATTGGAATCGTTCGAGAAATATTTTCCAAATTTAACTCAGAATCAGGATTTTGCATTGGATTCTGGGGTTCTTTGACATATTCAGCAGTAAAAATTGAAGCGAAATCATCTTCAAAATGATCTAGTTCAGGTAAAAATGAAGATCGGTGATGCAAATCTTCCCATGGTAAATCATCAACGGGAAAAAATTCACGAATGTGCTCATCAGTATGAACAACATCAGGAAATGTCATTGTGGCTGAACTGGATATAGAAAGTGATTCCTCACAGATCCCATTCATTGGATCATTTTCGGTTGAAGAGGGGTCGGAAAGTGACTGTACAGCGTGGTATGCAATTTCAAATGGACTCAAAGGCATCATGCCATCAATTGAATCTAACTCGGAATCAGAAGGTATGATCCAAGGATCATCAAACATAATAGTATTTGACGAAATCATGTGAATAGTTGCAACAGCAGGTGATACATTAGGAGGAGGAAAGGAAAAAGTTTCTAGCAAACCAGAATCTTTAACCAATCCTACTCCAACATCCTTATAAGGGATAGCCGCTTTACCAACGTGCTGGATTGTTTCTGTAGAGGCTGGGTCGGAAGAGAAATAAGTTAACTGATCTATTGTGACAATCTTTCCTTGATATGGAAATTTTATGAGTCGAAAGACCGAAGAAACAACAGCAGTCATAGCATAAGACCAACTACGACCCAGGAGAAGGTTGTAATCTAGAGGAGCATCAACCACTTCCACATCTAGATTTACGGTTTTACCTTCGACCCCTATGGGTAAATCCTGCAAAATACCAAAAGGGTGGAAACCTCGACCATCAAAAGCCTTAAGAATCATCAGAGATTGGTTGAGTGTAGGAGAACCAAGCGATTTCCAACACTGAATTGACATAATACACGTTGAAGCTCCCTCATCAATCACAGTCTGATAGATCGGTCTGTTTTTTACTAACACTGGTATCTTGAAAGCCATTTGATAAGGTAGATGAGGTGTACTACTTTCTAAATCGAAGATTATAAGATTATAATCCTGAACATCTACAGCTCCTATAGCAGACAAAAGCAATTTACGCTGTGTTGGGCATGATTGTAGCACTTCCAAAGCCGACATTGCTGAAGGGGAAATAGCTAAGTCTTCAACAATGTTGTAATTCTAAGCAGCTCTCGCATGTGGATTGAAAGATGATTTACGAAGAACACCTTTAGCGAGCAGTTTGATTATTAATTCTGGATTTTTTTTCTCGGTCTGTAGTAGACCAGAAACAGGAGGAGGCGTAGTTGATGCATTTGCATTAGAAAATTCTGCTTCTTTACCATCAACAGGATTCTTGGTACCATAATCTTGTGATCGCGTTGCAATCCTTGCATGAGACATCATCAAAATAGGTTCTTCTGAAGCAGTCGAAGTGGAACCAACCATCTTGCTATCTTGAGTCAGAAAAGGATCCTTCAAGACAACAGGTTGTTGTGAACCTTTAACGAATTTTGCAACCTCTACTCGATGTGGGCATTCCTTAGTGAAGTGATCCTCGTCACAAATGTAACAAGGGTAATGAGGTTTGCTCTTTTCGTCACTGGATTCATTTTTATCATTTTTCTCTTTTGAATTCTTTTTATTTTTATTCTTCCCTTTCTTTTTACCACCGGATTTAGATTTAGAATGTCTCTACGACATGAATGTCGGCAGAAATTTCAGGGGAAGATTCTCCTTTCAAGGAATCTGGTAAAGTTATAATAGGAGAATAATTCTTCAAATATTTCTTCTTAATTTTCGTATTGACTGTACCAATCATGCCATCAGTAGCATGAGACCCTAAAGGAGCAGCAGCTATCTGACCTTGTTTTGGAAGGTCGGGGATTTTTTCGTGTAAAGTACCTGACTACGTGTAAACGAGGTCAAGGTACTGAGCTTGAGCAATCACTTGCTCTTCAGTAACAACACCAGCTTTAGCTACATCTTCAGTAATCTTGGGTAACAATGATTTAACAAACCACTCTGCCAAAATTTGATTCGGAATATAAACTTTCACCAAACGTCTTCTACGTCGTCATTCATGAATATGATCATAAATATACGTAGACGTAGATTACTTTAGTGAAGTTAATAATTCCATGCCATTTTCGTATCTGACAGGCAACTGAAAATGAGTCAAGAAGGCAGTTGCTAACTGACTGAAGTTATTAAACGAGCCTCATGGTAACTCAATGTACCATTTGGCTGCAAGACTAATAAGAGTTCTTTGGAAAAGACGTAAGCGAATCGAATCATCAATAATTGAATTAGACGCACACCATAGGTGATAAGTCATGACATGATTTGATGGATCCTCTCCTGACTTACCTTCGAATTTGGGTATATCACTAGGCAACTTATGCAGCATTGGCGGCCAGTACGGATAATAGAAAATCGGATCATTCGTAAGGCGCGTCAAATCAGGTAAATCCAAAGTTGCAATAAATGGTAACTGACGGTTAGGATCACGAAAACCTTGAGTAGCCAAAGAAGTTCCAGGAGGTGGATACCCAGGATAACTGGGAATTGGATTTGCGTTAGGAATCGTGTAACCTCCTGCAAAACCAGGATTAACCGGACCAAACTGGGGTTGTTGAGGCTGCTGATAAGTATAGCTAGGGTACGGTTGATACTGATAACTTGGATTTTGTAAACCAGGACCATATTGAGGATATCCCTGGTACGGTTGATACGTGAATTTTGGTTGACTTGTGACAATTGTACTTGTACTGGCTTGTCCTGCAGGCATCTGAACCAAAGTCTAAACTGAAGATCCTGAGTGGGGTACAGATACTTGAGGGATTTTCATGGATACATGGATAGCCGAACTCGGAGTTACAGATACTCTAGAAATAGGTGTTACAGGTTGAACAGACATTGCAGCAGTTTGAGGCAGAGTCTGAGGTGAACTAGGCCCAGCTTGCTGAATAGAACTAGGTGCAGAAGTTTGAATGGTTGGCTAGATAGGTTGCGGGGTTAGACCAGAAACAAAAGGTTGTCCAGGTTGATAAGGCAGTTGCACATTAGGTTGCATAGGCTGTTGATACTAGGATGGATCCCACACCATATTCATTCTGAGGTACTGTCCCGCAGAAGGTTGAACGTAAGGACCATAACCTGGTTGAACGTAGGGTTGATAAGTAAGTGGTAAATTTTCAGCTCCTTGAACATATGACTGACCAAAAGGCTGTTGGTAACCTTGAATTGGGTACTGACCTTGAGGTTGATAAACCTGAGGCACGTACTGAAGCTGGGGTTGATAAGGACCCTGAGGAGCATATTGAGCTTGGGGTTGACCTTGGGGTGTGTACTATTCTGAAGGTTGATATCCTTGAGGTATGTATTGTCCTTGAGGTTGTCCCCCAAAATAATATGATTCCACAGTTTGTCCTGGGAAAAAGCTATCTTGAGGTTGACCCCCAGGTGGTAACTAACTTTTTGAAGGTTTCCCTCCAGGCGGTAACTGACTACCTTGAGGTTGCCCCCCCAGGTGGTAACTAATTTCCCTAAGATTGCCCTCCAAGCGGTACCTGACTGCCTTGAGGTTGCGGATTCGGAATATTACCCGACATTATACAAATTTTCTCTGCGTTTGACGTTTCGATTTTAATTCCACTTAAACTAGACGATAACACTTTTTCTATCGGTTGAGGAGCTGCCCCTGAGAAAGTACCAAACAGATCGTGATATCCCGAAGGAACATAAGGACCACCATTTAAAAATGATTCCGGTGTCTGGGAAAACATGGATGAATCTCCTGCCATAATGGACAATGGATAATAACCTCTGGGTGTTGGATGAAATGGAACTTGAGGTGGAGAAAAAGCAAGACCCAGATTCTCTAAAAAATTCGTTAAGGATAAATACCAAGCAGTAGTTCGAATAGGGCTGTAGAAAATTGATTCATGTTCCCTAAGATTTAACGATTGAGGGGAATTGGGAAGAGATAACTCATCGTCTGGATTAGTAAGTTCTTCAATAGAAATTAGTCCAGATGGAAGATCGTCAGTGACAATATTTCCTACCCTAAGTGAACCAGTATCGCTAGAAGTTGGTGAAATAAATCCCGAAGATGTTTCCAAAAAAGAAGGTTCAGTTTCAGGTTCAGAGATTTCAGGTTCGTCAGCCAATTCACTGGTAGGAGAAATACTACCAGTAACTTCAGAAACCAAAATCGGCTCTTGAATGTGTTCTGTTATGGGTGTTTGATAATCAGGATGAATCATTATGGATGAAGTTCCAACTTCTGTTGATTTAATCCTACCGCTACTAGACGATACCAGAGCACGAAGCCCTTCAAGCTGACTTGGTGAATATTTAGGGGGTTTCCCTTGTAGTCTCCAGGATTGTCTCAACAATTCCGCCACGATTAATTATTTAACTAATCACACGCAAAAAAATAAAATTTCAATGAAAACACCTAAGGCCTCTAGAAACACAAACAGCTGAATCACACGCTTAAAAATCTAGGAGTTCAAACCACACACAAACAGTAACTTCCCGTACTAAAAACACTAGTTGGTGATGAAATCAAACTTAGTAGAAATTTAATACAGAAAGGGCGGTTGAAACAGTTATCCCGACAACCTGCTTAATGAAACAGACTGGCACAAGTTTCCTCACAAAACCATCTCATGTGAAGAGAACCCCCCAGAGAGTCCAAGTGATTCTAGTGGACGTCTGCTCCAGGTACAGCGAGATCTTTCCTTCACCATCACCTTAGGAAATAATCTTAAGTTTGTGGACACTAAGGTTACCAATAGTAACAAATATAACTGGGGGAACAATCTATGATCCGATCCCATGCGCAAGGGCAGAGTAACAAAGCTCAATCCCCTTAAAGGTTCCTCGACATGGTTAATCCGAGGTTTACCGATAAGTGACCCCAGGCTCCTCGACAATGGTTAATCTGAGGTTTACCATTTGTAATACGTGCAAAATCTTCTATCTTCCCCAATGAAACAAAATTGATTGTCTCAAAGGTTCGTTCATGATCTCGTGATTGACTTCTTTAAGATAAGCTTCCCAGATTATACAAATTACAATTGGATTTATTTCCTACCGCAAGATTTGTCTACTTGTTTGTTTTACTACCTTGGAGAGTTAATTACTCCCTACTCCAAGATACTAGCCTAATATATGTTGGTGATAAGAACCCTAGAAAATAAAAAGATTGCTAGATGAATTTTAATTAAGCGTTACTTTTAGGATTTGTTTCTTAAGTCAATGGGTGTGGAAGTGAAAATCTGATGGTGTGAAAACTCGACTTCCAAAAACACTAAAAATGCACCTAAAAATGATAATAAGATCATTTCCTTTCAATGAAATTATAATTAAGGAAGAGTTAGAGAATGCAATTCTTTTAATGAACAATTCCTTCTTTAAACATAAAGAACAATTAAAAGAAAATATTTTTGTCTTTTCAGCAATAACTCCAAATGAAAAAAACTATCAAAGCTCATAAGAAAATCCTTTCACTTTCAAAAACTTGAAGCTATAAAACAAATTTTCTTCAAAAGAGATCTACAAACTTTTATAAAAAATACTCAAAACTATAAAACTAATTCTGAGATCTACAAATTTTAATAACCTATTTGAATAAAAACCTTAAAATTTTTGAAGAATGTTTTACTTAGTTATTCAGCAAACTAAGGATCTATTTGTTCAGAATAACAAACAGATCAAAAACACTCAATTATGTTTTTATAAAAAATTAAATTCAAAAACCAATAACAAATTTTCTTTTCGAAGATTTGCAAAGAAACAGGCAACTCTATTTCTCAATAAAGGATGATTTCACAATCAGGTCGGATTCAGCAAAAGACAAAAGACCAATGTAATCACAGGTATTTTAAATAGCCAATGCCTCGAATCGCTACAAAGACCAAGTGAAAGAAAATCCAAAACACAAAACTTATAGAAAATCATCAAAACACCAATACTGCTAAGATTCATTCACATAAAGCTTTTGACAGAAACAATCCTCAATCTGGGCAGAAACCAAAAACTCTAAATTAAAATAAAGATAAACTAAAGAAATAAATCTAAATTTTTTCAAAATTTTAACAGGGTCCGCAGGCTTGCAGAAGGAATAGGTGCAGTACCGCACTGTTTACTAAAGCAAAAATGCGAAACTGCCCGCACTGTGCAAAGAAGGCAAAATGCGGTCCCAGGAAAAATTAGAGAAAAACATAAAAGATCTCAAAATTTTCAAAAATAGAGAAAACCTAAGCTACCCAGGTAGATGTCTATCAATCAAAAACTAGGAAAAATGTTTCCTCAAATCAAAATAAAAGAGAACAAAAAACAACAAGTTCTTTCCCCAGCGGAGTCGCCAATTTGTTGGCGGATTAATCCGTCTTGCGGACAAGACCGATCTCCCTAGTACTAAAAGTATCTAGCAACAAACAACAAAATAGAATAATATTTCTCTAAGCATATATGATCTATGAAAAGCTCTATAGAGGTGTTAAGGACTTACCGTTTGTCCAGTGCTTGTTTGAAGTCATTGTTGTCCCTCGCGCGCTTGAAGGAGTTTTCCTCGTAAAACTGTAGTCACAAAAAAGAAAAATATTACATAGCACCTATATATAAATCATCATAAACCATGCTTATCATAGTGATCAAGGAATCTATGAAATAAACCATTGATTGAAAGCTTATTGAGAAAAATGAGTATATTTGATTTAATTTCAAAAGAAGAAAATCCTTACAACCTGAGCCTTGATGTTGCACAGAACTTTCCAGGGTCCGAAGCATGAATATCCTTTACTTTGACAAGCTCTGCACTCCTCCAACCAAGACGAATAGAGGTATGTAATATTCCCTCACAAAATTCTTAATTAACTGAGTCTGAATCTCAACAACACTTAACTTCAAATATTCTAAAGCTTCAACTCCCTTTGAGGCTACCCAATGCTCTTTTTATATTAGAATAGAGGAGGTTTCTTGTTCCAACTATGAAGGGATAGAATCCTCCTTCAAAGGGATAAGCTCCTCACATCAAGGGGTTAGCTCCATAAGGTAAGGGATACATGCACCTCATAAGAGCGGTTCTATCACCGCAAGATATTTTCGGGGAGCTTCTAGAATTCACTTTTATTGAAATTTTTGGAAATTACTTGCGTCTTTTTGATCTTATAGGGGTCCACACTTTTAACACAGATAAAGTGCGTTCAGGTATGCAGGATAGCTGAACATTGGGTGTGGGACTGCAGGCAAGATAGTGAGAAAGTGCGATACCAAAGTTTAGGAGACTTTTAAGAACTTTTCTCTGATTTTTAAGGCTTGACATGAGGAATTGATATGTTAGACTTGAAAAGGAAGAAGTATGAGTAATAATGAGCTCATACACATAGCAGAATGTCAGGATGACAATTTTCAGTGTAACAGATCAGTAGAAAGAAAAAGAAATAGGAGACTAAACCTATTGTCGGTACCAGAAAAAGACATACCAAAGACAACAACAAGTTTAGGCTCAAGTATAAGGCTCTACAAAATACTAGTTTATTGACCGAGTTCATTGATATAGAAGGAAAATATAAAGGGTTAAAGTCAAAGGAATCCAAGAAGAAAGATAAAAAAAAACCCCATCAGAGAAGCAAGCAGAACCCTCAAAAAGAAGAAAGATCCAAAAGGGTTCAAAGAAGGAAAGGCCATTGTCAAATTAGTAGCCACAAGAACTAAAAGATCAAGATCAGCTGTTGACAGAAAATCAGACTTGAAAAATCTTGCTGAAGCTGCAACCCACATGGAAGAAAGGTTAAAATGTTTCTTGATAAAAACACCTTTTTTGTTATCAAGTGCAATTTTGAATAACAGCTCAGATGTCAAAGAATGTAAGTCTGCATAGTTTTTTATGTGTTTTCTGTGCATTTTTGAAAAATAAACAGAGTGCTATCAGAAATTCCAGTAGCATTACAGTTTTTGCGCAGTTACATCTTTCTACCAGAATTTCCGGTAATGCCTATTTTAACTAATTTTTGACACCTATCAGCAAAATTTCTAAGCTAGTTTAGGAAAGATAAAGACTCATAACCAAATGGATATAAAAAGTGATGGTGATAAGTAGTCATGAGGTTGTTGGAGGTTATATTAAATGAAGATACATGGTTATTTAAGAACCAAAGACGTAAGGAGACAAATCAGTAGAAAAAGGGGCAGCATGTCAGCATACTTAGTAGTTCAGCCCAGATTCTCTTCTCTTCTTTCATCTACATATGTATTTTCAGTTAGATTTCAATGGGATATGGTTTTAATGTCCTATGACACCTGTGTAATGTTAGGTTTAGTGTTTCCTTATTTTAAGAAGATATGGAGTTGGTGCCTCTCTTTCTATATATACCATTTCCAGGTTGGATGTTGGTCTACATGAAGAATTAATATAATAAAGAAAATTATTTTTGCACTTCATGCTAGAGGATTTTGTGACTCAAGAAATATCTAATGTATGGTGTGTTTTCTTTCTTTGTTAATTTATTCTAATTTATGAGTTGTAGCAACTAGTAAGGTGTGA